>CM021105.1:4750055-5268672 GCA_007115665.2 Sequoiadendron giganteum | reverse complement strand
GATTAAGAGGGTATAGGGATTGAGGGATTAGGGTTTAAGGGTTGAGGATTGAGGGTTGAGGGTTTAAGAGGGTATAGGGGTTAAGCGATTAGGGTTTAAGGGTTGAGGGATTGGGGTTCAAGGATTGAGGGATTAAGAGGGTATAGGGGTTGAGGGATTAGAGTTGAAGGGTCGAGGGATTAGAATTTAAGGGTTCAAGATTGAGGGTTGAGGGATTAAGAGGGTATAGGGGTTGAGGGATTAGGGTTTAAGGGTTGAGGGATTAGGGTTTAAGGGTTGAGAGATTAAGAGGGTATAGGGGTTGAGGGATCAAGAGGATATAGGGGTTGAGGGATTATGGTTTAAGGGTTGAGGGATTAAGAGGGTATAGGGGTTAAGGGTTGAGGTGTTAGGGTTTAAGGGTTTAGGGATTAGGGTTGAAGGGTTGAGGGATTCAGAGGGTATAGGGATTGAGGGATTAGGGTTTAAAGTTTGAGGGTTTAGGGTTGAGGGATTTGGGTTTAAGGGTTAAGGGATTAAGAGGGTATAGGGGTCAAGGGTCGAGGGATTAGGGTTTATGGGTTGAGGGATTAAGAGGGTATAGGGGTTGAGGGATTAGGGTTTAAGGGTTGAGGGTTGAGGATTGAGGGATTAAGAGGGTATAGGGGTTGAGGGATTAGAGTTTACGGGCTCTAGGATTATGATTTAAGGGCTGAGGGATTAATAGGGTGTATAGGGTCAAGGGCTGAGGATTATGGTTTCATGGGGTTGAGGGATTTAGAGGGTATAGTTGAGGATTAGGACGTGGGCTGAGGATTGAGGGTTGAGGGATTAAGAGGGCATAGGGTTGAGGGATTAGGGTTTTAAGGTATCTAGGATTAGGGCTTGCTTGAGGGATTAAGAGGGTATAGGAGTTGAGGGATTAGGGTTTAAGGGTTTAAGTGTTAAGGATTGAGGGTTGAGGGATTAAGAGGGTATAGGGTTTGAGGGATTACGGTTTAAGGATTGAGGGATTAGGGTTTAAGGGTTGAGGGATTAAGAGGGCATAGGGGTTGAGGGATTAGGGTTGAAGGGTTGAGGGTTTAGTGTTGAGGGATTAAGAGGGTATAGGGTTTCAGGGATTAAGGCTTAAGGGTTGACGGTTGAGGGTTGAGGGTTTAAGAGGGTATAGGGATCGAGGGATTAAGGTTTTAAGGGTTGAGGATTGAGGGTTGAGGGATTAAGAAGGTATAGGGGTTGAGAGATTAGGGTTTAAGGGTTGAGGGAATAGGGTTTAAGGGTTGAGAGATTAAGAGGTAATAGGGGTTGAGGGATTAGGGGTTAAGGGTCGAGGGATTAGGGTTTAAGGGTTTAGGATTGAGGGTTGAGGGATTAAGAGGGTATAGGGGTTAAGGGATTAAGGTTTAAGGGTTGAGGGATTAAGAGGTAATAGGGATTGAGGGATTAGGGTTTAAGGGTCGAGGGATTAGGGTTTAAGTGTTCAAGATTGAGGGTTGAGGGATTAAGAGGGTATAGGGGTTGAGGGATTAGGGTTTATGGTTTAAGGATTGAGGGATTAGGGTTTAAGGGTTGATGGTTGAGGGTTGAGGGATTAAGAGGGTATAGGGATTGAGGGATTAGGGTTTAAGAGTTGAGGATTGAGGGTTGAGGGATTAAGAGGGTATAGGGGTTGAGGGATTAGGGTTTAAGGGTTGAGGGATTAAGAGGGTATAGGGGTTGAGGGATTAGGGTTTAAGATTTGAGGGTTTAGGGTTTAGCGTTTAGGGTTTAGGTCTCTATCTCCCACTCCCCACTTCCCCCCTTCTCCCACTATCTCCCACTCTCCCCCTCTCTCCCTCCCTCTCTATCTCCCACTCTCCCCTCTCTCCCTCCCACTCTATCTCCCACTTTCTCCCTCTCTCTTTCTCCCACTCTCCCCTTCTCCCTCCCTCTCTATCTTCCACTCTCCCCCTCTCTCCCTCCCACTCTCTCAGAAACTCCTATACTCTTAAAAATACACTAAGAAAATGAAATTTCACATAACGCGCTCGCATTATAATGCAAGCCCGTTATAATGTAAGCATGTTTTTTAGTCCACTAAAATAGTAAAAAAATATATATACCCATGATTTGAAGGCCCAGAGTCTGCACATTCCCCTGGTTCTGTACGTGCTCCGATAAAAAATATCTTTTTGATGATGTTGTGAAGTGTGCAAGCATCTTTTTCACATTCCATCACCTTTTCCATGATCTTTTTACCACCTTTGCATGAAATAGCAGAGTTTCCACATTGAAAGACATATAATATCAATTGAAGTTTGAATTCCATTGAAAAATGATATACAATTGAAGTGTGGAAGGGAACAAGCTTTTGAACAACTCAAATTGTTGTGGAGTTTGAAGAAAGAAGTAGCTAAGGCTACATAATTGGGTTGAACTCCTCCATTTGAAAGTCTGATTTTTAAGGTATGTGAAGTCTTTACAAATTTTATTTCATTCTATTATGGCTTGCTTTCATTTTTGTTTGTCATTATAACCTTAGATTGTCAATGTACATTTTAAATTACCAAATTATATACATAATTATTTACACTTGCCAATTACCATTTTACACTTGCTAATTATAGAAATTCAGAACCATTCACAAAAATTCATCCTTTAAGACAACTCCAAGCGTCTCCTATTCCTCTGAAGGGTCCAAAAACCTTCCAATACCTCTGCACAAACTGATGCAGTATAAAGGAAGAAATCAACACCTTTCTTTACACACTTATTCAACTATATTTCCCTTCACAAAATATTTGATTCGTATACTCAAATTAGCATTAAGAATTCCCAATTCCTTAAGGACCTTCAAAACACCTTGAAAATAACTAATTACAATCAACTAGGTTCCTCAAAACATCAACCAATGATTATGTCATTCACAAGTTGTCTAGTTATTGTGCAAAACTAGTTTTGGGGCCTTAACTCCAAAACTTTCAAAAACACCAGGAAAATAAAAGAATGATTGTAGCACCAATTTCAAAGTTGTAAGATATACCTTAACCTATCACATGACTCCTTTGGGACAAAATTAAGAAAACTGACCTTTTTCACTATTTTAGGCCTCCAAGTAGGCCAATTTTACAAATGAACTACCCTTAGTTCTTCACACCAGACTTCCAAACCCAAAAATAGTGTTTAATTAGGTCTCAAAACAAGATAATTTCTAGGTCTTAGGACCTTACCTGCTCAACTAGGCTTCCAATACAAAAATCCCCATTTTTCAACTCAAAGAGGGAGGGTTTATAGAAACTCCTATACCCGGGCCTTCCCAAACAATTCGAAAGCATCAAACATCTTCAAAATACCCTACACAATGTCAAAAGTTCATTACATAGACCACTCCTTCAACAATTGATGGGGAGCCTTATCTTTCAAGAGCAATCTTGCTCTTCTCAAGACCTATTCTCTGGTCTTCCTAGGGTATTCCTCTCTACCCTACTCAGGGATCCCTCCTAAACCCCTCTTACCTCATAAGACTCTCCACCAATTTCAAATTCTTCACCATTGCTCTCAATTCACCACTAAGCTTCCCTAGGCTCCACACTGACCCAAAGTGTCCTAACCACTCCAGGGGCTAGGAAAGGGTATTCTCACTATCCCCTTGTTTATTTAACTCATCACTAATCCATCTCATAGGATTCTTTCACCTTGTACCCATCGCTTTCTTGAAAAACCCAATTTTAGGCCTTGTAGCGTTTTGCCCAATTAAGCCACCTAGAACCCGTTTTCTTGGATTTTATCAAAAACGGTCCTAAAAACCCCCAAATATTTTTATAGATTATTTGTATTGGTACCCTAGGCTTCAATATTTACTAGGTTTTTAGTCCCTTTGGCATCTGTACATAGGACTGTCCTCATACCCCCTATTTTCAAGGGTTTCTAGGGTTTTGGCTCCTTTTTCCAACTTTGAGGGCTTCAGTGATCTCCTCAACTCTCCTACTTGCACACACATGTCTGGAATAAATTTTCCCACACTCTCTTTCTCTTGATTGGCACAAACCAGTCCATTTATTAACTTTCTTTACTGTTGTCCTCTCTAAGCCACTAGCTAGAATGCATTTGCACTCGCCTAGTTCTTGATGAATTCACCATCTCCCTTGCAAACCAAAACACCAAACAACATATGTACACTGAAAAAACAGTCCCCTAGTTGATTCCAAGTGGCCATGGTAGCCTTTCCATGAGAATTAAAGTGGGGATCATTATTTCCAAAAACTGGCCCGAACCGACTATGAGACCAAAAACTCTAAAAACTTGCAAAACAGAAAGCAATTGAACTAAATGGCTAATATAATGATTCAAAAAGTAATTGTGTGACACAATTGAAAGAATCAAAGCATTATACAAGTCCTTTCAATCCACATTCTTGACTGAATGAAGGCACAAAAACAAAAATTCAATGAAATTTGCACTCTTCCAACTCACAATTTCCCCTTCCAAAACTCCAAATCGTACAATAGATTTCCCACATGCTCAATTAGGGTTTTTATGACCTTATATACCTTTCTCCCATGTTCTAGGACCCTTGGGCCAGGATTAGAGCATCATTAATGCCCTTTTCCCACTTTTACGACAAATTGCCAAGTCTACATGGACTAATTTGCCTAATTTCATCATTCAGGCTTCTCCAAACTTAAAGGCTCTAGACTACCCTAATTTTTCCTTAACTCACACATCAAAAACACTATTGGGACTTTACATCATAGTCTTTATTCCCTTGGTGGTTGGCTAGAACCACCTACAAGCCAAAATTGCCAAGATCTTCCAAAAGACCTTTAAGGTGCTCCTGCACCAACAAGTTTTCAAAATCACTCCTTGGTTCCTAAAATTCTCATGGAAAAGTGCTTGTTTGAGCTAAGAACCATATATCCTATTGTCATTAGTTTCATTCCAAGGCATGTTCAACAATAAGGGACCCTAATTTTGTACATGATGATTGCAAGTATTATTTAAATGAAGCCTTCTGCAATGACATATATTTTTCAATTATCTTGAATGGATACATTTTTTAGGAGATAATATTCATCTCATTACCATGGTATAGGTAAAATTATCCACCATACTAAAGAAAAAGATAAAGAGGAAACTAACAACCAAAGAGAACGAAACCTTGAAAGAAAAGGAGAGAGTTCGAGTGGCAGCATATCGTGAAAAGAAGAAATTGGAAATGATTGATGAAAACAACCTAATTGTAGAGGAACCTCAACCATCAAAAAGAGAATAGGAATTGGCAACACAAAAGGCACAAATGCGAAAGCATCATCGTAAGACAGATTCAGATACCATAGTTGGAGACGCACCCTCTATGACAAGTGAATATGAAGGGACACCATTAAGCACAAGTGAATATGGAGGGACACCATCTAGCACAAGTGAATATGGACGAACACCATCTACTGCAAGTAAATATGGAGGGACACCATTTACCGCAAGTGAATATTGTTGGACACCATCCAACACATCTCAAGTTGAGAGTACATCATCACTCAAAATTGACGAAGAAGGTATGCCATCATTCCCATGTGAACCTCAAGGTATGTCTTCTTCTCCACCCTCGATCAAAGGAATGCAATCTAGCCCACCTCAATTAAATATTGATGAAATTCCTAATGTTGAGATGTATGTACCTAGGAGAACACCACCAAGAATTTTGTGTAGAAATCCAAAGTATTTGATTAATATTGATGATGAGATTTTGTAGCACATGGAAGGTAAGATTTCAACACGCACTTGTAGAAGATATGCTGATAAGATTTGGGAACGATTCTTTGAAAGGCTAAATGAGACTGCAAGATGTCAACTATTTGTTGAAATGATGTGGGGTGTAAAGTATAGGAACATCATGAAGACTCTTGGGTTGAGAAAATCGAATGCATCGAGTGAAGACACTATTGTGAAGAATCTAATGGATGCTTATGAGAGTGTGGGTAAGACCTCATGCTCGAAGGATAGTAATGTCACCCGACATGTCATTACATCGACTTTGGTAAGTTGTCAAACAAAGAGAGCTCGCCTAATTAAAAAGACTAGTGAAAAAATGGGAATTAGTAGAAAGACTTTATCAAGAGCCATTAAAAGGCGGCAAAGAATTGAGGGCAATGATACAAATGAATTATGGGAATTCTCGAGGAGACTGTCACAAAAAGATAAAGAAGTTGTCAAAGCCTTGAGAACACTAATTGAAGAGTATTGGAAGAATAACACAAGGCCATCTCTGAATCAAAGGGATGTGGTAAGAAGGAGAATCGGTAGTTAGAATCGTGAGCCACATCCAAAGCATTTTTTGGATATGAATCAAACCCAATTTTTTCAGAAATTTGAAAATGATTATCCTCAAATTAGTATTTCTCAAAGATTTTTTGAACTGCTTAAACCTTTTTATGTCAAGATAAATCACACACACTACTTGTTGTTGTAGACTACATATTGGATTTTCTAACCAATACGATGTTTATCGTTTTATATGTTTAGATTTGCATACTAATGATGTTTTGCAAGATTGTGGCATAGAAGCCCCACCAAAATCTTCAAGAGAGTTCTTATCAAAAAAATTGTGTGAAATAGAGGATGGCCAGATATTCTATAGAACAACATGCTTGGATGGTTCATGCGAGTGTTGTAATGGCTTTCGACATATGCCAGTATGTCAACATATGGAAAGCACAAATGAGGTGGGATAAAAGCTAGTAGAGTTCAGGAAGTATAAAATAGTGGCATATGCTACAAAAGATGGGTCTCAAGAAAAAAGGTGTGATTTGGTTATTGAGAAGATTCCAGTGTACAGATTTATGACCACATTTCATGATAGTATACTATCTGAGTATGCAATGCATACCCATAGAGCCCGATGGTTGGACATGCAATTCAAGCTATGCAAGGACACCTTTCTAGTTGGAAGCATAGTATCCATGGTTGACTTTGCAGAGAACTACACTCTATAGCCACAACATGAGGTGCATTCACAATATTACAACTCCACACACGTTTTGATATTTGTGCACATAACATTCATTCATACATCTGATAGTATAGATGAGCAAAGGAAGGTATTGAGGGAGTACCACTTTTACATTAGTGATGATCCAACACATTCTCCAGAGTTTGTGTGAGGTTGCTTCCAAATGTTATACAGTGGTTTGGCTCAGAGGGGCATAGAATACGATCAACATATAATATGGTCTGATAATTGTGCAACACAGTTCAAGAAATCACACATGTTCTATTGGTTGTGCAGGATGCATGTCATTACAAGTGTTAAACATATGTGGAACTTCTATGAGGCTGGACATGGCAAGGGGGAGCATGATGGTGTAGGAGCATGCGTGAAAAGAGCATTAGCATGAGAAGAGTTAAAGTATAAAGACAGTGAAAAGTTGACAAATGCAAAATCAATCATCGAGTGGTGTAATGCTTTGATGGCTCTAGGTAATGAAGGTACGTCTTCAGTTCGTAGATTTTTTTGGTTGATGGATGCTACTAACATTGCACCATATGAAGACTATTGTACACTAATAGGATCAAGTGAGGTACACTGTTTCCTTAGCTCAAATATAGGCTCATGGAGTATCGATACATGAAAGATGGCATGCTTTTGTTCTTCATTTACAATGCAAGACTGAAATGATTGTGAGTCAAGGGAGTGGGTTGACAAATGGTTCACAAGTTATCTTAGCCCACTTGACACGTATCGCCCTTCGACGGCATTAGAACTGACATAGATAGAATCATTGGTTGAATTTGACCACATATCAAATCTAGTTCAACGAGGTGATATATCTACTTTCTTAGTTGTTGAAATTTCATATCGTTAGATCTTACTTTATACTGTATTCGTAATGTTGACAAATTTCAAGACTTTTTCCACATATCAATGTAGGGCATGTTTATGCAGTTATTGCAGATGAAGACAATGAAGAGGGAACAAACTATTACTTGTGTCATTGTGTTGAGACAAAAAGAAATTGGAGGCCCTAGTTATAGATGGAGAAAACAAAAAATACCCTACAGGGTCAGTTGTGGTTACTGGAACATGGGTTAGAAGGTACCCACATTCAAGTGTTAAACATTGGCTATTTCAGGACTTTGACATGCATCGTAAGATTCTTCATTACTTGAACCTTGTCATGGCATCAAATTTTCATTTGACCAAATATGGGGGTAGACCTTTGAACAAGATGTTATGGAAAGTCCATGAGTCTGACCATGAGGCAATACTTGACACAGTAAAGAGTAGAGCAGATCCAGATGGTTAGTTGGATTAATTTGTAAGTATATGCACATTGGTTCTTATTAATTTATACTTGTATGCACATTACTTTTTTTGATGCCAATGCTATCATCTTATTTTACAGTGATTGGTTTCCCCTTGTAAAAAATGGAGATATATGAGCCATCCAAGAGAATGTTAACCAGAAAAACAATGCAACATCCTTATTTTGATGCCTGCATGCAACATTTGTAAGTGCCTTCCATCTATTTTTATTTCATTTCTATTTTGGATGCTCTTTATTTTTCTCTTTTACTTTGCGTATTTGTAAGTAAACTACTAAGCGTTGATTGATTTTTCATTACAGAAAATGCTGATTTAAGAGCCATCAAAGAAAATCTCAGCCAAAAAAGCAATGCAACATACTTATTTTGATGATTTTGACAAATCTCAATTTCAATTTCAAGCCATTGTAAGAGAGCATGTGAAGCTTAGCAAGGGAATCTTAAGTTACTCATTTGAAGTTAACCTCGTGATGAGCACCTATGATGTAGAAATTTAAAGAGAATCTTGAATGTATGAGTGACATTATAAAAGATCTGAGAGAATGAAGTGCCAGAGGCATTGTAATAATATTTAATTACATAATGAGATATACTCAAATATTGTAAGGTTGAAGTTCATGTTTGGTGTAGTAGCACCTTGTTTCGTAAATGCCTTGAGTAGGAAAATTTGAAAAATTTGAATTTTGAAATGTAAACAATGTGAAAAAGGTCATATAAAGGTCATGTAAACAATTTGTAGACATTTTTTTGCAACTCGTGTGACAAAGAGGATTGTTCCAACACGTTCGAATAGGTATTTTTACACTAGGCATGGTCCTCTTTCACACCGAAACATGTGGAATCGCTCTGAGCTATGTTCCACCGGATCGATCCCTTAAGGGTCCAAAGTGCAAAATGGCTGCAAACTTCAACATGCTATTACTCAAATTCTGTGACACTTACAAACTTCTCATCTTATCCTATAGAAAGGTGTTGGACCCCTCTAGAAAAACCTCTCTCGATTTTGGTATGGCGGCAGATTTTCACTTGATGGAAAAAGTGTCAAATTCAAGCAGTGCAAAGTTGCAAAGTGGTGCAACTTTCTCTCTACAACTCATGTGACCAAGCAGACTATTCCAACATGGCCGAATAGGTATTTTTATGCTAGGCATGGTCCTCTTTTTCACTGAAACATGTGAATCGCTCTGAGCTATGTTCCACCGAATCGATCTCTTAAGGGTCCAAAGTGCAAAATAGCTGCAAACTTCAGCATGCTATTACTTGGATACCGTGACACTTAGAAACTTTTCATCTGATCCAACAAAAAAGAGTTGGACCCCTCTAAAAAAATGTCTCTCGATTTTGGCTATATTGGAGTGGTTTTCTCGTGGCGGCGGATTTTCACTTGATTGAAAACGTGTCAAATTCAAGCTGTGCAAAGTGGTGTAACTTTGGCTCTGCAACTCGTGTGACCAAGCAGAGTGTTCCAACACATCCAAATAGGTATGTTTATGCTAGGCATGGTCCTCTTTTGCATCGAAACACATGGAATCGCCCTGATCTATGTTCCACCAGATCGATCCCTTAAGGGTCCAAAGTGCAAAATGGCTGTAAACTTCAGCATGCTATTACTTAGATGTCGTGATGCTTAGAAACTTCTCATCTAATCCTATAGGATTGCATTGAGCCTGTCTAAAAAAACCTCTCTCGGTTTTGGCTATCTCAGAGGGTTTTTCCAGTGGTGGCGGATTTTCACTTGATGGAAAAAGCATCAAATGCAAGTAGTGCAAAGTTGCAGAGTGGTGCAACTTTCATTCTGCAACTTGTGTGACCAAGTGGATTGTTCTAACAAGTCCAAATAGGTATTTTTATGCTATGCATGATCCTTTTTTGCACCGAAACACGTGAAATCACTCTGAGCTATGTTCCACCGAATCGATCCCTTAGGTTGGAGGAATCTTAAGTTGCAAATTTGTAAGTTGCTTAAAGCGAAAAATTTGAAATGATATTGAATGGCCCACTTAGCACTTATTGCATCTAAGTGATGCTCATAGAGGTGAGGTACTAGGCCTTCCCGAGAGGTCACCCATTCCAGTATACTCTAGCTCAAGCGCTTAACCATGAAGTTTTTCCCCCAAGAAGGCATAGTGGAAAAGGAAGAATCCACTATACTTTTGATGAGCGGAAAGGAATTCCTAAGAGACATGGAGGAAGAAGGAGTTGTCTATGCAATCATGTTGAAGCCAAAGGAGGAGGAGTCACCTAGTCAGCTACCTATGACAGCAGAGGTGAAGAAAATGTTGGATCAATTCAGGGATATCATTTGTGAAGGCACACCAACTACACTACCACGTAAGAGGGCAATTAGTCATCAAATTGACTTTGTACTAGGAGCAACATTGCCTAACAAGGCTGCATACAAAATGACACCGGAGCAGAACAAGGAGATAGCGAGGCAAGTTCAAGAAATTTTGGACCAAGGGTTGATCAGTAAAAGCATAAGCCCATGTGTTGTTCCAATGGTGTTGGCACCTAAGAAGGGAGATAAGTGGAGAATGTGTACTGATTCTAGGGCCATAAATAGGATAGCCATTAGATATAGGTTTCCTATTCCTAGGATAGAAGACTTAATGGATTGTTTAGGGGGTGCTAAGTACTACTCCAAGATTGATTTGAAAAGTGGCTACTATCAAATTAGGATGAAAGAGGGAGATGAATGGAAGTCAGATTTTAAAAGTATAGAGGGGTTATATGAGTGGTTAGTAATGTTGCAGATGAAAAGGATGGGGCCATGTAAAGTGCTGGCTAAGTATGGATCCAGTGCATACAAGGTGGAGTTACCCAAGGAGATGTCCATTTCGCCTATCTTCAATGTGAAGGACCTGGTGAAGTGTAAAGGACTAGAAATGGATGAGAAAAAATATATTGCTGAGGTGAGTAAGGATGTGGAACAACTCAAGGTACATGATCAGATCAGACCACAAGTGGACAAGATTCTAGACTCAAGGGTGAAGAAGAAGACTAGGCACAAGACATACATGGAGCACCTGGTGAAGTGGAGACATCAACCAGAGTTAGAGGCTACTTGGATAGCAGAAAGTTACTTTAAGAAGCATGGAGTTAGTGAGGAGCTCTTGACACCATAGGTTCCTTAACTTCTTTGTTGTAGGGGGGAGAATGGTGCAGGAGCACCTTAAGGTCTTTTGAACAGATCTTTGCAATTTTGGCTTGTAGGTTGTTCTAGCCAACCACCAAGGGAATAAGGACTATGATGTAAATTCCCAAGAGTGTTTTTGATGAGTTAATTGGAAATAGGTTTGTTAGGGGCTTGCGGTTTGGGTAAGTCTTGGACACCGTGAGCATTTGAAGCAATGTCGCCTTGGCTATTTGTCCTAAAAGTTGGAAAATGGCATTAATGATGCTCTAAGCCTGACCCAAGGGTCCTAGCACATGGGAGAAAGGTATATAAGGTCAGAATAACCCTAATACATGGGTTGGAGGATTGTTTTCACTAATTGAGACTTGGAGAGTACATTTTTGTGATTGGAAGAGAACAAGTTTTCATTGAATTTCTATGTTTGAGCCTTCATCCAGTCAATAATGGATTGAAAGAACTTATCTGATGCTTTGAGTCTTCCACTTGTGTCACTTACTTACCTTTTGTAGCATTATATTAGTCATCTAGACCGACTGGTTATCTTTTTGCAATTTTTTGGTGTTCTTGGTCTCATTGCTGGTTCAGGCCAGTTTTGTGAACAATGAGTCCCACTTGACTTCCCGTGGCTTTCCTCTCAGGTCCACTTGGAATCAAGTTGGGGACTGTGTAAATAGTGTACATATAGGTTTTGGGGTCTTTTTTTGTAGGGAAGGTGATGAAATCATCAAGCACTAGGCGAGTGCATTCTTGCTAGTAGCTTGGAGAGGACAGCAGCAAGGAGAGTTGCTAAATGGATTGGTTTGTGCCAATAAAGAGTATGGGAGTGTAGTCACATGTATGTCAATCATGTGTGTGCCAGGAGGAGAGTTGAGGAGGTCGTTGAAGCCCTCAAAGAAGGAAAAAGAGCCAAAAACCCTAGGAACCCTTTAAAATAGGGGGTTTGAGGACAATCATATGTACGAACACTTGTAGGACCTAAGGCTTGGTAAATATTGGAGCCTTGATGGTCAAAAGAAAAAATCTACAAAAACATTTGGGGGTTGTTAAGACTGTTTGTGAGAAAAGTCAAGAAAATGGGTTCTAGGAGGCCAAATTGGGGCAGAAGGCTACAAGGCCTAAAATTGAGTTTCAAGAAAGCGATGGGTAAAAGGTGAAAGAATCCAATAAGATGGATCAGTGAGGAGAAAAATAAAAAAGGGACAACTAGGATACCGTTCTCTAGCCCTGGAGTGGTTAGGACACTTTGGGTCAGTGTGGGGCCCAAGGAATCTTAGTGGTGGATTGGGAGTGATGGAGAAGAATTTGAAATTGGTGGAGTCTTATGTGGTGAGAGGGGCTTAAGAGTGATCCCTGAGTAGGGTAGAGAGGAATACCCTAGGAAGACCAGATAATAGGTCTTGGGAAGAGCAAGATTTCTCTTGAGGGATAGAGCTCCCCATCACTTTAGCTCATCAATTGATAAGTAGGAGGCATTTTCTACAATGTCAAATTGTGATATTGCTATCATGATTCCATTGAGCAGTCATTTGTAGTATTAGATATAGCTCTAGCTTCTACAATATTGCACATGATTGCAGATAGTTTCAAAGATCTAGATAACATCAATAGTTCACATTACTCAAGAAGGATGAACATCTTAAAGACATTTGTGGAAATCAGGACAAGTAACCTTCTTATGGACTTAGGGTTGCAATATTTGATCTATAACATGTTCCACCATTTCTTCAGTAGGATCAAGAACACACATAATGAAGGTGTGTTTTTAGCCATGAAAGATTATGGTTCGAGCTATCTAGGAGAGTGATGTTTTATCTTGACCAACCATATCTATACCATGGTTTGTTTGGAAACAAGGATGGGTTCTCTCTTCATCGACATATACATTATTCCTCGATGTGTAGTGTTACAAGCTTAGGACTCACCTTAGACTTGACAAGCCATTTTTTGACTTGGACTCGAGCTCGAAGCCCAGACTCGACAAATAGAAAAACCTAAGAAATTAAAAGATTTGTAAGGATTTAAAACTTGTTTCATGCACCCTTTAATAAATAAACCTTAAAGACACAATAGCATCATCAAATAGAAATTACTATGATCCCATACACAAACATACATCAATCACATAAGTATAAGCACAAATTTTAGCTAAAGGAAATAACACATTTAGATATATAAATATTGTGATATTGCTATCAGGATTCAATCGTGTAGTTTTACAAGTCAAACTCATTGACCCATGATTCATCAGTAGTGGTTCACAATAACCCATCTCTCATGATAATGAATGGTTCATAAGGAGGAAGATAAATCTTCATACATTTCTTCTATCACAAATGAGATAAGTGCTTGGTTTCATGAAGGTCATGAGACAACCATTAATGGGGAGTGGATACATGAAGAACTAATGGAGAATGATAATGGCTTCAGACCTGCTATAAAGGAATTTTTTTTTCATTTCAATGATGCAAGAGGTTTTTGGTTTCACTACCAAAATGAGCCTACGAAGAATGCATGTGAAACTCCTTTTGACCTTGAGGGTGTACTTACTCCATCTCAAGGATCATGCATTGAGGATGACATAGATCAATGCTAGGGCTAACCAATTAATAATTATACATGTGAATAAGTCAAACATGTACATGTCAATAAGGGAACTACAAGTACTCATAAACACGTAAGCCTCAAAAAGTATACACACGAATACATAGTATACACAAATTAAAACAAAGTATATGCACAAATACAAGGTATATGCATGAAAACATGTAAGCCACAAAGTATACACTCGAATGCACGTAAGTCACAAAGTATACATGTAAGTTGTAAAGTATACACTTGAATATACGTAACTCATATCTATTGAACCATCAATTTAGAATGCAAATATGGACAGGCATCGAAAAAAGATATTTGTATTAACCAAATAGCCATGTAGGCATACATAAATATATGTCGATATAAGTATGAAATATATGTACAAAATAGCCATGTAGGCTTACGAGAATGCCATCTAGGCATACAATGTCAAATATGTCCAATAAAAAATATGTACAAAACTGCCATGCAGGCATACAATAAAGGACTCTGGAATCAAAAGTCATTGCTCTCCATGCCCAAGAAATAAAATATTTCCCTTTCCTTTTCGCTCGGATGGTGATAGGTCTGTCACTCATTTTTGCTGTGCTTGTGGAGTGCTCCTACTACTCCTCCTAGGGTTTAGTTCATGGTGAAGTTTTAATTGTTACAATAAGAAGTAAAGACATGAATATATAGAAATTACATTATAAAAAATGATATATTTGACAAAATAATCACTTATAGCCATCTCACGATCTCTGTCCACAAGGGAAATATCCTCACGCCCATGCTCAGGCATGCTCAAGCCCTATATAAACCATGCAAATAGACAAAAACTATGTGAATCAATAATGGTTTGATTTCTCACTAATTAACATCTATAACAAAAAATGTAAATTAAAATTTACTAATTTGCCTCATACCTCTTCTGTCAAAGCCATCGAGGATTGTATAGCAGATGTCACACCAATATCCATTGCCCTTGTCACATTCAGAGGTGTATCATCTCGCAACAACTGAAAATAAAACAACAAATTATTGAACGTAATCAATGATGTGCATGTATAAACTACACAAACCTATTAAGTATGATTTATTAGTTAAACTCTTTATTCTATTACCCACGTGAAGGTTTGAGTAAATCCACCACCACTGGGAAGTGTTCCATCAAAACCTCCAATATTAGTCTATTCAACATCCAAAATTGCATATGAAATTACCATTCATAAAACAATGCCATTAATATGCAATAAACTTATAATTGTTTACTAGTTACATACCCTAGCGATAGGTGTACTGCAAAAATAGGTTGGTGGGGCGCCGGGGGGGGGGCGGTGTATCTAGTCTCAACACTGTGACCCTACAATTTTATTAAAATCATAAAAATTTTTAGTTAATCTTGCATTTCAAAATCGAAATTTAATAAATTAAATTCAATGAACACATGCACAAACTTTTACTTGACTATCAATGCCATATGCCTCATGCAAAATGTTAGCTGCCCTCTCCATCTCCATAGCTGTAGATGGATCTTGCATACTAGTCTCCTGAGGGTCGATGGGGTCATGTGAACAAGTAGCCCCACAAGACTGACACACATGTGTTCGAAGACCACCACTAGAAGACTCCCTTGGATGGTGCTGTAGAATAGGGCTAGTATGATGGATGACACTCTGGGGCTGATTGCCTACAATGTCTGTACATTAGCACTTTCCTTCACGATGGAAGGCATAAAACTGTGCTCATGAGGTGGCCTAGCGAGAGCTCATCTACCTTGCCGCATAGGATCCAACTGTGCACCAGGTCTATCCTGAGCTGACCCCCCACCTCTCCCCTGGAAATCCCTCATATCAAAATAATTTGGGATTTTGTTCAATATGAACTCACTGTATAGTTTCCTAAGGAAATATTGTGGGACCTCGCAATTGTTGCACGGTGGGTAATCAAAGACCATGTACCACCTATCATAAAACTACTCCTTCATTTGTTGGTGGTGGCACCAATGCATAGGAAACCTCTTCGCACTGAGGGTAAGATTTTGATTTGTGCGTTGGTCGGTGAATAATGAGCACAAATCACCTTTTGTTATTTTTAAATCTTTCACATCCTTGTATGATAGTTTATTTGGATAATACTCCCTAGTTGCCTGCCTCCTATCTTCCCATCTAGTTATTTTTTTGCTAATTGAATCTACATTTGTTAACATATCTTTCAATGAATTTCCTAGGGTCATTCTTTCTGTGGTTGAACCATTTGGATCACTCAACCTATTGATCAAATCCTCAATTTGTTTTTTGTTGTTCTCAATTTCACTCATTAAATTTTGTTGAGTGCTAGGAGGGGGTTGAGTGATTGGTGGAGGAGGTTGATGTTGTGGTTGATTTTGATCTTGAGGACTTGGTTGGTCCTCCTGTTGAGGATTTTGAGGGTTTGTAGGTTTATTTGCATCTCCTAAAAATTCAAACAAATAGATATCAAATTCAACCTAAAACTAACAAACTCAACCTAAAACTAACAAATTCAAAACAAAAAGCATAAAATCCTTACCTCTTACAGCTCCTCATCATCATGGCACCATCGATGTGAAGAAATTTAGATTCTTGGTGAAGAAATTCTTCTCCTAGAACGTGAGCGTGATATTTTGGGGGTTTTTGGCCGCGGGTGGAGCAAAAAAACCAATCAAAATGCAAATGAGAGATTTGAATTTGTTTTTTTACTTTTAACAGAAGATAGCGTGAGCACGTTATAACGCGCTCGCATTATGGCTTTGTAGTTGTCCACGGAATTGCTACTCATTTCCATGCACCCGCCCCCTAAATGAGATCAAAGGAATGCTAAATATGGGAATGGATAATGCGTAATGAAAAAATCATTCCCAATTCTATTGATGGGTGTTGTATGATTTGGAACAAGAGAGTAGAATGAAAACTTCAGGTTACCAAATAGGGCTTGTAGGAATTTAATAAGATGTTAATTGAAAGCAACACAATCATTGGGGAGGTTCATAAGAATCTTAATACACTTGGTCTACAACCTAGCTTACGATGAGGTTGTAGTAATGAAGATGTTAGAGTCTTAAAAGAATATTTTAAGAAGATAATTGATGAGATCTTTAGCTCTCAATCCTTTGATGTAGAGATTTTGAGAAACTTTAGTGGGATAAACCTAGTCCTATTTCAAACAACTCAATTGGTAGGGACATATGATTGAAGAATTGAATCTGCTCATGATAATTGGTTGACCTGAAAGTTATGAATGGGAAAATAGTATGGAGTCATGTTTGGTCGGTTTGAGTTCATATTGTCATATTTTGCAAATATTGTCAAAATTTTGCATTGCAACATTACACTTTTTTCACATTTTGGAATCCCAATGGTCAAGTAACTCAGAAGTTAGTCTGGGTTAGTTAAGTAGTTATTTTTTTGGGTGTGTGAAGTGTGGATGGATCAAGGACAACGTTTGGTGTTCATTTTTTGTGAAACAAAGCAATAAGAACTCTCTTTTTTCGTATTTTTACTGGTAAACCACTGCTACAGGGTTTTGTACGGACCTGTGTGAAGGGAAATTGATCAAAGATGTTTTGAATCAGATAGAGATGTTTGTTAAGAGAATTCTGGATTTTGTGTGATTTGATTCCATAAAGAAACAAAGTTTTTATTGCCCTTTTTTTGTAGGTGGTCTGTAAACTTAGAATTTGTGGTTTTGAGAGTGAACAATGGAGACTTAGGCCATTCCACATGGTGGTTCATGCAATAACTTGGTGGAATGGCACAATTAGGAGCAGGTTTTGTTTTAATATAGTTGGAATGAGAAGGGATGAGAGTTTGATAAAATTTTGATGTTTCCCTAGGTGAAGTTTCATGAGTTTTGGCTTAATTTGATTGCTAGATGCTAGGGTTTGTAATAAAGCCTTTGGAATTGGCTATGTAATAGTGGGAAAAGATTGTGTAGGAAATTTTGGATGTGTTTGAAGCCCTGGTGTTTAGAGTGAAGGCTTAGGGGTTGTAGTTTCAATAAACCCTCCTTAAAGAAGCACAAATAAGCCTAAAGCAAGGGTTTTGGAGTTTGATGAATGAGTGAGTGTTTCTTTGATCAAAATTTATTATTTTAGTCCATTTGAAACCTGTTGATATTGTTAGAATTGAGTTTTGGATTTTGGGTGAAGAGCCTCACAAAGTTGTTTTGGAAAAGAGGCCTAATTGGCCTAAGGGGTAGCATAGGAGTAGGGATTATTTGGAAATGATGGTCCAAAGTGACCCTATGAGATTTTAAGATATGCCAAATTATGCCATAAAGGGTGTCTGAAATGATGAATAGTTTGTGGGTTTGAAGAGTCTTCTGAAAGATATGCACAATTTCCATCATTTGGAATACTACAAGGCAAGAGGTGTGATTGGTGAGTTGAACACCAAATTGAGCTTTTTTGTGATTGAAAATTGTTTGAATCTGATTCAATTGTGCTTGTTTGAAGTTTATCTCCCTTCTTTGCATCAATTGGTATCAGAGCATAGGTTTTGGTATTTTCAAGGGGAAAAGGTTGAAGTTTGAGCAAATGAAAGTTGTAGTTTGAATGATCAAGATGCCTCCTAAAGGTAGTGAAGTACTTACAAGAGAGATAAAGTTGTTAAAGGAGTCACAAGAAGCAATATTAGATAGATTTGCAACATTAGAGACAAAGAAAATAAGAGGAAAGGCTACTAAAGTGGAAAGTGACCGAGAGGAAGAGGGTGAGGATAAAACACTCGAGGAAGAGTCCAAGATAATGAAGAGGAATTGGACCCCGAAGAGAGAAGGATGGTGAAGATGCTGAAAGATATTAGAGGAGATGCTTCTAGTGAGAAAATAGATGTGCCAATGTATAGTGGAAAGTTGGATGCAAAATAGGTATTGGATTGGATAGATGCATTGGACAACTACTTTGAGTAAAAGGAGGTTGCTAAAGAATAAAAGTAAAGTTTTCCAAGACTAAGTTGAAAGGTCCTGCTTTGACGTGGTGGAATTATGTTCAAGAGGAAAGAGTGAAAAAGGGAAAAGAAAAAAATAGTTTATGGGATAGAATGGTGTCAAAGATTAAGAGTCAATTTTCTCCAAGTGATCATGCAATACAAAATTTAAAGAAGTTCCAAAGCTTAAGGAAAAAAGATAAGGATGTCATGGCCTACACTGAAGAATTTCACAAGTTGAGTATTAGGGCTCATCATGTGGAATATGAAAATGAGAAGATATAAAGTTATATGTGTGGGTTGAGATTTCAACTTCAAGATTAATTGATTTTGGCTACACCTAGGATAGTTGAAGAATTTTTTTAGTTGGCTGCTAGGGCAGAAGAGAAACTAAAAAGAAGGCAAGAAAGACAAGGAAGATGCAGAGGAAGAACTAGTAGAGGAAGAGGTTCAAGTTAGTCGTATGAAGACCAAGAAGATGCAAGCAAAAGAAAAGATCACGTTGCTGATCAAAGAGGTTGTTTTAGGGGTTTTAGAGGAAGTTTGGTGGACAAGGTAGAAGTTCAAGTAATTTTTCAAGAAGGTGTTATCATTGCAATCAGTTTGGCCATCAAGAATGCAATTTTCCAGATAAACAAGCTCTACTTCAACTGGTGGTGATAAAAGAGTTCAGTTGGTGCAAGAGGAATATTGTGAGAGTTTTAACTCTCCTAACATATAGTTTGTTGCTCTTGAAGTGGGAGAATCATTGATGGTGAGAATAAAACTACTTAAATCATCCAAGGAGAAAGAATCAACACAAAGGAGAACACTTTTCAAGACAACCTACAAGTTCAATGGAATGGTATGCAAAGTAGTAATATATTCAGATAGTACTAATAACATGGTGTCTATAGAGATGGTTAATAAAATGAAGTTAGAAAAGATACCTCATGAGACACCTTATAGAGTGTCTTGGTTGAATGAAAGTCAATCTATTTTAGTGAGTGAAAAAGCTTGGGTTGAGTTTAATATTGGTGGATATAAGGACAAGATATACTTTGTGATGTGATGCCTATGGATTGTTGTCATTTTTTACTTTGAAGACCATGTCATTTTGATAGAAATGCAATTTACGATGGAAGAAACAATACTTATCAAATTGAGAAAGATGGAAACACTTTCACTTTAATACCATTGCAGAAGGATGATAAAGGATAGGGTAAGACATCAAAGGTGATCATGTTAGGCAAGAAGGAGTTTATAAGGCATGAGGAAGACAAATGTGAAGAGTATGCAGCCACTACAAAAAAAAAAGATGTGAAGACAACACATTTGAAGAGTGATCCAATGTTGGAAGGAAAGATTGATGATTTAATGTCAAAATAAGATAAAGAGAAGGTCAAGGATGAATTACTTGTGAAGACTCAAGATTGGTTAGAAAGGCATGATGAGATTATGGTAGGAACAATGATTTGTCCATTGAATGCAAAAGAGGTTAGTGGGCAGTTAATTTTTTTTCAATACAAAGGCTTGTGAACCTAATAAGACAATGATACTAGGGGTAGAGAATCTAAGATCAAAGATGAAGCCAAAAGGTGAAGTGAGTAAAGGTTAAAGGAAAGGAAAAATGGGTGAGTTTGAGTATGCAACAAGAATGGAAAAGATATGTTTGCAGGTATGAAGGCAAGTTTAGCATCAGTTTTAGATAAGGGAAAGATAAGAGGACATTCATTAGGTTAGTTTGTGAAGATGGAGCAATTTATAGGTGGCAAGGAGTTTATCAATGCAAAGAAAAATACAAAGCTTAAGTACCTCATCTAGTGAAAAGGATTACCAGATGAAGGATAATTTGGAGAACAAGAAGGTGAAGCAATCAAACATGATCTACAATAATGCAGTTCTCCATGGACTTGAGTTCTTTTCAATTCGGGTGTATGGTCTAGGGGCACCATGTCATTTTGTGTAAATATGGTCAATTGATAGATTTTAGGGTGTTTGGAGTCATTTTTCATCAAATAAGGTCACAATATACCATTTACAATGTATGGAGTCATGCTTGATCAGTTTGAGTTCATATTGTCATATTTTGCAAATATTGTCTAAAAGTTGCATTGCAACATTACACTTTGTCACATTTTGGAAGCCCAATGGTCAAGTAACTCAAAAGTTAGTTTGGGTCAGCTGAGTAGTTATTTTTTGGGTGTGTGAAGTTTAAATATATTGTGGATGGGTTGAGGACAACGTCTCGTGTTCATTTTTTGTGAAAGAAAGCAATAAAAACTATCTTTTTATGTGTTTTTACTGGTAAACTGCTAGTATAGGGTTCTATACGGACCCGCACTGAGGGTAATTGATCAAAGATGTTTTGAATTGGATAGAGACATGTGCTTAGAGAATTTTTTCTTTTGTGTGATTTGATTTCATAAAGAAACAAAGTTTTCATTGCCATTTTTCTATAGTCGGTCTGTAAACTCAGAATTTGTGGTTTTGAGAGTGAAAAATGGAGACTTACTCCATTCCACTCGATGGTTCATGCTATAACTTGGTGTAATGGAAAAATTAGGAGTAGTTTGCTTTTAATGTAGTTGGCATGAGCGGGGATGAGAGTTTGATAACATTTTGATGCTATACTAGGTGAAGTTTCATGAGTTTTGGCTTAATTTGATGGCTAGATGTTAGGGTTTGTAATAAAGCCTTTGGAATTGGCTATGTAATAGTGGGAAAAGATTTTGCATGGAATTTTGGATGTGTTTGAAGCCCTAGTGTGTCAATTTTTGGAGTTTGATGAGTGAGTCAGTGTTTCTTTGATCAAAAGTTGTTTCAGTCCATTTAAGTCTTATTGGGAGTGTTCGAATTGAGTTTTGGAGTTTGGGTGAAGAACTTCACAAAGTTGTTTTGGAAAAGAGGCCTAATTGGCCTAAGGGTTAGTGTAGCAGTAGAGATTTTTTGGAGATGATGGTCCAAAGTGACCCTATAAGATTTTAAGATATGTGAAAGTATGCCATAAAGGGTGTTTGAAATGATGAATATTTTGTGGGTTTGAAGAGTCTTTTGAAAGATATGAACAATTTCCATCATTTGGAATACTAAAAGGAAAGAGGTGTGATTGGTGAGTTGAACACCAAACTGAGTTTTTGGTGATTGAAGTTTGTTTGAATCTTATTCAATTTTGTTTGTTTGAAGTTGGCCTCCTTTCTCTGCATCAAAAACATTACCATTCCACAACATAAGGAGTTTCGACTTGTTTCAAAGGCTTTACAAGCTTTGCAAAAAGGACTCGCTTCATCCATGGAATTATCCAAAATTGAAGTGCCACCACCATGACTTTTCAGTTGCCTTCTTATTTCTTTATCATATTTTGAAAAGAATTTACATTTTTAGTTAGTTATGGGTGAAAAGAGGTGGATACTCACCCGCTTATATATATTTGTATTTGGAATGAAAATCTCTCTCTAGCTAATTTTGAAGAACCTGATATTATATACTTTAAATATAATTCTGCGTTTTCTGCAAATTAAAATCACTAGTTCTCTGTGTGCATCTAGATTATGGGGATAATTTGAAAATCTTAAATATCTGTGTTTAAGTTTTTCTCTCATGTTTATGCTTATTCTTGTGTGAATTTATATGTGCTTATCTTTGTAATTTATTTCATTTTCTAGATAATATTTTGGTTAATATTCAATAACTAGATTATCTTATGCAAGCTAGTCTTTGTGCTAGTGTTTATATCATCCTTTCATTGCATTTGATATTGGAAATATTTTTATTATCGGGTTTAGCCTTTTCTACTTTTTGGTTAAAAGAACACATCAGCTTTACTTTCAATTCATTTTGATTCATTGAATATCATATGAGGGAGTTGTACCTCTTCAATTCATAAGGCGATTGCTCTCTCAAAGAGAGCAGTCATCTAGAGTTGTTGGAAGAAGTCACACCTTTTGGGCAAAGAGTTAACATCATTAAATGAAACCTCAAGGTGCCCAATCTTTTAGCAAACATTAACAAAAATAAAATTCCAAGGTGATGTCCTTCAATGATCTAGGAGAGAGTTTAGTTAAGAGAGCAACTTCAAAAAGGAAATCACTACATAGATTCATGAAAGCCCATACATGATTGTTGGGATTTCCTTTGCTAGCACACTTTTCAAAGCGAGGAATCTCAATGTTTTACAAAATAGGTTCTTTTAGGATAGAAAATGATAATAGACAATGTGTGAGATTAGCATTGGATTGACTTTGGTTCATGTTTGAAATTTATTGTTGTAAAAATGACCTATTTTGTAGAAGTTAATTGATTACAGGATCATCTTGTGACATGTTTTGAGAATATGTGGAGTGTGTAGGGCTATTGTTAATGATTGAATGGTTATTGTTTTGAAATTTGATGAGGGGTGAAGAGAATGGAGTTGTGGTAGAGGAAGTGACAAAATTATAAGAATTCCCACAAGAAAACTCTAAACTAGAGTGATGACCATTATTATATTGTGTGGTGGATGCTATAACTAGAGGGGTAAAAGTAGGAATAGAAGGTATGCGGTAGGAGAGGAAACTTGTTTTCCCATTTGAGTTTGAACATTGGTAAGGGTTTGAATGCAACTAGTTGCTGTAGCTGGATTTTTAAGTCCATTATATGAGCTAGCCTTCACAACACTTCTATTCCTTATGCATCATTGATCAATTTTCGAAGTTTGTCCACAATAGGAATGGTTTATCTAGCCAAGGATTCAATAGTTAAGTATAGTTGAAGACTTTCAAGGTCTTTGTCCAATTGTTTAAGCTTATCTTTAGGGATATGTGCAATGGTAACTTCCAAGTCCACATGAATGGTTGGTGGCGAAGAAGACATAGGGAAAGTAAGAGTAGGGAGAGGATCAAAGATAGATTGAATAGATGCACTTACTTGAATGAAAGAGTTATGAAACTCAAACTCAACACTGGATGTAATTGCATCCTGGGAAGCCATGAATCTATAACTATGCCTCACAAGAGTATTTGATATAGGACACCAGGTCGTGAAGCTCATAAATTGATCATAAGATTCAAGAGACAATTTGAGTGTACATACAATGATGCGAAGAATGGATGATGATAACCAAAGCAGACACAAATCTCATTATACAAATCCTGATCAAACTAGAAGGATCCATTCTGTGAAAACAAATAAACAACACCATTCAGACATATCTGAACATAACATAGAATACACACTACATCCATAAAATATGCGCAGGCGTAAGAAAACCCTGCGTCTATAAAGCCTACTCAATACCCTTTTCCTTGGCCATGGTAACCAGGAATCTTCTCCTTTATCTTCTGAATCAATCCTTTCTTCACGGGATATCCAGTTGAAGTGTGAACGTTCCCAGCGTGCTGATGTCCGTGTTGACCCACTGTGTGCTGCTGCTGATGTGTATTCTGCTTTTTCTTGCCAAACATTCCCAGAAGCCCCATTACTACAAATTTTAAGCTAAAATAAATTTAAACAGTGCAAGAGTACGAAGCCAGATAAAGGTTCACAGATTTGCAGGTGAAGGAATTGATAGAAATGGGTATGTGGGAATGAAGATTTATAATGTTGAATCAGTATTCGGGACACTGTTTCAGTGTTGCTTCCGGAAAAATTTCACTTGCCACGTACCTCTGAAGGCGGTGAGATAAATATCTATATTGGATATTTGGATAGCTTCACAATAAAGTTTTTCTTTTTATGGGTGTTCTACAAAATGCGAAATTAACGACATTAAATGTTAGATATTTTATGTTCGACAAAAGTCAGGACATGTAATAGTCATACATATCCTTAATAAGGAAGATATTAACAAATTCCTTTCTCAACTTCATCCGCACAAACTTTTTCTAACTACCTTTACATCAAAATAAATAATTATATGGAAATAGTTTATATTTAATAGAATTTAAGCTGAATAGAGCTATTGTTAAATCTTATTTATTAATAATAGTATTAATTATTATTTAGTTATACATCAAATAAATAAATGTAAGAGCTGAGATTATATTAGTATATTATAGAAAATTGAAATGGAGTTATTATTGTATGCTTGATTTGATAATTGTAAGGGTTGAGAAAATGTGAAAGTGAATTAGAAGAAGCTTTAGATTGTTGAAACTATGTTTTGGAAGGTTTTGTTAGTTATGATAGTTAGCAATGTTTCAAAGCATGTTTTTGTGTCTTGAGGGGTGTTTCCATGTGATGGATGATGTGTTGATATGTAATTGGAATACTCATGTCCCATGCTTAGGTAATTTCTATTAGAAATTATGTACATTTGCTAGTGAAACCTATTCCTAATGTTGTGGGACTTGTTAGAAATTTGAAGTGGAAAAATGTGTGTCAAGGGAACTTTAGGAGCTTTCCTTGATCAAGCCCAAGTAACTTGCATGTTTTAGCATAAAAATAATTAAACACTTGAACTATGTTATGCCATCTAGTGCTAGTGAGAAGTTTCAATGATGACAGTGGTGTGTGTTGTAATAATGAAAAGCGCTTTATTGATAAAAAATAAATAATGAAAAGCGCTTTAGATACCTATACATCTAAATAAGGAAAGGGTATGAGTAGGTGAGAAGGCTAGAAAGACATAGTGGATGGATCCTTTCTACTTTTGAAAAAACCACATAAATAAGTATGTTTAGGGTCAAATTGGTCACAATAGGGTTTGACAAGATGTGATTATTTCAAGTGGGAAAAGATAGGGACACAAGAGCATGCAATCTTCTCTAAGGGATAGGAGAGTACCAAATTATTGTGGGAAAAAATTATGACTAACTTATGAACAACAACCAATGTGGGATAAATCCACACAATGTAATATTAACTACTAGAAATAATATTGACTATTGCAATGCTTAAAGTATTACAAGGTTAGGATGTGAGGATCCTAGCATGCCCCCCATTTAGAAAACATTTTCCTCAAGGCCTAAATTGGGAAAACTATTGTTGTAAATAATGAAAAGATTCCCAAGTGGCATCTTCTAGTTGTAATCATCTCCATTAAAAAAAATTATGGATTAGGAGCATCAATCCAAAACAACTTTAGAATCCAATATGATGGACCCTTCCTCATCTAATTCTTGAATTTTTGTTCACATGTGAACATATTTCGCAAGGATCTTATTCAAATAGGGAAGAAAAATAACATGATGTAGATTGGAGGAAGGAGGATAATCCAACTTATAAGACACTTCACTCGCACGGTATATGAATCAAAAAAGGTTTATAAAAATTGGTTTCTAACTTTTGTTTGCTCACAAATTTGACAAATGTTTTATTGTAGGGTTTTAGATATTGGGATTACATGCCATTAACTTTGGATGTGTTCTTAGAATAGCTTGATTATCCTATTATTTAATATAATTGTGTACAAATAATAGGTTCTTCTTAAAAGTGTGGAGGAGATTCAAAATTTATGAGGGTTGAGTTGGTTTTGTGCACCTTGGAAGTGCATAATAAGTATGACATGAGACAAACAAGAAATGGGTCATACATTGCTTTATAGGATTTCATATCTACAGTAGCAAAATGATATGATGTTTTTTACTATAATTTGATAAGTGTTAGCCATTTAGACTAGTGGGTATATTATATAGAAGAAAAGTAGTATAAAAAATTATTTACCTATTTATTATCAGTTTGTTTGACCATCTATTTGTAGGTGACAAGTTGAGCTCATCTTCAACTGCATTTCTTGTAGTTTGAATATTTAAAAAAAAAAAAATTATATAAGATGAGTATAATTATGTTGAAGGTGTCCCCACATTGAACATTTGTAACCCATTTTCACACAAAACATTGCAGATTGTCACACATGCGATTAAATATGATGAAACGAATCATAACAGTTCATAATTTTTTCAGATTGTCTTGACCATTTTTACCTCTTTTTGCAGCTTTTCCCACTCCTCCAAACTCTTCCTCACTGGTATTGACCTTTCACTTCTCCACTTGTGTGAGATTAATCCCGATCCAATTTAGTTGAATGAATAAATGAAAAATACTATTCCCCAATTGACAAGGAAGTTCACATCGCCATAAATGTTCTCGTTTAGAGGGTGTTGATGTAAATATCTATGTTGAGAATTTACTCTCTCCGCCCTCATTTTTCATTTGAAGGTTGCTATGCAACATAGTAGTTATTGAAAAAATTATCATGAATGGTGAGGTAGGCGGTGGTGGTAGGCTTTAATATGTTTTCTTGCAAATTCTGCACAATTTTTCTCATTTGCATCATTGATAGCATGACACAATTTGTGCAAATTGTTGAGGTAAGTCGGTTGCCACTTCAATAGAATGCCCCAAACCCTAAATCACTTTCACACAAACACACATTCCATATTTTCCTTTAAGATTTTGTCAAAATCTTGTCTCAAGCTCAAGCAAGAATGTGGTAGCTCTAAATTCTAAAATTCTTATATCTACTTTTTGTATATTGTGAATAGATTGAAGTAGCAACTCTAGAGAGAATTTGGCTTCGTCACATTTTACAAAAAACTATGGTGGCAGGGTTTTGTATGTTTTCTTGCAAGCTTTGCATAATTTTTATCATTGGTCTCGTTGATAGCATGACACAATTTGTGCAGAATCTTGAGTTAAGTCGCTTGCCCCAAGTAAATAGAATGCACCAAATCCTAAATTTCTTTCACACAAACACACAATCCATATTTTCATTTAGGTGTCTACCAAAATATTTTCTTGAGCTCAATCAAGAATCTGATGGCTCTAAATTCCAATAATATTAAATCTACTTTTTATTTATTATGAATAGATTGAAGCATCAACTCTAGGGAGAATGGTTTTGGTTTTGTATAGGAGTGAATTTTCACCCCTTAGGCAAATTCCCCTTTTTCCCTTCCTCACTTTAGAAAACCAAATGCGAAGGCTTAATTCCACATAAGCATGCTGTTCTCCTTCCACTTAGCACCTTTTTTAAGTGTCGGTGGAGGAATTTCTATCTGGGGCACCCGTGCAGCATGCAAACATCCACATGGCACACTTATGTCCCTGATAGATTCCGCATCTGGAGCCTATAGAGGCGTTACATTTCCCACTAGAATTCAAATTGTAACACCCATTTCGGCTGATCGACCCGAATATGGTTGTTTCTTCATCTTCCTTCTTCATATTCACCATTCCTTCTTCCATTTTGGATATTTGAGGCTCTTCTCCATTCACTTGATCTCTCCATCCTCTCTAGCTCTCTCAGAGCCCTCTCCTAGCTCTTCTATAACTTCTACAACTCCTTGAAAAGATTTAAGCAACTTCCTCACCATCTGTTCAAACACTTTACACTTCACAACAACATCAACACTCCATCACTTCAGTAGAACAAGTGTGGAATAAAAAACCATTGCAACAAAGGCTAGAGTTCCTCTCATTTTCTCCCTCACTAGCCTTGAGCGATTTGGGCAGAGGTGGTAAGCTTTCACTCCTCTCCTCTATTATTTGGCTGAGTAGCATAACACTATTTTGTAGTCCTTTTTTTTTACTTCATTTCCTACGTTTCTCTCTTTCTATGTAGTCATCCATGGAGGTGGGAACACCAAAACAGGGGTTTGACTGAGGAAAACCCCTATACAGCCCCAACACTTTCTATCTCTCTTGTGTGCAGGTATTGAAGACATTCATGAGTTGGAGACTTCATCATCCCCATGATTGTAAGAATTTCCTTTCCCTTCTTCTCCTTCTCTTTACCATCTATTTCACTTCATTCTAGTTCTATTGCATTCTATTACTCTATCACTTTCTAGAAGTTCTCAAAAATTGAAGTAGAAGCATTCACTTTTCCATTTTCTATGACAAACTCGCTTTCTAGTCCATACGAGACACCAACGCACTTCGGGGACTCGTGTGTGTCGCACTGTCGTCTAGGTTCTATTCTGCTATCCTTTGGTTGAGAGCTTGTCAGTTTATCCAGAGAGTCTCAGTGACTCGCTCTTTCTGATTCTTGAAATCTCGTTGTTGTCCTTTGAGGTAGTTTAGGGCAGTTCACCTCGTGAGGATATATGAATGAAGAGAGCTCTTGAGTAGTGAATCCCCCTTCTCTACATTTTGGTGAACCTAACGTGAACAATCTCTTTTACAAAAAGTAGGAATTTATTTAACCCTACTTTGTGGGGTCATAAATTTTGACTCAGTGCTCAGAATTCAGAACCGTTTGCATTGTTGGAAAGGTCTCCTAGAGAACTAGTTTAGTCACTAAAATACAAGTTCCTTTGGAAATCAAATTTTATGGACCGACGCAAGTTCTGAGCTCAAATTCCACTCTGAAGAACTCCAAAAATGAAAATTACTAGAACATAGAAAATACTAAAAAAATCATAATGAAATTAATCTTCTTTTATTAGCTCAGTATCTAATTCTATTCAAAATATTAATAATATTCCATTTCATGCACATTATGGTGACTTGGCTTTTCCCATGTCCCTTGATATATTTTAACCTTCTCATGAGAGTCCTCTTACTTCAGAGGATATCTTGTTGCAAGAAGATGAAATCATTGATACCTTTCTTAATATTACTCTGCCTTCTATTCATTCCAATTCACTCTCTTCTAGAGATGATGCATTTATGAGCGATGAATCTACCCTTCATCCCAATGCACTCTCTTCTAGGGATGTCACATTTGTGAATGATGAATTTCTTATCTATTGTAATGCACTCTCCTCTAGAGATGATGCATTAGAACATGATAAGTCTCCTTCCACATTTGATCATGTTTGGATTGATGGTGAGAATATTTCTTCGAGTAATTATTATACTAGTTGTGATGATTCTATAAATGTAATCTATGTCTCTACTACCCCTCAAAGGCCTAAGAGAACAATCATTTACCTGACTCCACTAGTCCTTCTCCTAAAAGGGTTTTTTCTATTGATGGTATCCCATTTGATAGTAACTCTCCTGATCTTTCTAAGGCTCCCTCTTATAGAGTCGTATCCCGTACCTATGATACTAGAATGAATAAACAACTAAAACTTCTTCAAGAACATGAACCTATGACTAAAGCACCCAGGGATTACGATCTTGTCGAGTAACCTCAAGTTACTCCAGCTAGGATCTCATTGTAGGACTTGCTTCAGTCTACTCTGGTTTATCAAGTTATACTTTACATAGCCTTGCAAAATATCCTCTTGTCTTCTTCTGTTAGTCCAAAAAATGCTGATAAGTTGATAGCTTATATTTGTGCGGATTCGTCGAATACTATGTTCTATCCGTAGGTACTCCCGCCTTCAAAAGTATAGAAGCAAGAAAATCCTCTAATGATTATATTTAATATTAGTAAGATTGGTATTAGACATACTCTCATTGATGCTAGTTCGGGGCTTAACGAATATAGCATTGATCTATTAGCTAAGATTAATATTGATCCATCTTCTATGAATGCTTCTTCTATTGACCTTCATTGGTTTGATAATGTCGATCGACAAGCCCTAGGAATGATAGTCTTTCCTTTGAGGTTGGGACCCATTATTGTACCTACTCTTGTATATTTTATGTCAGAGAAGTTACCTTATAACATTATTCTTGGTAGACAATGGATTCATGCTATGGGCGCAATCCTGTCTACCTTACATAAATTTATTAAGGTCATTGCTAATAATCGAGTATTCACAGTGAAGGCTGACTTTGATGCTATGCACTTACGTGAGATAACAACTACTGGTCATGCTTCAGTTATGCTTACTCTTATTCCTTCAGTATCTTCCAATGTGTCGGTGTTTACTCTAGTAGTACTTATTACAAAGGATAATCTTGAGATAGATGTCCCTAAAGAAGAACCTTCTGAAGCGAGATATATTAAGTCTTCTCCTTCTACCTCTTCCCAAAGGAATGCATATTTTGGTGATGATTGGGGTCCTTTAGAATTTACAGATTCCTTCATTCAGGAATATAAAGCTGACTCGATCCACTTAGAGCTTCCGACAACATCATTCACACCCGCTATTAAAGACGAGTGTTCATCTATATTGTGGGATAATGTGAATGTGAAATGTAATGTTCTTACTATTGATCCTCCTTCTAAGGAAGATGATTACGCTTCTACTAAGGAGGATAATGTTGACAACCCTATTGAGAAGGATGGTGATGATCTTGTAGAAGAGTATCTTCCCCCTTGCTGGAATATGCTCTCTATGAGGATCCCTCTTCTTCTCATGATTTGCAGACATGTTATAGCCTTGAATTTAAGCTTGTCTCTATGTATGGCTATGAGCATAAAGTTTATGGGCATAATGAACAAGGCATACAGGTCCCTATAGAATTTGTGCCTTTTAAGCGTAACTTTGGGATTGGTTTATCGATTGAACAATCTGAATGGAAACCATAGTTGAATGTTGACATGATGTCCACTTATCCTCATTCTCACGGATTGGTCTATCCTCCTTTGTCTTTTGTCTTCATATCTGATTTTAGTGAGCAGTCAAAATTTTCTCCACGAGAGAAAGGGTTACTTCTTGCTCCTCATCCTTTGTCTGAACAAGAGCGTATTTTTTGTGGCTTCTAAAAGCCCACTTAATTACTCTTCCTCCTCCTATATGCAAGAAATCTCATAAACATGATAAATAAAAACATTCTTTATGTGCATACCATTGAGTTTCTAGCCATCCCCCTTTAGCGAATGTAAGGCCCTGGAGGATAAAATACAATAGCTTTAGGATTCAGGTGCCATCACTCATTCATTTGCTGATGCACCTATCTCTTCTTCAAATAACAAGTGATATCCAGGTTTACCTCTATCTTTCTCTAAAGTATCTTGCATGGTTCTCCTCCCCTATACATTGGGGGCAGTGATAACTTGTTATGGGGGTGTGTGTCCTTAAAGGACCCCCCTCTTCTCTATGTCTCTCAGGTGAAGTTTCCCTTGAGCAGACCCCCTTTTTCTTTTGAAAGGTTCCCGAGGGATCTCTTTGAATTTTTTTCTCTTGAATGAATTCTATGACATCTAGCTCAGGGGTAGCCCGACTAGACCTTCTCCACATCCTTATGTCTAGCTTGGAGGAAGCCTGACTAGAATTTACTTTTCAAATAGAGCATCCCTTGAGTGGACCCCTCTTCCTTTTGAAGGGTTCCCGAGGGACCCCTTTGAAAGTCTTCCAACTTGATGACGGTTCACATTACTGTCTTCTTACTTTCTCTGCGGGACCAAGAACTTGTAGTGCTCTTTACTCGGTGAGCGGGTCTTCCTCCTCAAGCAGAGATTTCTTTTATCACTTTTACTCAGTGATACGGGTCTTCCTCCTCGAGCGGGGATTTCTTTTATCACTTTTACTTGGTGATATGGGTCTTCCTCCTCGATTGGGGATTGATTTTATCACTTTTAATCAGTGATACAAGTCTTCCTCCTTGAGTGGGGATTTCTTTTATCACTTTTACTCGGTGATACAAGTCTTCCTCCTTGAGCGAGGATTGATTTTATCACTCTTGCATTCATTTCTATCTTTCTCTTCTTAATTGTATATACCAGATCAAAGATCTATATCTTCTTCATCCTAAGTATATTCTTTTCCTTTCTTCAACTTTATAGTTCTATGAAGCTATGAAGTCCTATGCTTTTCCTACAATCTCGGGTTCACTAGATCGTGGTTTTCTTCCTCAACGGTTTAGGTATACATTTCTAGCTCTTCTACTTATTCGATCTACTTTACTGAATCACTCACCAGTATTTGTGCTCTCTAAAGTGGGGGAAAATTGTATAAGAGTGAATTTGTAGCCCTTACACAAATTCCCCTTTTTCCCTTCCTCACTTTAGAAAACCAAATGTGGAGGTTTAATTCCACATAAGCCTGATGTTCTCATTCCACTTGGCACCATTTTTCATCATCGGTGGAGGCATTTCTGATGGGGATTCCCACACGACGCGTAGACGTCTGTGTGGCACGCTTACGTCCCTATCAGATTCCCATGTTTGGATCCTGCAGAGGCGTTACATTTCCCACTAGAAGTCGACTTGTAATGCCCTTTTTAGACAATCGACTTGAGTATGGTTATTTTTTCATATTCCTTCATATTCACCATTCCTTCTTCCATTTTGGATCTTTGAGGCTCTTCTCCATTCACTTGATCCCTCCATCCTCTCTAGCTCTCTTAGAGCCCTCTCTTAGCTCTTCTATAGCTTCTACAACTCCTTAATAAGCTTTAATCAGCTTCCTCACAATCTCTTCAAACACTTTACACTTCACAACATCAACATCAACACTCCATCACTTCAGTAGAGCAAGTGTGGAACAAAACACCATTGCAACAAGGGCTTGAGTTCCTCCCATTTTATCCCCCACTAGCCTTGAGCGCTTTGGGTGGCAGTGGTAAGATTTCACTCCTCTCCTCGATTATTTGGTTGAGTAGCATAACACTATTTTGTAGTGCTTTTGTGTTTACTTCATTTCCTACTTTTCTCTCTTTCTATTTGGTTGTCTGTGGAGGTGGGAACACTAAAATGGGGGTTTAACTGAGGCAAACCCCTATATAGCCCCAACACTATCTCTCTGTCTTGTGTGTAGGTATTGAAGACATTCATGAGATAAAGGCTTCATCATTCACACAGTTGTAATAATTTCCTTTCCCTTCTTCTCCTTCTCTTTACCATATATTTCACTTCATTCTAGTTCTATTACATTCTATTACTCTATCACTTTCTAGAAGTTCTAAGCAATTAGACTAGAACAATTCGCTTTTCCATTTTCTCTGACAAACTTGCTTTATGGTCCGTACGAGATGCCAATGCACCTCGGGGACTCCATTGCACTGCACTATTGTCTGAGTTCTCCATTGCCATTCTTTATCTGAGAGCTTGCCAGTTTGTCCAGAGAATCTCTTTGACTCACTCTTTCTAATTCTAGAACTCTCCTTGTTGTCCTTTGAGGTAGTTTAGGGAGTTTTTCCCTGTGAGGATCTCTAAATGAAGAGAACTCGTGAGTAGCGAATCCCCCTTCTCTATGGGTTTGTCTCACTTTTAAGTGATTTCTACCCATTTTTTCTCATCGGCATCGTTGACAGTAAGACACAATTTGTGTAGAATCTTGCAGTAAGTCGATTGCCAATGTCATTTCAAAGATTTTTTTCTATTGTGTTTTAGTTCATTCTAAACAATTCTATTGTTATCTATCAAAATAATGACATTTTTTCCATAGTTTTATTTGTGGCTTTTTTCATATGTGATATTATTGTAATACATAGTGTTAAATCCCTATTTTCTTCTTCACATACAATTTTTTTGAACTCTGAAATGAATTTTATGTTTGTTTGGTGGTTTTGAATTTTTTGTTTACGTTTCATAAAACCTTATCCTCTTAGCACATCTTAAAAATTAAATCAGATTTCCCTGTGTAACAAGAAATTGAGCAATATAAAAGATAAACAAAGAAAAGTTTTTTCTAGAAAAGTTTATCCACATTCCACAAAGTACAAATTAACAAAGTTTTATGATATTATAAATTTAAAATTAAAGGTGAAACTAAAACCAATTTCCCTGTGTTACAAAAAAAAATTGGGTTTCATTAAATTTCATGATATATTCCATTCATATTTTTGAGAGGATTGAATCTTTTTTTGTAGCCTTAAAATTATCTTGTTTAGTAGACGATTTCATGATATATGTTTCTTCTTCTGTAGCCTTATAAGTCTCTTTTTTTATAGAAAACATCTCTTGTTTTGTAGACTTTGTGTTTCCTATTGCAAGAAGAAAATGTTACAAAAGTTATATTAAAAAAATAAATAATTTGAATGGGGAATAACTTTCACACCATCAATGTCTACAATGTAAACCCGAACTACTTTCCTGCAATATATGAGAATCCTATTTAGGATGAGATCATTTGAAAATGTAAACATGAACTACTTTATTGCAAATGTTACAAAAATTAGATTAAAAAAAAGTAAATCATTTCAATGGGGAATAACTCCCACACCATTAGTGTCTACAATGTAAACATGAACTACTTGCCTGCAATATATGAGAATCCTATTTAGGATTAAATCATCCCAAGAATGTTTTGGTTCATCATTTGTATCTTCAAAAGAGATGGATCTAACATGAAACAAGCATACAATTTTATCTTATATTTAATGATTTAACAACTTCATCTTCTAAGTATTATAAAAAGAGAGAAATTTAAAAAGGAAAAACCAAGATGACCCTGGGTCATACAAAGATTCTTTATGAATCACCACAATTTTAGAACTCATTAAACAAAGAAGATAACTAAATTCTTTTTGAAAAACACACACTATTGATAGAAAATGTTGAAAAAAAAAGAAACTAGAAAGCATCTATAGTAAATAGAAAACATAAAAGCACTCAGGTTAAATACCTAAAGGGAGATAAAATTGTAGGTCATCATTAGATTGATAGTATGAATTATCAGGTATATCAAGTACATTGATCACCATTTTATGGATCCATCATTAATATAAGGATTGCACTTATATAGTTTCCTAACAATTCTATTTCCATTATAGTGTTTTTACCATGATGTATGGTTGTGTTATGTTCTACATTTAGGGAAAAATTAAAATGGGGCATTACCGATGCAGATTCTTACCATTTCTAATTAGTTTTCACAAACTCTACACATTAACATGTTAAGCTCATAATTTAGCATGGGGCTCTAAAATAGGCATCCAACATATATAAAAGTGAGTAATAACAACATAGTAACATGGAATGAACCTACATATTATGAACCACCATATTATTTGAAGATGAAGTAGCTATTTGTTACGACACCATTGATAAAGACACTATTTAGTAGTAGACAAAGTCAAAAAGTTCAATGTAACTGGGAGAATCACTTTTGGCATTAATGAGATAACCCTCCTTTTTAGATAATGAATCCACCAATACACCTTGTTAGACATGGTGTACCAACCATTTTTGGTCAATGTGTCCACATTCAATACACTCAGACTATTGTATAGGATTTGGCGGGTAAAATTAATATAGATTGTCTCCTAATAAAGTCTACAAAGTGGCTTGGTCACTTTAACATGAGGTGAGGTTATATCTTTTGGAGCCTTTTATCTTTGGAAATCTAAATAATTGAATCTAATGCCATGTCCAACATTCATATTTCTCTCAAAGTTGGCCAGAGTAGCAACCAAACCCTTCAAAGAAATTAGTAGCCTTATTTTCTATTTTCAACATGTTTTATCAAAAGGATGGTTTATGTTTAGTCAGAGTTTTAAAAAATCACATGTTTGATTAAATAATAGGGACATTTGTAGGAACTCTCATAAATTATCCTTTACGTAATTTATCATTTTTAAATTTTCTTTCATTAAATCTTATAATTTTTTTAGGACAACAACATGTAGGTCTCAATCAAAGTCTGATAACATTCAATACAAAGTATTTTCTTATGTTGTAAATCTTCTTTTATTGTAAATACTGTCATCTCTAACCATTTGTACCTACAATTACAAATAAATTCAATACAAAGACTTTTTTGATACCACAATGTTATCTTTTACACTTTTTTGAAATATGATTTCTTTCTTTTAAAAGCTATGTATTCCAATTAAAGTTGAGTCAATATAAAGGATTTTTACTTAAAGTGTTATGCTTGATAATTTCACACACCTAAGTTATCTCCTACTAATTCTTGTAAATACTTGTACATGTCCGTTCAATTTTTTCTTAACTACTACAAATTAATATTGCATTACTTTGTTCCTTAACAACCCCTATCATGGAAAACCAGGCTAAGAGTATGGAAGAAAAGTGTTCTCTTCGTAATCAATTGAAACATTTACATTGCTATGCAAATAAGGATTCTATTAATAGATAGAAAAGAGAAAAAAATCATGATCACCTTGCAAGATCCTCCACATCCCCAACCTCTCTTTCCAATATCCCCTCCCCACTGCAATCACCCACACCTCAAATGTAGTCTACATTACACCCTATTTCACCCTCCCAAAACCACCATCCTCCACTATTTCCTACAAACTATTACACCACTAGGAATTCCTTTTGTTCAAAGTTGGAAATCCTATCAAACATTTCAACATGCCAAGTATGCATGGAATGATATCCAAGAATAAAAGCTAGGCAATTAAATGGTAGTAGTGCTTGTTCAAGATGCATTTTAGAAAAAAAAGGAAATTGCTTCTCAAATTGGAACAACATGGACCCTGGTGAGAATCCTACTTTTTCTCAAGGCCTATCTCGAATTGATGAGATGCTTATAGCAAGAGTCAGCCATTTCCTCCAAGATACTTATGCAAGAGGGGGCCAACTAAAAATACAATGGCCACACTATTTATTTTCCTCAAGATATTACAATAATTGCAAATTACTTCCCACATCATATACATGACCTCAATATACTCATAGTTAAAAAAAAATGTCGATTCCCAATAGTATAGTTTCTATGTTTGCATAGCACATGTTCATGAGGCTTTGCAATATAAGGTTTGTAATGAATCTTACTAAAAAGATGTATAGTTATATGAGGAATCTCTCTTATTCTTGCCTATTTTATCCATGGACATATCTGACCTTCTAAATGTAACAACCTCAACTTCAAATTCCCTTGATGTAAGTTTCATGGAAACAAGTAATACAGCCAGAGAATAATTACAAGAGAATGTGCAAGAAACTACATAATTTGTGGTGAACCTACCCCCTACATGTACAAAAGTGCAAGAATTGGGAGGCTTGTTGCAGTTAGGGAAAGGATACGTACTATTGATTGGCCGCTAGTTTCTCTTATGCCCATCAATGAACACACCACTGAAGGATTATTTGTTATGGAATTCCCAACATTGTTTTCAAATAGTAGAATTGTATTCAATGAAAATAATATGAAAGAGTTCAAGGTACATGAATATGCTCTCCATCTTCTTAGATACCATGATAATAGCTTTGGCCAACACCCATGATTTAGATACTTCATACTTAATATTCTTACGTGTCACCATAGCTAGGCTACAATTTTTGTTTTTGTTTAAAAAGACTTGGAAAGTAGACTGCCAACAATAATACTTGCCTTGCACCAAAGACTCAAGGACCTTTTTGATGAACATCTTGCAGACCAAGTTATGTGGTTTGGTTAAAAAATTTATGGTACACACCCTTCTGGACTCACTGTAGGGGGGAGCTATCTGACATGGTTCTTCAACCTAGTTGCCCAACTCTATTCTTCAACCTTAGTGTAGTAGATAATAAATGGATAGACTTACATAATTCCATGTTGTCTACCACACCGAAAAAATTTATTGTTGTTGCTCAGTGGAGGATCCATAATATAGCGCAAAACCCACACCTCTCTACACTTTACATGCATCACAACTTTATTGCATTTCATGAAGATTTTTTGGAGAAGAATCTCTAGAAAAATGACTATTGGTATAGGTAAAAATATTTCACATCATTTATATTTACTTCTTTTGTACAAAATTTTCTTAATAAAATATCCGATGTCAAAGTATGAATGGCAACAACGAGGCTCTGCATATGTCCATGGCTTCCTTTGGCTCAAATATGCACCTGATATTGCCATACTACAATGGAATAATCTTGCATCAATGCAAAATGCAATGGACTACATTGAAAAATATGTCTCTACTTGGAACCCACATCCCCACCAAAGCTCAAATGAAAGAACTCCAAAGTCTACCTTTGACAACCCCTGCTTAATGGACACAAGAATGATTATGTTTTCCAAACCTTCACATGACTACAATGAACTACTTAACTACATTCAACACCATACACATTATACCTTGCACACATGTTTGTAGACAAAAGGAGCCATAGTTTAATGTCACTATAAATCCCCTTGGATCATGAAAGACAATTCAAGCCTTTCAAATGAGAGTGGCCAGCCAAAGAACACCCCTACTCATAATGATCACCAATTGAATCTTCACAACCCCACTATCCTCTCTATTTGGCAAGAAAATGTATATTTCTAGCTCATTCTCTCAATAGATGTAGTGCTCAAACATATAGGAAAATATGCAGAAAAAGAAAAAACCAAATCTGAAACATATCATGCAATTTTTTTCTCATATTTCAACAAGTTTTGATCCCGACAATCTAGCACCAATAACTTTTAGAAAAATTCTTGTTGACAACATTGTGGACCGTGATATTAGTGTCCAAGAAAGTTGACACCTTTTATTAAAACTACCACTCTGCTTGTCTAGTCAGACATTTGTTTCTTTAAATATAAACCAAAAACACTATCAACGCATTCCACTATCACCCACATGCACATCATCAGAAACATACTACATTGATGCATACATGACACATCCTATTTGTTTGGAGACATTGGCACTAATTGATGTCAGAAATGGATCTTTAAAAACTCCCATAAACTGAACCAATGGAAAGAACATTCCTCTAAAGAAGTTTTTTGATTCTCCTCATGTTTCACAAGCATTCCTCCAAAGGATGAACCGAGCTTTCATTACTTCTGCTAGAGTGAATTGGTTCTCTAAAAACTATTTTATAACATTGTAGTTGACTTTGGTTTGTCCACAACTCAAATTATGTCATAGTGGGAGAGGATGGAAGGCACTTACCATCCATGGCATGCGTTAGACACTCAACCTAATATAGCTTCCAATATAGACCCTAACTCTCCTTCAAACAATGTGGAACCCCCACATCAATGCAACCAATCTAGAAGGCAAGTGTTTTCAAGTGTACACCCAATCCATCCACTCCAGTTGGATGCATTTGAAATGTTAGGTAACCATGAAATGGACATTAATGATGATTGGGATACTCCTTCCATAAATCCAATAGAACACACTACAACATCCAACTTCATAGACTCAAACCACACAACATATCAATTCCGCCTTCCACACATTGTAAATACCCATCATGACCTTTCATTGGAACAAAAGAAAACATTGGATTTAGTGTTATCACACCTATCCTCCACCACTTACGATCCACCACTCAAAATATTTGTTCAAGGAACTGTAGGAACTGGACAGTCACACCTAATTAAAAAATTAGGTTTGAACTCAATTGCTTAGCTCCAAATGATCAAACATCGCTATTAATTCTTGCACCAACAAGTGTGGCAACATTAAACATTGGAGCATCAACAATTCATTCTGCAGTTCACATACCCATCAAAGAGATGGCTCCCTTGCAAGGCCAAACACTAGCAAGCTTCCAAGAGAAAATGTACTTTATTCACTACATTCTAATAGTTGAAATGAGATTCATCAGTCCAAACTTGCTTTAATGCATTGACTATCATCTACGTGAAGCTTTCCCAACACACAACCACAACCCATTTGGAGGCCACTAAATCCTACTCTTTGGATACCTCGAGCAACTACTGTCGGTCAAATACATTCCTATGTACTATTCTACTTCCTATAGAGGGAAACTATGATGGAGCTTTCAAACAATATTTACACTAAACAGAAAATTTCATCAAGCCAAAGAGGATCCCACTCAAATTATTTTTCATGATCTCTTGTACAATTTAAGGAAGGCTGAACCTATTATTGAAAATTGGCAATTTCTAATGTCAAGATCAAGCTCCACACTATTAGCTAAAAAATAAAATATGTGTTTATCATCCATACATATTTTTACAACCAATGAAAAGGTCTCAATCAATAATAAGTGCATGTTGTTATCTTTAGCTTAGCCCATTTCCATAGCCAATACAAAAAAATAGGGAGCTCCTTCCACTTAAATCCAAATGATGAGCAACTCCAATCTAATATTCTACTATATATCAAACAAAAGGTTATGCTATCTTGTAATCTGTGGACTAATATAGGCCTTGTCAATGGATCTCTTGGCATACTAAAAAAAAAATGTACAGGGAGAGCAAAATACCACCTCAGCTCCTCTTGTTTGTTGATGTTCAATTCAAGAATTACATTGGGCTTACTTCGGGTCTAAACTATCAAAAAGATGTCTCTATTACCCTATTGAGTCATAGTGGTCGATGCCAAATTCCACTTAAAATGGCATGGGCCTTAACAATCCACAAATCATAGGGACTTACACTTAAAATGACCACCATTAATATCGACAACATTGACTGACAGGGCTTGAAATTCACAACAATTTCAAGAGTCACTTAGCTTTGTGGCCTTTGTATCCACCCTATATTCACATTTGAAAGATGCACACACATGAAAAACAACCCTTATGTTGCACATAGGATCAGTGAGGAAGCTTGATTATCAACACTATCAACATCCGTCACTTGAAATGCTCAAATAATTTTCAACGAAAAAAAGTATAGGCTTGTTCAATAATTCCATATTCTTTTCTCTTTCAACGACTCCATTGTTGAATACATACATAGTTGTTCATATTATGAGTATCAAACCTCTTCTTTTCTTTCCACATTTGATTTGGAGGCCCTATAATATGGATGGATTTTATATACAAAATAATATTTCATCCCATAGAGAGTGCTTTTTTGACACAACTTAGTCAAACTACAAGCAGACTTTCATGAACATTTGTCTAGAATATACAAAAAAAAGTTCCATCATGTTTTACTGAAGCTATTTTTTGTACAGGAGTTCTCCTTGCTAGTGTTTTCACAATGGTAAATCCTTAAATATTTAGAAATATTTTTGAAACTATCTATTGTTCTCTCTTCACCTATACTTTCAACTTGTATTATACCTTCCTCATATCTAATTTTAATTTCCCTTTTCTCTTAGAATTGTGGCCTTTTTTCAAGCTTTCTACTGCATCTCATGTCATGCTATATGGTTAGTTCCCAATTTTGCTATATATAAGATATAAAATGTATGCCGGTGTTAGTTAATCCATGTGTTCCCAATGGTTCTTCTTCTAACATACTTTGATCTTGTAAATTTTTTATAGAATTGGTATTACAGAATAATAGTCATCTGATGTATGTGCTCCTCGGTTTGCTTGCACTACAACCGAGAGACTCCAACTTGTCTCTCCTAGGCACCTAGTTTCCTCTAGGTCTCAATTGGCTTAGATGATTAACTAAGTCTAATCTCAACTCTGTTCTAAGAGTTCTATCTCTATGCTTTACCTTGGAGGACAAACACCATTTAATTAGTTCAATCTTCTTCCTCACTTAGAGAACTCTAAGTGCCATCTTCACTCCAACGTCATTCTTCATTGTAGGGGTGTCTATCCTTGTCAAGACCTTCATAACTTTGCTAATTTGAACCATTACAGAAGGATCTTTAGGCCTGTTCTGACCGAGTTCAAGATTCCACCATTTCAAGAGCTCAATTAGGCCTAATCCTTGTAGTCCTTACCAGTCCCTTTTTGCTATTTCTTGCAAAATTCTTCTGAAGACCTTACAAAACTAAAAGAATATTCAAGTACCCTTTTGGGATTTTTAAATGGCTCAATAATTCTTCTGGCCTGAAAACCTCCGTACAGAAGATTCCTATAACCTAGGGTATGTAGGGTTACAAGGCCTAATTCCTAAGAACTCACTGGTTTCCTTGTCCCAACATTAGTCTAATGAATTTATAAGATCCCAATCCTCTTGTCACACCAAGAACTACTCCTAACCCACCTGGAACTTTCCTTGTCCATACTGTACTTCATTCCCCTGCAAGAAACCCTCAATGTTTCTCTTCTAAATCTCTAATCGGGCTCTACCTGCTCGCCTAGAGATTAGTGACTAAAAAGAAGCTTCTCCAACCTGTCATGCTTCCTAACCCTAACATTATGTACACTAATGACTCCCCTAACATTCCCACCTATCCTTAGGTGTTTCCCAAGGTTAGAGTTCATGGGGGAGCCATGAAAGCACCGATTGGTCAGGACAGGACCAGCAGGAGCTGTAAAACAAAATGGCTCAACTAGCACTAATTCCTACTCTAGACTAACTTGTTTATAAAATGAAAAAGGCTTGTAATTATTCTAACAACATAGTACTAACACTAAATCACTGCACTCAATCCATCTATTGTCACTGTTATTCAATATCACTCGGTACTAGCACCAAAACACAAAATTTGAAGAACTCTTTCTTTCATTCACCAAAAAATTGATTACAAAAACTACTAACTCCTCAAAAATACAAGTCTTGGGTCATAATAGATGCCCACTCCATGATTGTATGATAGCTGGTCAAACTCCTTCTACAAATTTGCTCAAAGGAAAAAAAAAGCAACCGAGTTGCATGTAACAAACTGTGGTAACTTCCTTGCCACATTTGGCATCTTCCTTCATGCCTTGATCATATTTCTTAGGACCACCATTCCCTCAAGATCATGAGGAACCAACACATTAAATGGCCTTAAGGCATCTTTACAACCACTTTAAGTTTTTAGAACAACTTAAAGACTCTAATCTCCCTTAGACAACAAATATAAAGAAACATAACCTATTAACAATGGCAAATAGAGTGACCTTAGTCCTAATGACTAACTCACCTATCCCAAACAAAAACAAGACCATCTAAGGTCTAAAACAAACATACATAAACATTCTGACTAGGCTAAGGTCAGATACAAGCCAAAATACCAAAACTTGGAGGTTAGCCTAGGTGCTCCTGCACCATCCTCCCCAAAATAGAAAGTTCAATCCACCCTTGGATTGAGTAAGTTGAGATCAATGCCCAACTTCTTAAATTTTGATTCTTTGATCCACACTGCATCAACATCAGATTGACCATGCCTCTTGATCAGATGTTCCTTGTACTCTTTGGTTCTAGTCTTCTTGTAGACTCGAGTATCTAGTATACTGTCAGCTTGTTGGACTATTTCAGAAGGTAGTATGAGTTCTTCCACATCATGGATGACTTCATTGAGACTTTGATCCATGTATGGTGGTGGCCCTTTGTAATGAACCAAGTCTACAATTTGAAAACAGGTGGCAGTCCACTGTCTTCCTGTAGCTCCACTCTAAATGCATTGTTCCCATACTTAGCTAAGATAGGGCAGGGACCTATCCTTTTCATCTACAACTTGTGAGGGACTCCCTTTTGAAGTCTTTCCTTGTTGAGGTGCACCATTACCAAATCACCCACATTGAACTGTACTGTCCTTCTATGCTCATCCACCTTGGTTTTATGTTTTAGGGTGTTCTCAGTCAAGATCTTCCTCACTGTATCATGTATCTCTTGCATAGCATAAGCAAAGTCATCAGCATATCCACTTCCTTTCACTCCATCCTTCAAGTCTCTCAACTCATACACTCCTCTAGGATGTAGGCCATACACAATTTCAAAGGGACTCTTCCCTGTGGATCTGTTTACAGTATCATTGTAGGCATATTCAGCTTGCCCAATCAACTGATCCAATTGTTGCCCATACTCCTTTGTCAAACATCTCAGTAGATTTCCAAGGCTTCTATTAACAACCTCAGTCTGACCATCAGTTTGGGGATGGTAGGCTAATCCAAAGGACAAATTAGTGCCTAACCATTGCCAAAGAGTCTTCCAAAAGTGACTCATAAATTTAGTGTCTCTGTCTAATACAATGCTGATCGGTAACCCATGGATTCTTACTATCTCCTTGAAGAAAAGAGAGGCTATTTGGCTGGCATCATTGGTTGTCTTACATGGCAGAAAGTAAGCCATCTTGTTGAATCTATCTACAACTACATAAACACTATCCATGCCTTGTCTTGTCTTGGGTAATCCAACTACAAAATCCATACTCAAGCATTCCCATGGCCTAGTAGGAATAGGTAGTGGTTGGTAAAGGCCTGTATTAGAAGAAGTGCCCTTGGCCTTTTGACATACTACACAACTTTCCACATACCTCCTAACATCAAGATTCATCTTAGGCCAAAAATAGAACCTTTGAACAAGTTCTTGAGTCTTAGTGATCCCAAAGTGACCACTCAAAGCACCATTATGCTTTTCTTGTATCAAGTTCTCTCTAATAGGACCTCTAGGAACACATGATTGATTTCCTTTAAACAATAGACCACTTTGAAAAGTGTACTCAACATATTTACTATGAAAATGGTTTTTGTATTCAACACATACCTTATAAATATCTACAAAATCTTCATCATATGCATATAGATCCTTGAAGTGATCTATTCCCATGCTCTTCAACTATATTTCCTAAATTGTGAGAGATCACCTTGACAATGCATTTGCTACTTTGTTAAGAACACCTTTCTTGTGCTTGATATTGAAGGTGTAAGCTTGTAAATACTCAACCCACTTCATGTGTTTGTGGCTCAACTTTTCTTGTGAATTCAGGAAACTAAGTGCTTGATTGTCTGAATATACAATGAATTCTTTGGGAAGCAAGTAGTGCCTCCACTTCCTTAGAGCTTGAACCAATGCATACAGCTCAAGGTCATAAAAAGAGTACTTCTTTTTGGCTTCACTCAACTTCTCTGAATGAAAAGCCACCGGTCTGCCCTCTTGGCTTAGAGTAGCTCCAATAGCCACATTGCTTGCATCACACTCAATGGTGAAGAGCTTCTCAAAACCTAGCAATACCAACACAGGTTGGGTAGATATCCTTTCCTTCAGCAACTCAAAACTCTTGTTAGCATGCTCATTCCATACAAATTTGGTCTTCATGCCTCCCTTAATAGTATCCAACATAGGAGCACAAATTGCACTAAAATGCCTTATGAATCTCCTATAATATTGTGCAAGACCATGAAAACTCCTTACCTCAGTTGTTGTCCTTGGAGTAGGACAGTTCATGATAGACTCCACTTTGCTTTCATCCATTTTCAGATTTCCCTAAGATAGCACAAACCCAAGGTACACCAGCTCTGTCTTGATGAACTCACACTTCTCCAAGTTGATCATCAGCTCCTCTTCTTGTAGTTTCTTGAAAACCAGCTCTAGGTGTTTGAGATGCTCTTCTCTTGTTTTTCTATAGATCAGTATATCATCAAGATATACCACTACAAATTTTCCAATGTAGTCTTTGAGGACTTCATTCATGAGCCTCATGAATGTGGAGGGGGCATTCGATAACCCAAATGGCATGAAAAGCCACTCATATAGACCCTCATTAGTTTTGAAGGTTGTTTTCCACTCATCTCCCTCATGGATTCTTATTTGGTGATAGCCGCTCTTCAAGTCTATCTTGCTATAGTATTTAGCTCCACCTAGACAATCCATTAGGTCTTCAATCCTAGGGATAGGGAACCTATACCTTATGGTTATCCTATTAATGGCCATTGAATCAGTACAAAGCCTCCAATCTCCTCCTTTCTTAGGTGCTAGGATAGTGGGTACGACACATGGACTAATACTCTTTTTAATGAGACCTTGGTTTAGAAGATCTTGTATTTGCCTAGCAATTTCCTCATTTTGTTGAGGGGTCATTTTGTAAGCTGCCTTATTGGGAAGGGTAGCTCTTGGAATAAGGTCTATCCTATGACTTATGGCTCTTTTAGGGGGTAAAGTTGCTCGTTGTCCATCACTCACTACACCTTGGTAAGTCTACAGCAAGTCTTGAATCTCCCTTGGTAACTCTGTCTTCTTGGTCACCTTGCCTTCATCTCCCTCTCTTGGTCTTAACACCAATGCATAACCAATTCCTTCACCTTCTTCCAAAGCTTCTAAGAACTCCTTTTCACTCACCACAAGAACATTTGAACCTGCTGTCTTCACCTCAGCATCTTTTAACAGTGACTGAATTTTGAAAGTCACATTGTCCTTCTTGAAAGAATATGAATTCTTTCCTCCATCATGTATGGCTTGACGGTCAAATTGCCATGGTCTATCTAGGATCAAGTGACAAGCATCCATAGGTAGCACATCACACAAGACTTTATCTTTATACCTCCCTATAGAGAACTCCACCCATGCTTGTTCATTTACTAACACATGTTGGCCTTTATTGAGCCAAGTGACCTTATAAGGATTTGTGTGAGGTATCCTTGTCAACTTTAGCTTGCTGACTGCTTCCTCTGACACAATATTGTTAGTAGAGCCTGAGTCAATGATGACTCTACATACCTTCCCCATCATTTTGCACTTTATCCTAAATAAAGACCTCCTTTAGCTTGGCTCCTCCTTCACCGGCTCTTTAATCAAAGTTCTCCTCATCATGAGGTTCTCACCTTCTTCAGAATTTAATGGAACCTCAAAATGTTTGTCAACTGCATTAGATTCCTCATGAACTAGGTTAGTTCTCTTGTCCCCACCATGTGAAGAACCACCTTTCTCTAGACATCTATAGGTCGGGTGTCCCATTTGGTTGCAATGGTAACATTTCATGTTGGCAAAGTAGTTTCCTCTTCCTCCTTGTCCACCACTTCTTCCTCTAAAGTTAGAGCCTCTTCCTCTACCACCTCTACTTGAGCTTCCTTCTTGCTGCTCACTGGCTTTTATGTCTCCTTGAGTTTTTGTTTCATAACTCCTTCCACCATAGCCACCTCTTTGTCCTCTACTATATTTTCCTTTACCTCTAATTTTGGAGGTTTGCTCTTGCTTCCTTTTGCTTTTCTCTTCTATCTTCAAGGCCATTTGATAGCATTGGCGAATGGTTTTGAAGTTCACTAAACTCATGTCTTCTTGAATAGACCATTTGAGACCATTCAAGTATCTTGCAAGCTTAATACTCTCATCTTCTACTACTTTGGATCTCAAACATAACTTTTGAAACTCCTCGGTGTAAGCTTGGACATCCAAATCTTTTTGTCTTAGATTGTGTCTCCTTCTATGCAACTGAACTTCATAGTCATCAGGAAGGTAGGTCTACTTCACTTTGTTTACCATACCTTTCCATGTAACTATAGGACCTTTTCCATCCTTCTCTCTTTCATTTTGCACAAACTTCCACCAAGTAAGAGTTGAACCTCTTAGTCTAGACTTGGCCACCGTAACTTTTTGTGCCTCTGAGATACCATCACACTCAAAATGGTTCTCAATACTGTCTATCCAATCCACAACTAAATCTGGATCCATTTGTCCACTAAATAGTGGCACACCTTCCAAAGCTTTTCCACTCAATGCTTTTAGTGCCTTTAAGAAAGGTTCTTCAGGAATCACAGGGTTAGGGGTCAGAGCGTCCTCCTCCAACTCTATTTCCTTTTCCCTTGCTTCTTGTTCTTCCTTCTGATCTACTTTGTCTTTTACTCTGTCTGTCGTTTCTTGGACTTCATCCAAGAGTTGCTCCATTTGAGACAACCTTTCTCTTAGGGACTTGTTGTCCTCTTCTTGTTCCTCTACCTTCTTGGCTAATTCAGCATTAGTCACCATGGTTGTGCCTCTCTCTGGTATATTCTCTCCCACTAATTCAGTAGGCTGCAACATCCACCACAAGCTTGATCAATTCAAGCTCTGATACCAATATGATGTATGTGCTCCCCAGTTTGCTTGCACTGCAACTGAGAGACTCCAACTTGTCTCTCCTAGGAACCTAGTCTCCTCTAGATCCTAATTGGCTTAGATGATTAACTAAGTCCAATCTCAACTCTGTTCTAAGAGTTCTATCTTTGTGCTTTACCTTGGAGGACAAACACCATTTAATTAGTTCAATCTTCTTCCTCACTTAGAGAACTCTAAGTGCCATCTTCACTCCAACCTCGTTCTTCATTGTAGGGGTGTCTATCCTTGTCAGGACCTTCATAACTTTGCTAATTTGAACCATTACAGAAGGATCTTTAGGCCTGTTCTGACCGGGTTCAAGATTCCACCATTTGAAGACCTCAATTAGGCCTAATCCTTATAGTCCTTACTAGTCCCTTTTTGCTATTTCTTGCAAAATTCTTCTGAAGACCTTACAAAACTAAAAGCATATTCAAGTACCCTTTTGGGAGTTTTAAATGGCTCAATGGTTCTTCTAGCCTGACAACCTCTATACAGAAGATTCCTATAACCTAGGGTATGTAGGGTTACAAGGCCTAATTCCTAGGAATTCACTGGTTTCCTTGTCCCAACATTACTCTAATGAATTTATAAGATCCCAATCCTCTTGTCACACCAAGAACTACTCCTAACCCACCTAGAACCGTACTTGGTCATACTGTACTTCATTCACCTACAAGAAACCCTCAATGTTTCTCTTCTAAATCTCTAACCGGGCTCTACCTGCTCGCCTAGAGATTAGTTTCTAAAAATAAGCTTCTCCAACCTATCATGCTTCCTAACCCTAACATTATTTACACTAACAACTCCCCTAACATTCCCACCTATCCTTAGGTGTTTCCCAAGGTTAGAGTTCATGGGGGAGCCATGAAAGCACCGACTGGTTAGGACAGGACGAGCAGGAGCTCTAAAACAAAAGGGCTCAACTAACACTAATGCCTACTCTAGACTAACTTGTTTATGAAATGAAAAAGGCTTGTAATTATTCTAACAACATAGTACTAACACTAAATCACTGCACTCGATCCATCTATTGTCACTGTTATTCAATATCACTCGGTACTAGCACCAAAACACAAAATTTGCAGAACTCTTTCTTTCATTCACCAAAAACTTGATTACAAAAACTACTAAATCCTCAAAGATATGAGTCTTGGGTCATAATAGATGCCCACTACATGATTCTAGGCTAGTTGGTCGAACTCCTTCTACAAATCTAGTCAAAGGAATCCAAAAGCAACTGAGTTGCATGTAACAAACTGTGGTAACTTCCTTGCCACATTTGGCATCTTCCTTCATGCCTTGATCCTATTTCTTAGGACCACCATTCCATCAAGATCATGAGGAACCAACACATTAAATAGCCTTAAGGCATCTTTACAACCACTTTAAGTGTTTAGAACAACTTAAAGACTCTAATCTCCCCTAGACAACAAATATAAAGAAATATAACCTATTAACAATGGCGAATAGAGTGACCTTAGTCCTAATGACTAACTCACCTATCCCAAACAAAAACAAGACCATCTAAGGTCTAAAACAAACATACATAAACATTCTGACTAGGCTAAGGTCAGATACAAGCCAAAATACCAAAACATGGAGGTTAGCCTAGGTGCTCTTGCACCATCGTCAAAAAAAGAAATTTTCCAAATTCAACAGTTGCAATTGATTCTCTTTCTATTTGGTAAAAAACCATTTTTTCTATAATATTTATTTACAAGAAACACAAGAATTCGAATAATGGTGCAAAATCATGAAAGGGTATGTGCAGGATCATCATGGAAAAAAAAGGCCCTCAAGTGGCAATAAAAAGACAGAAAATCAGAGTTAGACAACTTGATGTAAAAATTTGAACAAGTTATCTATATTATTTCAAAAAAATGTAAAATTAGAATCTGTAGCAAATTGAATGTAGTTTCTTAAATACTAGACCTCTATTTTATTTTTTTAAATCTATTTGATGAAAATTTGAAATTTCAATACAGTAGTATTTAAATTTCAGGGTAAAAATAAGAAGTAGGTGTGTGTTTGACCACCCTAACCACAATAAAATGATAATATATTTTTATAAGATTTTAGATATAAGTAGAGGACTCATGTCTCGATGTGATGCATATTTTTTTATAATTTTTGTCCAAGTAAATAAATAATTATGAATTTTTATTACAAATTTTAAAAAATATAAAATCTCGTCTGTCTAACCACCTTAACTTGGTAAAAAATTCATGAAATTAAATTTTGTTTTTTTTAATCCTATATTATTCAAAGCATAGAATGTAACACATGTTTTGGATTCAAAAAATGTGATACCGTTTGAAAGTTATAGATGTTTTTCAATAAGCCTATCAATCGGGACTTTATTCGTAATTCTAATAGAAAATGAATAATAATAATTTATTAAATTCAAAGTAAAGCATAATTTATATTGGTGGAAAGCTGAGAATCTCCTCTAAAAACCCTTTTTGTTTCATCAATTTTGGGTAAAAAAAAATTTGTCAGCCACATGGGCCATCATATGGCTTACATATCACCACTTTTTGGCCCATCATGATCCTGCACATACCCGAAATATATAAGGTTGCAATGACTGTTCTTTGGTATCCCTAATATTTGCAAGTTTACATTTATTTACAATCATATTCTTGAATTCTACTATATATTTAAAATTTTGAATACAACTACTTAGTTTTTTTGAAGCCATGCCCAACTGAGCTCAATTGAGTTCTCATAGTATATGAAGCATCATCCATTTATCATCCTTTCATTCCCATGAATTTGAAAGTAGATTTATTTTACCATATTGTTTGTGAGATCATGGTTAGCAACCTTTCCAAAAATTTATGTTTATGTGCTCATTGAGAAATATTTTGTTTTTTATTTATATTTGTTCAAATTTTGAACTACACTTCACACATTCAATAATATGCAGCCTTGTTGCAACATACTGGACATTAATATTTCAAAACCTTGCTCAGATATTGATTTTTTTTGGTTTCCATGGTTTCATAGGTAGTTGTATTCAGAATTGGGAAAGTTTATGGAGAATTTACATTGATGTTATAGACAAATGTCTTGGTATAGAAGACTATTAGAGTGAACAAGTCATTATACGATAATTATTTAATCATCAATTAATTATTAGAGGCTTTTCACTTTAGTTCACTTAAGCTAAAGTTAGGAGTCACTTCTTAATCTTTAGTTTCATTCTTATTATTAGATTGGACTAAATTTACGACAAGTTATCTCATTGCATGAGATTAAAACACTTGTCACTATATTGTTGATTCAAACATGTGGACCTTTGATCATTCTTCCATGAAATCCATCACGAGACCATTTCTCTAGATAGATATTCTTCTTCATGCACCATTGGATGTGTTTCTTCCTAAGAGGAGGAACAATGTTTTTCGTTGTTGGATCATCTTCAAAATCCTTCTTCAAGCATTCACTTCTAGTAGAGGAGCTTCTACCTTATAGGGTGGGATTCATTGTTGCATCCTTTCTCTCCTATGAGTATGATCTAATTTGTACTTATGTGACCGAAGAAACACTTGGGGGGACTTTTCAGTCCTACTTTTCTTAGGCACATATATGATATTATTTTATTATATCTCTCGTTTGGAGAGGAATTTTTTCTGTGAGGTTTTCTCCTTTTCTCTCATTATGGGAGATTTCAGTTGCTTGTTCATGGGTACCTCATCAAGCCTTGTAGCCAAGACCCATTCTACATGCATTTTTACCTCCTTTATCAGTTGTTTAGTTTCTCTTTAAGTTGATCTTAAGGAGGGGTGTTAGAGTAAACAAGTCATTATCTGATAATTAATTAATCATCAATTATTTATTAGAGGCGTTTTAATTTAGTTCACTTAAGCTAAACTTAGGATTTTCTTCTTAATCTTTAGTTTGATTCTTATTATTATATTGGACTAAATTTAGGACAAGTTGTCTCTGGTATGTGCGGGATCATGATGGGTCGAAAAATGGCAATATGATGGGTATGTGGCTGACGATTTTTTTTTACCCCAAAATTGATGAAACCAAAAGGGTTTTTAAAGGAGATTCTGAGCTTTCCACAAATATAAATTATGCTTTACTTTGAATTTAATAAATAATTATTATTCATTTTCTATTGAATTACGACTAAAGTCCAAATTTTTAGGTTGATTTAAAAACATCTATAGATTTCAAACGGTATCATATTTTTTGAATCCAAAACATGTGTCACATTCTATGATTCACATAATATAATATTAAAAAAGAAAATTTTAAATTTCATGAAGTTTTGACCAAGTTAAGGTGGTCAGACATACACATCTTAATATTTTTTAAAAGTTGTCATAAAAAAAATATAATTAATTATTTACTTGGAAAAAAATTACAAATAAATATGCATCACATCAGGACATGAGTCCTCTACTTATATATAAAATATTATCATTTTAATGTGGTTAGGATGGTTAGATAGACAACTACTTATTTTTTCCCTGAAATTTAAGTACTATTGTATTGAAATTTCAAATTTTCACCAAATAGATTTTATTTTTTTGTAAATAAACCTAGTAATTTACAAACTACATTCAATTTTCTACAAATTCTATTCTTAAATATTTTTGAAATAATATAGATAACTTATTCAAATTTTTTATGTCAATTTTCCTAACTTCAATTTTTCTGAATTTTTTTTCCACTTAAGGGCCTGTTTTTTCCATGATGATCCAGCACATACCCTCTCATTGCATGAGATTAAAACGCTTGTCACTATCTTGTTAATCTGCATGTAGGGTTTTTTTGTGTACTTCTTATAAGCATGTACATTCATTTGTAATATCCATCCAGGTTATTCAAGCATCAATACAATTATTAGGTTATTGAGCACAATATTGCTTGTTGATCTTCTTTATTGTGATAGGTAATTGCATGCAAGTGTTTCTTGTGAGCTATGGATTGAATCACTCAAATCTAACAAATACTATGATGGGAATTCCAAAATTTTAAAGTGATGCAAGCTGCGTTTAGGGGTTTCAAAGTTACCCATAGTGGTTTTAATTATCAACTGTTGAAAACCCTCTTGTTATGTTTCAACAGTGACTTACTACCGAGGGTAACCGATCACTTAAGTGAGGTTTTATCCCTCTCGGGTCATGCTTTTACCGGCCCCTTTCACATTCTTCTGGTATTTTTTCCCAGATAGCTTGTATTTTCATACCACCGAGAGTTTCACTAGCTGGTCCCACCTGAATGTTTTATTTTAGGTGTGGCTAACCGTCCGATTGGAGGTTTTGATCTGGACTGCATCTCGTCGACCTCGCAGGTTTTCCTGCTAGCATCACCAAAGTGGTGAGAGGTTTGTGAAATATTTCCATATGGCATCAACTGATGTGTGGGTTTTCCTGAGGTATTGGCGGTGACGTGTGGCCTTCTCTTCACTGGCGATGGTCTTTAATAACTGGGATAATTATGATTTCTCGCACACCTCGCACGATTTGAGTGACTCTTATTAATGGTACTGTGAGGTCTATGAGGGTGTGACGTGTGGCCCTTTTTCTTTGGCCAGTGGGGCTATGCGGGCCCCATTGTATGGTTCAGACCTCCTGTCTTGGAGGATTCTGATTGGATGTCTCTTCCCAAGCGCTGAGATGGATCGTCAATACTCATTGACTTGGTCTCAACCCTTCATTTTGCCAGGTGTGCTCCGAATCGGTGGTTGAAATTCCATGAAGGGGTGTGTTATTCGTCTATAGGGCATATGCTATTGCTCCTTTCATAAATGACATGGATTTTCCTTTTCTAGAGGATCTCCTCCTAAAATTTTCTCCATGGTGCAAATAGTACTACCTTGCAAAGGACACTCATGGCTGTCTTAGTTCCGAATTGATCAAGTGCTCGAATTGCTTTCAAGCAATTATATCTTGCATACTAGGCCATTCTATAAACACTGAATAGGTTACATGCAATTAGCATTGCATTTTCTTTTGTTTTTGTGCAGGAAGGTTTTTTCTCCAATATATTGCCAATCTTTGGTTTCTCCATGGATAAATCAACTAAACGTAGAAGTGTGAGGCTGGGAGCCCGAGGCTTGGCAGTCGTGATTGAGCCTACTACTCCTACAACACCGAGAGGTGCTACTAAAAATATTGGAAAGAAGCCAGCACGCTGCTCGTCTCCTATTGCCATATCAGATTCTGATGGCCATGAATCTGACACCGATTCAGATTATCAGTGCTATTTGTGCACTTTAAGTGAGCTCATGGGAATAGATGAGGAGGCTATGGAAATTGAAACCTATAACTGCATTGGTATCGGGTCCTGTGGTTAGGTGTTGTGCTGACTTGGCTAGTAAGGAGAAGGTTGTTTTGTCGATGTCTCGGGCGTGGACTCGAAGCGGTCGCTTGTACCGAGGTCGTGTGCGTTCTTAATGGTTACCAGTGGTGGGTTCGTTGGACATGTTTTTCTCTTGCTATTTCATCATGTAGATGTGGATGTGCGCATGCTTTGCATGAAATTTTCTTCTCCGGCAAGTTTTTATGTAACCATTTTTTATTCCTTCAATCATACATGATGTTATCAAGTGGTAAGGAATGTGAATTTGAATTTCACTTTGAGTCAAAATTCAATTTTTTATTGACAATGTAGCCTAATGCTTGTTGCTCTCCTGAGGTATAAAGGAGATTTCATGGCTCATTTCGGAGAGGATCATTGGGTCAAAAAACTTTGAGTCTATATAGTTAGCAAAAAAAATGTCGAAATGTTGTGAACATTATTCTGAATATCACCCCGGGTGGGGATTTGTATAAACTTAGTACGCTATGCTTTTGATTATTGATATCGAAACAAATCTATAAAATTGAGATGGTTTTCTCTCTTGTGTGTGCACCATGGATTATGAATGGATTTATCAAGGGTTTGTTTGTTCATTTTCAATGTTTAATTGAAAGTGTGATTTGTTTTCTTGCTTTAACTTAATGAGTTAATCAAATTATTGAAAGGTTAAATTACATGTTCATGGTTGTATACCCACAGGATTAGCTAAGAAGCACTATCTTAATATACTGAAATATCTCATGGTAGTAAGGCTACATGAAGATAAGTTCATAATATCAGAATTATACTTTGTATGACTCCGTCACCCAATGCATGAGGCACTGAGCAGTGTTTGCAACCTTTCTCTTTGGCATAAGACTGTAGTTCTAAACATAATGATCCATATTCCAAACATAACCATATTTAAAATCTTGTCTTCCTACAGGAAGTAATTCCTTTTGAGTTAGTCAATTCAATTGCTCTAGGGCCTGTAATTATTCTTTGGTCTGCCAATACCAAGAATAATGAATATCCCTTTGAGTGTATGGGGATTGTAATCTGTATACAGGAAGTGTTCTTACCAATTACAAGGCATTCTTATGAACACAATCAAGTTTACCCACCTTGGTCTTACAGAGCCAAAAGTGTAGGGGAGGTCAGTTTATAACTGACTCTTGTTAGTTGGCCCCTAGTCATTGCGGTCATCCACAATAGAGGTTGGCTACCTCTTAGAGAACTGCAATCGCTATGTGGGAAAAAACACAAACAGAATGGCGACTCTGCTAGGGATGAACTCTGAAGTTTTGGTTGTAGATGGTGTTGTTAGAGAGTCATATTAAACATGATATGTTGTTCTGAATTTACACAGTGAATGTTTTTAACCTAAGCGGAAGGAGGTAGTTCAAAATAATCCTGATAATGTTATGATATATAGTTTCCTGTAAGCAAAGTATTCAAGAGTTCTAGAAGTTATTCATTGAAGGATGATTTTATTGGGGAGAACTTCTGAGGAATTTAAAGAAAAAAGGAGAGAGAAAAAGAAGATAGAGGAACCATAGGGGTTGGATGTGCTTATCTAGAGCTCGTTATTCGACCTGAAGATAAGTGTCAAATTTCTCCAGTGATGGATTATGATTGCAAAAGATGGTGTTGATGGTATAGTGCGACTCTATAATGGGTAGTGAAACCCATAATTTAGAAAGATTTAGAGAACAAAATGTCAAAGTTTTCTAAGAATACTGTCCTCTGTTGATGAGGTGGTGACTCTGTTTGAAGAACCAGTGAATAATTGAAGAAATACTTCCAAATTGGTGCTATTTACAGTCTAGAAAAGAGGTTGATACATACTGCAAACAACTACCAAGTATTTCATCAAGACTAAAACCGTTCACTATTTCTAATGATAATGGGTGTTTTTGATTAAGGATAAAAATGGTTCCAAATTATATGTCAAGCATACAAAACGGAACAATGATTGATTTTACCATACTTGTAGTAGTACAAAATCTAAAAGGATTTTTGAAACATGTTTGTATTGTATAAAATATTGGAAAGCAAGGAATACTTTTTTCAGTCATTAATAAACTCCCGATTGAGCTAACAAGTGATCTACTTGATAATTGTATGCTAGTGAGTAGTCTCCCGTGTGTAAGATCATACATAAATATGAGAGAAGAGCAAGTTGTATTAAGTCCTTTAGGGAGTTTTGTAACTCAAAGGTCTATGCCTTTCATGTTTGATTGTATCAGTAATTACCCTAATTCAATTCCTAACAAGATTAGGAAGTATTTGCCTCAATACACAGGGCAAGTTGCAGAATCGACTTCTAAGCATTTACAACATTTTGTAGACATAATGGGTGATTATGAAATCAGTCATGAGGATGTTTTCATGAAATTATTTTTTCAATCCTTAAAAAGGTGATGCTAGGGATTGGTTTTCTTATCTACCCGCCTTTTCTATTAATTCATGGAATCAGTTGGTGATCGCTTTTATGGAAAAATTCGGTGAAAGGATCGATCCCAACACATTAAGAAAAGGATTTAATGGAATTCACATACAAGAGGAGGAATTAGTCCCATGTTTTGATCTCAGGTTTTCAAGAGCTTTAAGGGAAATCCCTAAATAAATAAGACCAAATGAGGCTGAAAGCTTGGTTGTGTATCTTGGTACTTTCAACAAGAAAATGAGTTTTCTACTAAGGGACAAAGAGCCTACTACTCTGCACCAAGCATACCAACTGGCTATGGAAATTGAAAACAATATGAAATATTTGATGATGAAGAGATGTTCGGCTGCAAGGATTCATTACCCTAGCCTAACCAATGTTAATAAAATATTAGAGCTGGTTGTTTAAAAAATTGATGATAAAATTCTTGCTAGAACTGTTATAAGTTCACCAATGCAGTTTGATGATAACAAGACCCAAGTTGAAACCCAGTCCAATTTGAGTGAAGATGATCAGTTTTATTGTGTATTAGAGTTGTATGATATAAGGAGGCAAGATAAGGAATCACCATGTGAGTTTTTCCTGAGATTTTTGGGAATCTTAATACAAATTCCTATAGATCAAAGGCCTAATGATTATGAATGAATTGATTTATTTTATGAACTGTATGAACTAGGATTGAGTTCTTTACCAGAGGAATTGAACCCTGCTAATTTGGCTCAAATGATTCAATAGATAGAGATTGAAGAATCGGCCAGGAATGCATCTACACAAAATACAGGTAGTGCACATTTATTACAAAATTTTGGCATGAGTATTGAAGAAATTGAGGGGAAAAATGATGAAAGATTTTATGAGGCACCTATTGTGTTTCCTAATCCTAATTGTGATTCTCACGTCTCTAAGATTTTATTGCAAGCTAGTGATTATGATTTTAAAGGTAATGACTGCAGTGCTGAAAATGTAGCAGAGATGTTATTTTTACCAGAGTTGTGGGGGAGTGAGGAGCCCCAGGTTTGTTTCCAATTAAAGGAACAATTATTAGATGATGTCTATCTGGAGTGTGCCCCAGATATATTAACAGTGGAACAGGGAAGCTGTATGAATGTTGAGAAATCCATGGACATTGATGTGTGTGATCAGAAGGGTACAATTGGAGGTAGCCATTATAGTATTGAAAATATTGGTACTATGGATTTTCTTGATTATCTATGTGAAGTGGAGATGGAGGTGTTACTTCCCTCCGGCATTGATATGGTCAGTAGAAGGTTTTCAGAGTATGCTGAAATACTCACTTATAAATCAACATATTCAATAGGTAGTGTTGAGTACAAGGAAGCCAATACATATTGTTTTATCTTTTCTGATCAAGGTGAAATTGATGTTTTTAAGTCTATCTCTGAATGTTTTCATATAGAAATGTATGAAGAAGTACAAGAAAGGATGTGTATGGAGTCGACAGAGATGAATGTGTTTGTGCATTCCTTGAAAAATGATGTAGCCAATACTGCTAAATTTTGTAATAGCCTAGTGTACTCCCAATTGATAGATTTCATAGAGTGGCAACCAATTATGAATAGAAACTTCTAGGAGGGAAATTCCTGGAGCTATGTATCATCTTTGTTAGGTGATGAAAGTAAGGATATTCTGCATACTGTTCTATATGACAACTTTCAGTTCAATATGCAAATTGATGATGCTAGAATGGATGATGTTATAGACCAAGCAAGTTATGAAAGTTTCCATTTCCTGGTACAGTTAAGCCACCATCCTATGAAATATGACCACGAGCAGGATAAGGTAAAATATCATCATGGTCATATGTTGCTCCTAAATGGTGGGGCAAAGCATTAACGAAATCAATACAAGGGTAGAGTATAGGTAATCACCATAGTATTCTCAAAGGTATTGATTATCCACTGAGTTACGAAACATCAGATGGTGAATACTACAAGCTATTTTTTCATCAAAAAATGGGAAATTTTGTTTTTGATAGGGGTAGACCCTGCTTTCTCTTGTTTGGTGCCCTGGGGGCTACCAAGTTTGTGAACACAGGTCCAGTTGAGAGAAAAAGGTAATATATATGTTGGAAGGCTTGTGCAATTCCTTAATCTGGTCTGTGAAACCAGAGATTATGGATTCTTGCTATGCCCATAGGGGGCATACATCCCCAGTTGGAACCATTGATGGGAATTCCAAAATTTTGAAGTGATGCGAGCTGGGTTTTGGGGTTTCAAAGTTACCCATAGTGATTTTCATTATCAACTATTGAAAACCCTCTTGTTATGTTTCAATAGTGACTTACTACCAAGGGTAAATGGTCACTTAAGTGAGGTTTTATACCTCTTGGGTCATGCTTTTACCGGCCCCTTTCACATTCTTCTGGTCTTTTTGCCAAGACAGCTTGTATTTTCGTACCGCCGGGATTTTCACTGGCCGGTCCCACCTAAATGTTTTATCTCAGGTGTGGCTAACCGTCTGATCATAGGTTATGATCTGGACTGCTTCTCGCCGACCTCGCAGGTTTTCTTGCTGGCATCACCAAAGTGGTGCAAGGTTTGTGAGATGTTGCCATCTGGCGTCAACTGATGTGTGGGTTTTCCCGAGGTACTGGCGATGGTCATTAATAACCGGGATAATTATGATTTCTCGCACACCTCGCATGATTGAAGAGACTGTTATTAATGGTACTACGAGGTCTGCGAGGGTGTGACCTATGGCCCTTTTTCTTTGGCCAATGGGGCTATGCAGGCCCCACTATATGGTTCAGACCTCTTGTCTTCAAGGATTCTGATTGGATGTCTCTTCCCAGGCACTGAGATGGATCGTCAATACTCATTGACTTGGCCTCAACCCTTCGTTTTGCCAAGTGTGCTCTGAATCGGTGGTTCAAATTCCACGGAGGGGTGTGCTATTTGTCTATGTGGCATATGTGGCCTTGCTATTGCTCCTATCATAAACGACACAAATTTTCCTTTTCTAGAGGATCTCCTCTTGAAATTTTCTCCAGCGTGCGAATAGTACTACCCTACAAAGGACACTCGTGGCTGTCTTGGTTACTAATTGACCAAGTGCTCGAATTGATTTCAAGCAATTATATCCAGCATACTAGGCCATTTTAGAAATGTTGACTAATTACATGCAATTAGCATTGCATTTTATTTTGTTTTTGTGCAGGAAGGATTCTTCTCCAATATATCATCGGGCTTTGGTTTCTCCATGGATAAATCTACTAAACACAAAAGTGTGAGGCTGGGAGCCTGAGGCTTGCTAGTCATGATTGAGCTTGCTACTCCTACAGTGCCCAAAGGTGCTACTAAAAATACTGGAAAGAAGCCAGCACGCTGCTCGTTTCCTGTTGTCATACCTAATTCTGATGATCATGAATCTGACATCGATTTAGATTACCGGTGTTATTTGGCCACTTTAATTGAGCTCATGGGAGTAGATGAGGAGGTTCTGGAAATTGAACCTATAACTGCATTGCTACCAGGTCCTATTGTTAGGTGTTGTGCTGACTTGGCTAGTAAGGAGAATCTTGTTTCGTCACTGTCTTAGGCGTGGACTCGAAGCGGTCACCTGTACTGGGGCCATGTGCATTCTTAATGGTTACTGGTGGTGGGTTCGTTGCATGTGTTTTTCTCAACCTATTTCATCATGTAGACTTGGACGTGCGCGTTCTTTTCACAAAATTTTGTTCTCCAACTGGTTTTTATGTAACCGTTTTTTGATTTCTTCGATGATACATGATGTTATCAAGTGGTAAGGAATGTGAATTTCAATTTCAATTTGAGTCGAAATTCAGTTTTGTACTGACAATGTAGCCTAATGCTTATTGCTCTCTTGAGGTATAAAGGAGATTTCATGGCTCATTTGGGAGAGGATCATTGGGTCAAAAAACTTTGAGTCTGTATAGTTAGCAAAAAAAATGTCGAAATGTTGTGAACATTATTCAGAATACCATCCCAGATGGGGATCTGTATAAAGTTAGTATGCTATGCTTTTGATTACTGATATCGAAACAAATCTATAAAATTGAGATGGTTTTTTCTCCGATGTGTGTGCCATGGATTATGAATGGATTTATCAAGGGTTTATTTGTTCAATTTCAATGTTTAATTGAAAGTGTGATTTGTTTTCTTCCTTTAACTTAATGAGTTAATCAAATGCTTGAAAGGTTAAATTACATGTTCATGATTCTATACCCACAGGATTAGCTAAGAAGCACTATCTCAATATACTGAAATATCTCATGGTAGTGAGGCTACATGAAGATAAGTTCATAATATCATAATTATACTTTGTATGACTCCGTCACCCAATGGATGAGGCACTGAGTAGTGTTTACAACCTTTCTCTTTGGCATAAGACTATAGTTCTAAACATAATGATCCATATGCTGAACATAACCATATTTAAAACCTTGTATTCATACGGGAAGTAATTCCTTTTGAGTTAGTCAATTCAGTTGCTCTAGGGCATGTAATTATTCTTTGGTCTGCCAATACTAGGAATAATGAATATCCCTTTGAGTGTGTGGGGATTGTAATCCGTATATAGGAAGTGTTCTTACCAATTACAAGGAATTCTTATGAACACAATCAAGTTTATCCACCTTGGTCTTATAGAGCCAAAAGTGTAGGGGAGGTCAGTTTATAACTAACTCTTGTTAGTTGGCCCCTAGTCTTTGTGGTCATCCACAATAGAGGTTGGCTACCTCTTAGAGAACTGCAATCGCTATGTGGGAAAAAACACTAACATACTACAAAAGTGTTTGAAATATGTTAGATGCTACAACTAGACAAGTCTTAAAAAACTTACAAAGAGGAAACATGAGAATGGGGATTTCAAGGTGTTAAGGGTGGAGATGACGAAGCGTAGTCTCACTCTCTTTAGAGTTATTTTGATATTAGGTTAAATTTGGTAGGGTGATTATTGTGATCATGTATTTTGTTTTCTATGGTTGATTCATTACTTGCTTATTTCAGTTTATGGTGGATCTTTGTTATTAAATCTAACTAGCTTCATCTATTTATAGCCAATTATCAGGGTAAGAAAATTTTGGTCATTTCAAAAATGATTGTACAAATGAGAATGTAGACTATCTTTTATTTTTGAGAAAATGAGTGTATGAAAATTACTTAACTTTTAGTCACTAATTTATTCTTTTATATTATATATTTAATATTCATCATTCTAAGTGTGTGATTAAATATTTCGAATGTGCTTAATATTCTGTTTGTCTTGTATAATAAAATATTTAAGACATTTTATTGAATAATTCATGTGCTTTCTCTGCCTCTTCACAATATGCATGTGTTTTGTTAAAAGGTTCAGGTGTAGTGATCAGATGAGTGTACTATATGTCTTCTCCTGATTACAATGTACTGTAAAGAGAGTATTGTGATGGTTTTAGGTGGCTTTAAATACTATGTTATTTCTCTGGATGTGTAATATCAATAATCAATATTCCATCTTCTTTTACGAGGAATGCTATCTTTCAAAAATAATTTACTACATTTTTTGTTCTCTTGTATCATTCTTCATATTACACACCAGTACTATAAATTTCTATCTTCTTTTATGAGGAATATTATCTTTCAAAATTCATTTGTTGTATTTTTAATCTGTGACTGAGTATTTGCAAGTGCTAACATGCAATATTTCAAAAATATTTTTCTTCATTCTGAGTCTAGATAAAGAACATTTTTAGTTTTACCTTTTTTTCATGAAGAAGTAAGTATTTTATTTCAAAATCCTTTGTGTCTGCTAGAGAAGAGGAAAGTTATTTGAAGCTTTTTTCTGTTGACATCCACATGATTATGATTATCTCCATAGAATTATGGAATATTTGAACATTTTACAACTAAATTTCAAACAATACTTAGTGTTGAAATATGATAGCATCAGTTAGATATATAAAAGATGATTGAATTGATTGAGTGAATAAACCACCGATTGGTAATCATATGGTTAAGTTGATGAAATCAGATGAATAGAAGGGACACGTCTGATGAACAGATGTGTCTCCACTTTGTGGAGACATGACTGCTCATGGGGCGTGTCTCCCTTTGACTTATTTAAATCACATTCGATCCTCACTTGTAGATATAGAAATCTGAAAATATTCTTCTCTTGAAAATCAAATCTCATAAAGAAGAACTTGAGACTTAGTGAATATATGATAGATCCTCAACATGGTATCAAAGAAAGGTTAAAAATTCATAAGTTTGAATTTATTAATCTGAGTTCAATTGGATAATAGGAATGGATGAGACATCGTCAACTAGCTCAGATCTCTATGAATGTGTCTGTCACCATGCGTATGTGATGGAAAGCACCAAGCTTGTGATAAGGCTTGTTCAATGTGGCAAGATCATGGGATCTCTAGTGGGGGTACGATTACAAAAGGCCACTCTCATTCACCATAGGCGAGGACTTGGTTGATACTGCATCGAGCATTTCAAATCATCTCCAGTAAAGGTTTGTTGGGTCTGGGAAAAAGCGATCAACCTTCGTGTTCAATAATTCACTAAACTTGAAGTCATCAAATTTGGATTCTAATATCCTCACCGGTGCTTCACCTGTGGACTCACATCCATCAAGTCTGGGCATGCAACATGGGCCTATACATTTTGATCGAGCACCTTGAAGAAGTGTAACGGTTGCATTTGGGATTGTTGGGATTGCTTTGATCATTGAATGCTAGAAATGAGATGGGAGTCTAGAGATTCCTGGTGATATTAAAAGTCTCGAGTCAAGGAATGGTCAAGCCATAGCTTTCCGTACATTAATATCTGGAAAGTCAAAGTGAAGCATGTGATGTATTTGATGTGGCGTTTGCTGGCTGTCGAGTGTATGGTGAGCCGAGGTTTCTCCATCCATGGTTTGGCAGGTGGTGTGTTGGGTCCAACACATTCTCACTCTGTGGAAGGAATCATGGATGAGTTGGTCTATGTCAAGACAAATGGCCACCTCACTCGCATGCAACTCATTCTTATTCATTTTGTGCTTCCCTTTGAACTCTGGGAGGCTCACGCAACAATGGAGATTTACACAGTTGCAAATGTGCATCACCCATTGCCTCATGATTTGGCATACCTGTGGGGGAAGATAGTTCTGTAATAATGTCAGAAACCCGATTATAGAAAATATATTTCCGATTAATGCTTCCACTTCCATCTTCCTCTACAAATCAAATAAATACTCACTGTTTTAGAAGGTGACTGTTGCAAAGGGAATAGAGTGACTTTAGTTTTTGACTCGAGGTTGCATAGCCTCTGGCTCTCGCCTCTCACGAATTATCATATCATTCTGACGACACCTTCAGAGAAACGTGAATGTGGTTACCTAAAGCTGCATCATAATATTGGTAGGTCTAAAGGTCAAAAGGATCAAAATTAGGGCATATGTGAATTTGTGTCTGGTATCTATCAGATGCTAACAAGTATATATATAAGCCCGCCATATTGAAATCTTCTTGGCACATATAAATTGGTCAGCCTGAAATTGTGTCTAAAGCCGATGTGATTTAGATTGAAGCCTGACATGGGACTCAATTACTCGAATCATTGATATGCCCTTCAATGAGAAATGGAAATGACTTTAAGTGCTCTCTATTTGAGCATGATTATGGGAAGCTGATTATTCTAGAAAGCTCTGGGATTCTAGAAGGAAAGAAGTAGGTTCATTTCTTTTAATAAAGATTTCAAGGTTTATTGAGCCCCTGTTGTGAGTGAAGGATGAGCTTTCCCTCTCAAGTGCTTCATGTGGCAGAGGAATCTCATGCTTTCTGACTACAAAAGCATTACACAGAAAAGACAAGTGCAAACAGGAACAACACTTAAGGAGATTCTATTATCTCTTGGTTTGAAGAGATAAGTATTTGTTTTTTTGTTTTTTATATTCTTATGTTAAACTCAGTCTATTGAGTTGTGCAAATCTGATAAAGTTTACAAGTGATGATCTTATCTCTAGGTGTTTCTAGTAAGTGTGTTGCATCCACTTCTTAATCTGGCAGATTGTTGCTAAAAATAGAGTGCATCATAATTTGAACGGTCAAATACCATGTTCAAATTTAACCCTGCAAAGGGCCTATGTTAAAGCATTGAAAATGGTGAACTAATCTCAACACAAGAGCAACGCTCTATACTATGTCCAATAATTACATACATCATAAGATTTAAAAGATAAGTATTATTTGAAATCACCTTTCTAGGCTAAATTTTTGTTATATCATTATTTGGATCATGTGTGATTAGTAAAAGGAGATCATGGTTTCTCTTAAATTATGTTCACTAAAGTTCCTTGAAGATTCAAATTATTCATTGCAAATTATTGCTATAACTTGAGATAGTAAAATTTCTTTGGATAGTTATAAACTATTAGTAATATCTCTCTAAAATGCTTCCAGGACAGATCTAGGATCAAGAAGGTGATGAGAGATTGCTTAGTGATGAAAATCTTAAGGCATCTTGAGAGGAATTCATGCCAACCAAATAATTAATCAAACATGAAGTCACTACTTGCAGTCATCGGACTGAGTTGGTGGCTAAAGGGATTTCACTTCCGTAAGTCTTATTTACAATTTTTGAAGCAGGGATCAAGAGGGAGTTCTATGTTTCAGTAAGCATTGTAGTATTGATGCTAAATCCCTTCAGTACCTCTTCAGTAGTTGAGATCAAAATTCCTCATGTTAGTCAATGTGGATTTAACATTGGTAGCTCCGCAAACCAATTTATAATAGAGAGACTTGGGATGAGGTTAAAAAGAACAACCCTGAATCTCTACAAAGGTTGAGGTTTGCGATGATATCCTGATGTAGCAGGAAACAATCCTTTGTAGCACTGAGTACAACAAAAGATGAATATATAGTGCAGCCTCTATGGGAGCAAGAGAAGAAGTATGGCTCCAAAAATTGCTTGTGGGATTATTTGATCAAAGCATATAGAGATTCCTTACCACTATGTGAGAGACATGATAGAAAGGAATGTGATACAGTTGGAGTATATTAGTACAAATGATCAAACAATAGACATTCACCAAAACTCTCTCCAGATTCAAAATTGAACCCTTCAGGAAGAAACTTGGTATGGCTGAAATGTAAGTTATTTTTGAGATTGAGACTCAAATTGTTTATTTTGTAATAATATGTTTTAAAGATGTTTAATGTGTAAACTCTTTTTTCATGTGAGTGATACCTTGACTGTATGGGCTCACCCCCTTTGCATACATTATTGGAAGGTGATGATCTTTCGATAATGAACACTTTGACATTGTAAGGTGACAACTTTACAATGATTAGTTTCACTATCATGATGGATATCATGTGACTTGATATCCATGGATATGTCATGATAGTATTTTTGGAAATTTTTATAGATATCATGAGACTTCATATCAATTTGAAAATCATTATGATCCTTATTCATGGTGGGCATGTATATATATCCATGGATATGCCATGATTTATTATGGTAGACATCATGTAACTTGATGTCTACCACATACCATAATGAAGATGTATAATCAAGAATGTCATGTGACCTGACACTTTTAGAAGCATACCATATCTTCTAGTATCACGAGTAAGGTGATATCACTTTATACTTTATTGAAGTTATCTTCCCTAGCTAAGAGGGAGTATTGAAATATGATAGCATCGGTCAGATATATAAAAGATGATTGAATTGATTGAGTGACTAAACCACCGATTGGTAATCGGATGGTTAAGTTGATGAAATTGTATGAATAGAAGGGACATGTCCGATGATCAGATGTGTCTCCACTTTGTAGAGACATTTTTGCTCATGGGGCGTGTCTCCCTTTGACTTATTTAAATCACATTTGATCCTCACTTGTAGATATAGAAATCTAAAAAATATTCTACGCTTGAAAATCGAATCTTATAAAGAAGAACTTCAGACTTAGTGAATATATGATAGATCCTGAACACTTAGATCATCACAACATGATTCAAACACAAGCATTAACATTTTCTATCTCTGGAATGGAAACTTCATACCTTTAACGCTTTCTTTGATATGGAGAACTTTATACCTGCTTACCTTTCTGCCAAATCAAGAAAAGGATTTGTTGCTCAAGGATCTCAATCACTTTTTCCAATTTAGAATAAAAAAATTTAACACAAAATTAACTCATATGTCTTCACCGTACCCATTGCACATGAAGGTGCAATTTCTAGTATACTACATGATGTTATAATATATATAGTATGTGCTATGAGATATTATGTATATGTGAATTTATCTATATTATAAATTTTAGTTTCTCCTCCCTATCGTAACCTTCTATAATTCATTGCAATTTTTTTTATCTTCCTATTATCATTCTTACTAGGGTATAAACATAACACTCAAGAAACTTAGGTCAAATCCTTAATTTGTTCCTAGTTCTTTCTATTACCATTCATGGTGTTCACATGAGAATATATTTATATGGAAGTGCAAATTAGAATATAAATAGCTTTCATTCAACTAATAAACATGGGATAAGAACAAGAATTATAGTCATTTGAAATTACTTTCTAAACAACTATGGATTTTAAAAATGGTTATGATTGAGAAGGTGAAATATTGGGTGCATGAAAAAGTGTTTCTATTTTTTATTTAATATAACTATGAGTGAATGCTAAAATTTATATAGTTTTATTAAATATTTTTATCATTTTCCAAAGAGGTTGCATCCTAAAAATTACAACACTATGCATGTACGCAAAAATTCCACTAAAATAACCGAAATGTGTTTTTTTAATATGTATAAAATGAAGTGTAAACCCATAATAGTGGTTTAAAATTTTGATGAGGAAGGAAATTTGTAAAAATTCTCACACATTCAAAATTTCATGTTAAGGGGTTCAAGCGAACTAGGGGGTTCATAAGAACCCAAAAGAGGGGTTCGGTCGAACCCCTAGTTTGAGCAAACCCCCTTTTGCATGGTGGGTTCGCTCGAACGCTATGATTTCACATTTCTTCATAGAAACAAATAGAAAATTAAAAAAAAAAGGGGGGGTTCGAGTGAACCCCACTTCAAACGAAACCCCCTTCACCCTTTCGAGCAGAGCGAACCCCCCTTTTTTGCCCTTCTCCCCCTCTTCCACCAAATTTTAGCAGATTTTTGCCCTTCGAAGCTCAAGTAGAGGATGAAAATGGAGGAGACTTCACATAACCAACTGGAATCAGATAGTCCTCAGAACAAGCTATCCAGTGACTATAATTTTAATTTGTTTTGGTTTTATTATGTATTTGTTTTTTTCATTTTATTAAACATAGGTTTTTAATAAAAAATGAAGGTCTATGTTCTGCACATGTGGAAAAATAGCAGATTATCAAACCAAAAAAATTAAAAATATGTGTGCACCAGATATTGAAGTCCTTGATCCAACAAAAAAATAAAATTGAATTTCGATATATACAAAAAAGGTTACAAGTTATACGGTTGTGCTATGTCTAAATTGTAATTGGTTTGACTTCAAAACTTGATTAAAGAAAAAATATTCAATAAAAAACTATCTGACCAAGTGTAAGAACTAGATATGGGAGTTAAAAATTTAAATTCAAAAGAATTATAATTTTATCCTTCATGGAAAAAAAATTATGCGTTAGATGGTGTGTGTCAGTTTTTGAAAATGTTGTTTTATGAAAAAAACCAATTTTCGTGGGAGATGGAAAAAAAGTGCAATGTGATTCCAAAATTTTTGAAAAATATATTTTTAGAATCTACAAAGAAAATGTGATGAGACTCTAGTTTTTATCATCTTCAAATTCCTCACGGTTTAGTCGCTATAGGTGCTCGAACGTGAAGATTTAGTTAAAAATAATAATTTTAGTGTCCAATTTGGCCAAATATTGTAAACCACTATTGTGGGATCACCTTGAAGTGTAAAAAAAGATATATATAATTTTTAAAATTTGGACATGCAAATCAAAACATATAAAGAAAAATTAACACATGTATTTGAGTACAAAGATGTTAGTAAAAGTAAATAAAAATGAATATCTTAATTTTTTCAAAATAGAGAAAAACTTATGGTAAAATATCTAAGTAGACCAATACTTTGGTAGTTATTTCATCAAATTTATTTGAAAATTAAGTATATCTAACAAGGACGAATTTAAAAATACTAAGTTCTATGCCTAAAACATAGTTTTGGGAATGGAAATGGGGGTCTAAATTGTTGGCAACACAAGGGCAAACAACTGAGAGGGGGGGTGAATCAGTTGTCTCAAAATTTCAAACTTATTTTTATTAAACCTTATTATAAGATTTTATTAATAACCATGAAATCATAAATCAACAACACATCAAAAATACACATAACACCAAGATTTTTATGTGGAAACCCTATTAGAGGAAAAACCACGGTGGAGGTTAATCCATAAGCTTATACTTTGTTAAAAGTATAAGAAGAATAAATGAGGACTGCACATGCATTCAAGCACATTGCCTAGAGAACACTACTCAAATACAAGGGAAGACTCATTGTCTTACAAAAACATTCAGATTAAATGCATCTAAAGATTTTGAAATGAGAAAGCAACATCTGCTAATGCCTGATTATAGTTTCGGTTAAGAACATGAACACTTCTTCACTCTCTTCACACTCTACTCTGCCTTCGAATGATCTGATCTTTATTCAAACATATCACTCACACACTTCACATACTATATGTCTCAAATGAGATAAATAATCGCTCATATATATTCGCAACAAGTAATTACATCACTTCATGTCAACTTCAACAAAATAATCAGATGAATACAAACTGTCGTCCCAAAACAATAAAGATTATTAATGTGAATCTACCAAGGTCATCCACAACATAGAAGAGACCCAAAAAAATGTCCTTGAACACAAAACATCTTCAAATATTTTTCTTTGAAGATCCACACCACACTATAATCACCCTGTCGGCCATGAACATGAAAAACACGAACACGAAAGAGAAAATCATCGACCGCAAGCACAACGATCAATGTGGACATGAAAATAAATAGAGAACAATATAGAAACATCCACAAACATCACAAAAACATATGTAAGAACTCAAATTACCAAAATCACATTATCTTCTTCTAGGAATACCAGCTTCAAAAACTATCAGAACATAGAAACTCATAACTTTCTCAAATCTTCATGCACGACTCTAAAAATTTTGGTGGATAAACTAGATAGGCTTGAAAAAAAACCCTTTAATCCATAACTTCTCACCATCAACATACTGAACTTTCCATCATATTGATCTTCATTGGTTCACAAACAACTTCTAGCTTATGCTATTACAATTTTCTCAATATCCTCGACATATACAGTCTTAAATACATTAATGCTAATAGTGTTGACATCAATGACAACCACATATCAGCAACACAACCACAACATACAACACAAACCTCAAGTCTGGATAACTAAGGTTATTCCAATCCTAATAGAATAAAATGGAAATTTTGAGTTTATAACATGAGAATATATATAGCATTCACATTATGTAAATTACTAAAATGATATGTTTGAATTCAAATACATATGATTATTTTTATCTATGCATAATGTATATTAACTATTAATTAGTTTACTAAGCCATGTAGAAGCCATTATTTGAGTGTTATGTTTTAATTAGCTTCTAAATTACTTTTAAATGGCTAATTTTCTACCTCTCAACAAGGTGCACTTACAGACCTTAGAGTAACCATAATAAAACAACTTGCACAATAAATGAATATAATAGGAAATGTATTGTAGATACTTGATAATAGAATACCACTTTGAGGGAGATACCTTCAATAGTCGTCAAGAAGAACACAATACCCAATATGATGATACAAACTAGCCACTAGCTCCTACATATACCTAATTATTACATGGCTATCATACAAGTTGACTTAGATACTTGATTATAACCCTTAGGTGACCCAATAACATAAAAATGTCTATATAAATTATTTAAGAGTTAAGGTAGCCACAAGTTGATTCCTTGTAACATAATACACACAAAAAGATTAAGGGCATATAAGTAACTAGTGCAATATATAGATAATTTTAGCTCTAGGAAATGGAAAACACAAGAAAATGGTTAAGATATCAATAAAATTAATTTTAACAAAAGAGACCACAACAAACAAGTCCTTGAGAAAATGAGAATAAAAAGGCTAAGAAAAAGGCTATAATGAGCCTAGAAACATGCCATGGGAGGCATATGCCAAACTGAGTCTGAAACATAATGCAATATTACAAAGGTATGTAATTTCTAATGTTACATATAAAATATTATATTGTTAAGAAGATAATAGCTAATTTAATTTATTTTTATTTTCATAAAATACTGTGATTAAAATATGTTGATCTTGGTTAAATATTGATATTTTAATTTTAGTTTTAATAATATACGCTGAAGGCATATCCAATTTGAAAGAGAAAAAGCTAACTTTTGCAATCAATGGTTGGAGAAGCCTGGGAGACCATTGAAATCTCCATGCCCATCTGATTTCATTGCCACAGACCATTAATCTATAAACCCCTAAACTACTTGTTTAAATGTTTGTCACCGTATTTTACTTGGTAGAGTTTTCTCTCACGCATCACTATCAACCTCCAAACTCTTCTTGTTTCCTCATCTGTGTATACCCCATTTTACTCAAGCACTTTAAATCCTTAAGAAATGGTAGTGTCTATTTGGGCCCTAGGGACACTTTAAGATGCTTTTCCATAGGCACTATACTTGATGTTAATATATAATTCTCCTATAATGTGATTTCATCAATGACATGCAACTAAGACTCATAGAATCTCTTTGTTGCTTTTTATTTATGGAGAGAAATATTGGGTATGTGTATGTGCAGGATCATGATGGGCCAAAAAGTGGCAATATCTAAGTGATATGATGGCCCATGTAGCTGATGACTTTTTTTTACCCAAAATTGATGAAATGAAAAGGGTTTTTAAAGGAGATTCTTAGCTTTCCACCAATATAAATTATTCTTTACTTTGAATTTAATAAATAATTATTATTCATTTTCTATTTGAATTATGACTAAAGTCCTGATTGATAGGCTGATTGAAATATATCTATAACTTTCAAACAATATCACGTTTTTTGAATTTGAAACATGTTTCACATTCTATGCTTCACATACTATAAAAAAAATGAATTTCATGAATTTTTGACCAAGTTAAGGTGGTTAGACATATGAGTTTTTATATTTTTATAATTTGTAATAAAAAAATCATAATTAATTATTTACTTGGAAATGAAGTACAAAAAAATATGCATCACATTGGGACATGAGTCCCCTAATTATATCTAAAATCTTATAAAAAAATATTATCATTTTATTGTGGTTAGGGTGGTCAGAAAGACACCTACTTCTTATTTTTTTCCATGAAATTTAAGTACTACTGCATTGAAATTTCAAATTTTCACCAATTAGATTTAAAAAAAAAAAAAACCTAGTAGTTTAGAAACTAAATTCAATTTTACAAAAATTCTATTCTTACTTGTTTTTGAAATAATATAGATAACTTATTCAAATTTCTTCCGTCAAGTTGCCTAACTCTGATTTTCTAAATTTTATTGCCACTTAAGGGCCTATTTTTTCCATGATGATCCTGCACATACCCGTACAGCCAGCTCGAAGTGTGAAGGATTGGTTTTCTATAAATAAATTATAGTTAAAAATGTAAGAGTTAATTTTTGGATAATTTAAATCGCTTAGGCTAAAAGTTTTGAAATTAACTCTTTTGAACTAGAAATCAAATATAATGTAAAAAATTCAATGCTTGGAAATAATGAATAGTTATTAATTGATCAATATTAAGGTTATAGTTTAGAAAGCATGTTATTCTTCAGTTGTTAGTAACAATGTTGTTAAAGGCACTTTGGATATTAATTTTTTAAAAAGTTTGTTTAATTTAAAAAAGAAGAAGATAAATGTGGTGTTGTGAACGTAAATGTGGTGCTAAGATTTCATGTGTTGTTTAACATTTTATTGTTACTTATTATTTTGCAGTCATCCTCGTCAGTGTAGTTATGGTTGTTTATTGTTTTTGATAAGATAAGCAACATTTATAGAGTGTTGTATCATTTACACAGAAAGCCTAAAGGGCAAAAAAAAAACATAGTTCAAACAAAACTTGAACTAGAAGAACCAACAAAAACAACTGACTAGCAGCTGTTGAACAACCTAACAAAGTTAAACAACCCCCGAAACAGGGGGTCAAAACCTACTCCACGAACCTGCAGCCTTGAAGAGGCAATGAGTTTAGGGAGCCTTTTCTTCTTCTACAACACAACAGACCAGGAAGGATTGGAGTCGGGAACCAACGAGAGAGGCGAGGGGAGTGGATTTCCACCAAACACCATGGGAGAACCAACAATGAAGCAATAGAGATCAGAGCAGACAAAGGACCAGAAGATTCATTCAACAAAGCGCGAGTAGGTTCAGGAAGGACATTGATAGCCGAAGGTTCTAATGGAACAAAGACAACAAAATGGGGTAGAGGTTCCACGAAAAGGATAACCGATCGAGTTGGACTGGAAGGGTCTCCCTCATCAGAGAAACAATCCAAAGGGGGATAATTCACAGTGAGATGGTCCATAAGAGAATCCTTCCACCAAGTGGCAACACCCTTATGTCGAGCAAGAGGGCAACCATAAGCCAAGTGACCAATAGAGAAACAATGCCTGCAATGAAAAGGGAGCCCCTTATAGTCCAGAAGATACTTGCAAGGTTGGTCCACCACCATCAAAACTACATCACCATGGAGTGGTTTGGAGATATCCAAATCAATCAAAATATGAGCCAACATAGTATGCCTAATATCTCGAGTTGTAGAGACCACCTTCAAAAAGCTTCCAATGGCTTCAAAGCAAGAATCCTCTCAAAATTGGAGAGGGAGATTTGGAAAACAAACCAAAACTGCTTTGATGTTGAGAGGCTCTGTAAGAGGATTGAAAGAGCAAGACCACGTCCGGATGAACAACGAATGAACACCCCACATCCACCCCCGATACAAAAATCTATCACGATCCACCGGGGTAGAGAAGGTAGCAAAGAAAAAAGCTCTAGCACTAGGATAGAGGTCAATTTTTCTAGAAACCAGAGGCTTCCAAAAACTAGACACCCACTCATGGAGATCAAGCAGGGAGGGCCACAAGTCATTAAACCTACAGACCACACCCTGACGCATGTATAAGTCTTCATTCTCAGCAACCTCAGGCCCACAGACCACAATAGGGGAGTCTCGGGAACAAGGCAAAGGATGAACCCTAGTCGGGACCTTGGTATGAGCAGCAACAACAAAAGATTTACAAGAATTAATAGGAGGAGGCCCCCCAGCCACACCCCACACAACACATGCCAACGGCCTGTCCAAACCCACATGTCCCTGCACCTGCAAATCAGGGGGAACAGGGGGATCCCCCGCCCCCATAGACTCATCAATAGTCACGTCCAAATCTGACGATTTTGAAACTAGGCTCCCGCTCAAAGCTAGCACGGAAGAAGCGAATGTGAAAGCAACAACGGTCTTCATTCCCTTGTCTAATGATTGTTTATTTTTATTTATGTCTATTTGTAAATGTTTAAGATCTATGATTTATGTAATTTTTAATTATCTTTTGATCATAGATTTTAGAAGTAAATTTTAACTTTTATATTAAAAGTCATAAGTGAAAAAGTTAAAAATTAAATTAAATCTATTAAAATATTGTCAATTTTGATTATGTAATTTTTTAATTATTGTTTGATATCATAGACACTAGAAGTTTAATGTTTTTTATTGTAAAATATTATTAAAATTGTTTTAAAAAAAGTAATCAATATTAACAAAAAAAAATAGAACTATTAATTTTTTTTTTAATAAATATAATAATATTAAAGATTTTTATTTGTATTCAAAAATAATATAAATTTTTTAATTATCGATTTTACTTATTTATTTTTAATAATAATATAAATTTTTTTAAATTATACATTTATTTTCATCTTTTACGAAGTCCATTTTTTATGTAAATATACATTCTTTTACATTGACTTGACTTGAAACTTGACATATCAAACCTTATTTATGCAGCTACTGCATATCTTGATACCAACAATACAAGCTTAATGGAAACAAGCGACACAAAATATGACCCCAATGAACACAACATGTTGACAATAACTTCCTTTTTGGCAAATCTCGCACATTCACATACAAAGGTCAAAGAAGTGCGCTCTTTGCTATAGCTAGTTGCGGGCCAACCAACACCAATCATTGAATGGCAACCTATTTCTCCATCTCCTATAAATGAATACACCACTGAAAGATTATTTGCAATGGCATTCCCCACTTTGTTTCCAAAAGGAAAAGATGCATTCAAAGAACAATGTATCAAAGAAATTAAACTACATGAGTATGATCTCCATCTTATAATCGGTTTGGCCAGCACCCCCAATTTAGGTAGTTCATACTAAATATTCATGTGACATCATAGCTAGGCAACCTCCTCTATATTTTTCAACAAAAATCTCGATGGTTGCCTACCATCGACAATCTCTAACATTTGCCAAAGATTGAAGGACATTTCAAATGACAAACTTGTTTACCCCAAAGACATATCCAATATGAGAATGACCAACCTAAAATGTTGAATCAATGGTATATATTGTGTAAATATGCTTTGGAGATGATTGAAAGGTCTGGAGCCCTTCATTTTTCGTCGATTGTTGGGTAGATGTCTCATTGCAAAAATTTATATCGGTGGCCCTTGCACATACCTTCCACATTCTATTTTCCATTGAATCAAAAAGTGGACGGAGAAATGGAAAAATTACATTTTTCGGACGCCTTGGGAATCATTGGAGAAGCATTGAAAATCTTGAGTCGATCTGCAAAACACCTCAGAGCCATCACCTTTACCCTTATCCCTCTTCTTTCACTTGTAATCCTTGGCCATAGGGTAATCTCAAAGCCCCCCCTCAACAAAATCATGATGAACAATGAACTATAAAAAACATTCATCCGTTCCATAAAAAATATTCGACACAACTTATGCCTGCAAATTGTGGAGCTTTTACTATTGACCGCGGTGTATAGAACCCTCATTTATGGCTTCTCGCTGGTGTACACGTCACTAGTGGTGTACATAGTGGCATCCATCTACACAAGAAAGGAATTGACTTACACCCAGGTTATAAAATAACTGTGATAGCCAAAGAAAATATATAAAGGAGGTTCATCCTTTGACACTCTACTCATGCAGATCGCAAAATGGGGGCTTTAGAACAGGGTATGGGCATCCATCAAAGCAAAAAGGATAGAGGATTTTTTTTAGATGCTGTAGCTGCAATTGCCCGGGTAGACATGTATGCAAAATTTGGAAGCATAAGCAAGGCACGTGAAGTGTTGGATAAGGTGCCTCAAAGAGATGCGGTCTCAAATACACAAAATGGATTTGCTGAAAAGGCTTTAGAAATTTTCAAGCAAATGCAATTGTCAGGTTCAAAGCCAAATTCTGCAACCTTTGCTAGCATCCTCCCTTCCCAATTCCAAAATGGGACCTTTGGAATAGTATGGACATCCATCGAAGCATAAAGGATAGAGGAAGCAACTGCCCTAGTAGACATGCATGCAAAAAATGGAAACATTAACAAGGTACATGAACTATTTGACATAATACTTGAAATAGATGTCATCTCATGGACTGTAATGATTGCAAAATATGTGCAAAATGGATTTGTTGAAAATGCTATAGAAACTTTCAAGCATATGCAATTGGAAGGTGTAACTTGCCAAATTCCACGACCTTTTCCATTTTCCTTCTTGTCTGTGGCAAAATGGGAGCTTTAGAACAGAGCATGGACATACATCAAGGAATTTGGACTGTTACTATGGCAAGAAGCTTCAGCTCCTGACCACGCAAATTTTTGACATCGATTATGCCCTTGCCCAGAGACTAGCACTTAGGAGGCACACATCAGAAAGCAAGAATGCAATAGAAATTTCGAACCATAAATAAAAAAAATGCATCTAGAACATTTTGCATACCTTTACTTAGTGAGGTTGTAATCATTGGTAGCATGGGAGACCAATGGATACGACTTGAGAATCAGAGTAAATAGGTTATCAGATATTATAGTCGCAATTTCCCTAGTAGACATGGGAAGAACTTATTCACTACAACAAATAGTTACTAACTTATTAATTATTTCTAGAGATCTTAAATAGTTGTATTTGTATATGGGTGTGAAGAATTTATTTATATAAAAAACTCAAATATAGTAAATTACAGTTATCATGTTAATCTTACTTTTATTGGATAATATTAATATAGTAAATTACAATTGTCATGTTAATCTTAATACTATTTCGATTTTAGTTTATTCATACGTTGCTTTTATTATTTATATACACATTGTTCTATTTTAACCAATATGTCTACACAAAATCAAATAAGGAAAATACTCATTTGTATTTTATTTATTCCATGTGTTTCTTTTTTTAGGTTAAATAGAGAGTTTTCTATTTCAACCAATATGTCTACACAAACTCTAATACAACCATACAATTATTCAATGTAACCCATTGCACACCAAAAGTGCAATAGCTAGTTTCTTAGCCTTCTATCTTCACGCACATGCCCCTTGGTTCATGAGTAGTTTCTTGTAATAAAAAATCTACTATATTTATATTCAATATTGAAGCTAATTATATTGATTTATCAAAATAATTTTAGGAAGTTGTATGACTCAAGAAATTAATTTAAGATATACATCAATCACAAGAAAATTCAACAATGATATTTTGTGACAATCAAAGAAAAATTTAAGTTGAAAAACTCTAGTCTATTATTATATATCAAAGCATATTGAAGTCCATTAGATCATTTTGTCCAAGATTTATTTTTTAAAAATATGATAAAAACTGAAGTACTCTAGAATTGAAGAACAAGATGTAGATAACTTTAATGAAAATATTTCAAAAATATATATTTTTTTAAAAAATTTATCTTCTAAATGTGCCTAAACATTAGGAGAAGATGTTGAAGATAATGTTTTGTTGTTACATTCTCACTAACACCACATCACCAACCAACCCATGAAGTTACTCTATAAATAAACATGAAATGTGGCACATGCATAACTTTTGTGTAAAATATACATAATTTATGACCTTTTTATATAAATATATATCAAATTGAAAATCTAGCTATATTTTAGCTAGTATAAATTTATTTTTGATTATTTAAGATCTCTAATTTTTTCATCATGTTATTATTTCTATTTTTTTCAATATTTAAATGAGATTGTTTTTTAGCATATTTTAAAAGTTGAGAAAGAAAAGCATAAATTTCCTACTTTCACTCATAAATAGGCACTAACAATGGTGGTTCTTAGAAATAGAAATAACTCTAACAATGTACCATACAATGAAGTATTACTAGTGTATGCACTACCTTTTTTAAATGATCAAAACTTGAAAAGTCACAATTGACAAACCTCCCTCATAACATATACAGTGTCAAAAACTTGTCACTACACAAAACTTATATATATATATATATTTAAAATAAATTAATAAATAAAATCATTACAACAATTTTTTAATGACCAAATTATACAAATATTGATGTTTCTACCCTTAAATAACTTATTACAAAATGTTAAACAAACATTAAACCATACCAAGAGTCTCCTTCAATTGTCTTGTCATGACTAAAAGGATCCTCTCTCAAAATCACCCACAAAAAATATAGTACTTTAAAAACGTATTTGAGTATGGCATACAATACACATGAATAACATATGGGAAGACGTACTTGCATCTACTAGACTTTTCCTTCACCATGGTGGCCAGGAAGCTTCTCCTTTATCTTATCCATCAATCCTTTCTTCTCTGGTGTCTCCTCATAGATCCCTTCCCCTTGTCTAGGAGAATGCTTATCTTGAAGCACCTCTTGTCCTTCTTTCTTATGGCGAGGAAACTTCTCCTTTATCCTATCCATAAACTTCCCCTTCTCTTGTTTCTCTTGAGGCACCTCTTCCTCTACATTCTTTTGTCCAGGGAGCCATTTCTTTTCTTGTTCCTCTTCACGAATACCTTCTTGTTCTTTCTTCTGATGAGGAAACTTCTCTTTTATCCTATCCGTAAACCCTCCCTTCTCTTGTTTCTCTTGATACACCTCTTCCTCTTCCTTCTTTTGTCCGGGGAGCCATTTCTTTTCTTGTTCCTCTTCGCCTATATGTTCCTCTTCTTTTTTCTGTCCAGGGAACCATTTTTTCTCTTGTTCCTCTTCACGCATATCTTCCTCTTCATTTTTCTGTCCAGAAAACCATTTCTTCTCATTCTCCTCGTCACGCACATCTTCCCCTTCTTTTTTCTGTCCAGGGAGCCATTTCTTCTCTTGTTCCTCTTCACGCACATCTTCGCCTTCTTTTTTCTGTCCAGAGAACCATTTCTTCTCTTGTTCTCCTTCACGCACATCTTCCCCTTCTTTTTCCTGTCCAGAAAACCATTTCTTCTCTTGTTCCTCTTCACGCACATCTTCCCCTTCTTTTTTCTGTCCAGGAAACCATTTCTTCTCTTGTTCCCCTTCATTCAGATCTTCCCCTTCTTTTTTCTGTAAACCAAGCTTCTCCTTCAATCCCCCCTTCTTCTTTCTCTTCTCTCCCTCTTCTCCTTCTTCCTCATCGCCTGACTGTAAACACATTCATTCATTTCATTAGATAAAGTAAAGTAAAGTAAAGACAGAAAAGAAAGTAGGAATTTATGAGATTGACGTTAAAAGAAAACACAAAAAAGACTTACAGAGCTGGAAGAAGAGCTGTTAGTGCGATCCAGCTTTCCTTCTTCTGTTGTCTTCTCACCCTCGCCAAAGGGTTTGCTTTCCTCCACGAAGGGTTGAGAAACAGGTGGAGGGCGAACGTCGTCTACGTTGGCATGCCCCTCCTCCTGCTGCGGCTCATTTGTCTCCTCTACTTTCTTGTTCCCGAAAAATCCAAACAGCCCACGACTCTGCTGCTCTGGTGCAGTTGTATCCGCCATTATTGAAAATTTTAAAGCTATGAAAAAATATTGAACAATGAAAGATACACAAATTTACAAGCGAAAATAGTTTGATGAAATGCTTATTCAGGAATAAAGATTTATAGCGCTGGACGAGGAATGTTTACGCGTTGTTTACTGTTGCTAAGATGCCACGTATATCAGTTGTCGGTGAGACAAATATCAGTTTGATATTTTGATAGAACTTATAAAGTTTTATTCGCCTCGCTGTCCGTAAAATGCCAAAATTCTCTACGTTAGCTTTTTGGGACCGACTTTAAACGTAAGATATTTTATGCTTGACAATGGAAAGATACCTAACAGTCATCACAACAGCTGGTTCTTGTCTAGCTTTTTCATATTGTTGGCATTGGGTCCCATTTAAAAGTTGAGAAGCTTCATTTGTTAACTTTTTCAATTTGATATTTTTATTTGTTTGGTCTTTTTTTCGATATTATGGTCGGTTCTTATCCAGCTTTTTCGTATTATGTGACGATGGGTCCACTTTTAAATGTTGAGAAGTTTTTGTTCATTTGTTAACTCTTTCAATTTGATATTTCTATTGGTTTGTTCTCTTTTATGATATCACGAAGATTGATCTTAAACGTGGAGAAAAAACTTTTATTCAACTAAAACTTTCACTTTAGATAAATTTAGATTTCATAATGTTAAAAACTTCCAATTTTTCAATAAAATATATTCTCTTTAAATGGGATACATCTAAAAAGTGCAAGTTTAAAATTAATTCTACAATATTTTTTTTATATCTACATCATTTAAATTTTGACTCACAATTCTTATAATTATAAATGCATATGAAATAGGTTTGTTACTATTGAAGTACATATGAATCCACAGTCTTATATGTTTATTAGTTTGAGTTTAATATTTATGATTTTTTCATGTGTTAAAATTCATCATCATCTTAGTTTGATTTTCTTATTACTATTATTTTTATTATTTTAATATAATTTTCTTTTATTTATATAAAGTTGCAGTGGTAAGGTTAAATAAGAGAATGAAAATAAATACAATCTAGTATATCAATAGATGACTTTTTTATTTTGTTAAACTAAAATTATATTATCTATCTAGATTAAAGTTGGTAAGGGTGTTTGAGTTGAAATTAGGAGGTTATGGAATTGAATCTATTTACACGTCTAGCATATTATCATTTCAATTGTTTACAATATTGCAATATATTATTTTTATGATTTTTGCATAGTTTGACATTTAGTGTTATTTGTAAATTTTGATATTATTCCTAACATATCTTTATGAGATGAAGTTACCAAATTTAAATAATTATAATGTTTTTTTCATATCTGTAGTAATAATATTTTTAAAATAAGTTTACTACTAAAAATTTAATGTATCATAAATGTAAAAGTATTATATTGAGATTTCTTATAGATTTATATAGGAGAAAGGTGCATTCCCTACTCATTTTCTTTCTTAATTTTTTGTTGTATATAAATATTTATAATTTTCATGAATATATTGTCCTGACTCTCAATTTAGATCTTTGGCACAAATAGTCTAACTTGAAACATAAAACCTATCAAATTATTAGCATTTCCTAATTACAAATGGTCTAGAATCGCTAAGATAGAAACTAATATATAAGAATTTATCATTATCATTAAAACCTAATAAGTCAAGTTTTAACTCAACATTAGCAAATTGTATTACAATATTATTTAAATTATACAATTCACACATAATGTGTCAATTTGTAATCAAATGATTATATTATAACATGTTCTAAGCCCATTGTAGCATTTCATAAGTAAATAGTGATTATGAGTAAAAGATCATATTCATATTTTATTATTTCATTGAGTTTTCTATGTTTTGTTTCATTTGGCTACATGCTTGGATAATCCTTTACTAGATCATGTTGAAATGCACAAGACAACTAAGAGGTGGGGGTGAATCCGTTGTATCAAATCACTTTACTTGTAAACTTAATCTTTTCACTTTAACTTCAATTTGTTATTAAGTGTAAACACATGAAATGCAAATGAAAAAAAGAAAACACTAGAGACACCAGATTTACGTGGAAAACCCAATGAGGGAAAAACCACGGTGAGGATTAACTCACAATATAGTAGTAATGCAATACCAGATACAAAAGCTCACTGCCAGAGGGCTCATTGCCCAGATAAAAAGGCTCATTTCCAACAAAGGACTCAATGTCTAAAAGGAGGCTCATTGCTTACAGAAAAAGAAAAGATAAATGAAGATCCACCACTAAGATTCCACAAATTTGCAACTTGATCAGAAGATTGTAGACAACATCAACTCACTGCTTTTAGGAATCTAACAACTTAAAGTATAACTCCTCAATTCTTTCTTCCACACTCTATTTGTCACACTTGTTCACACACTTCACTTGCTTGCTTGATTTGCGGATGGATGGATATCAAATTCGCTACAACTTGAAATTTTTTTATACCATCTTCAACCCTATAAACATTCTCCAAGGTTGGGTACTCAACATTCCCGTGGTGGATAAGAATGAGAGAGGACCAATTACATATTTTATTTAGGACCCAAATAACATCTTGGATTGATCACACACTTCCTTAAATCAATGAAAAAACTTAATGTAATGTGTAGACACTAGGTCGGCCAAACCTAATGGAAAACATCAATGATCTTTGAAGTACGTGCATCTCGAATAGGATGATCACACGTGGATCACTCAACATGCTACACCAAACATTTTACTATATCTAAGAATACTTCAAGTACATCTGCAACAAATACAACAAACTTTATTCATAAAGATCTCTTCAATAGCCCAACCAGACCAACCGTCAACACACAAAAGCTTTGGAGCAAGTCTTTCAGAGCACCAAATCACAAGAACGTTTTTCAGAACATAAAAATCATCAGAATGAATTATCTCCTAGATCCAAAAGATCTGAAACCAGAGACCACAAGACTATGGAGCCAAAATATTTCTCCTAGTCCACAAGCAAATAGTTTTGCCAAAGCAGTTCACACACCGATGAACACAACTTTCACTCTCCATTGAATCAGAAGCTAAAACTTGAGATATATTATCCATTGAAGCTTATGAACATAACTACAAATCTGCATAGGCACAAGATCAACACAAGAAAAATGTAGAGCACAATATCAAAGCATACTCAGAACATGCACTTCAACACTGCCTTCATTAATTCTCATTTTTTATCAAAAGAACTTGACAAAAACACAACTACAACTTCATCAATATAGCTCCATGCACTCTAAGCACTTCTACAGTATCTCAACTATACAAGTACCATCTACAATCAACCTAAACTGTGTTGACATCAATGACAACATTAATGAAAACACCACCAAACAAATCCTTCATCCATGACTATATCATGTGGTATGAGAGAAAAAGGTATAGAATCCTAAAGGTTCTACTTGTAAAAAAATTACTAAATTGAGGTTGTTGCTTCCTCCAACTAATTATCTAATTTTATCTAAAGGTAAGATACTTCTTATTATCAAGATTATCAGGTTAGTGTAAAACTAACATACAATTTACTTAAGCAAGGAAATTCTCTCTACACTTTAGGATCTACATTACCAAGATGGGTTTACCTTTTATCAAAATTACTTGAGTTATACAATATTAATGAAGAATTTCTTAGAAGATATAATTCTTACACACTTTATGTAGAGGATTTGATCCATCTTTACCCATTTTTCCTTGAAACCCCCTTGAAAATTTGGGTATATGTCAGTGTTGATAATTTATTAATTGAAAACCCATCTATACCTATCTTTCCTTGAAACCCCCATTTAAATATTGATATGTTGGTGTAAGAGAGGGGGACCAACCACATAGGGATCCAGGTCATGGAGAGTTGAGAGAAAAGGGTTACCTTAACTTACGTCACTCTAACAGATGTTTTGGGATGAGGATCGAGAATGAAGAGCACTCTCAAGTGCCCCTATCACTCTACAAACCCAAAAATCTAGTTGGGGTTAGGTGAGCCAGTTTTTGGAGTCCAAACTACACCTCAAACAACTCTTTGTTCAGGGATTATAGTGTGGGTTTGGGATGATAGTGCAACACATTGGTGTCTCTCTAGCGTGCTAGCATCCGTTAGACTAGAAAACATAAAGTATAGTAAGAAAACTATTAGAAGCCTATTGAAATCTTAGCTAACTGATTTAAATGAAATAAATAGAATAATAAAGTATGAAACATAAATACAAGAATCATAAAGTAAGTAGATGAAAACTAGGGTGACGAATATCAACTCACTGAAGTGCTAGTTTACCAGTGAGCTCCACGCACACACTCACCTATACACAAAAGAAAGAAGGGAAAATTGTTGGGGTTGTATAAGGGTTTGTCTTAGTCAAACCCCTGCTTTGGTGTTTCTACCTCCATGAACAACTAAAACATCAATGGACTAGAAAGTATGATAGAGGAAATAGAAGAGAAATGGACATTTTTGAACACTACAAAAGAGACTACGCTACTCTATCAAACCACAAAAGGAAAGGTGAAGAATCACCATCTCCACCCAAAGGCTCTCAAGGCTAATGAAGGGATAATGCAATTAATGAACTTGGAAAAGTCACTACAGTCGTAGCAGTGATGAAGGAAGGTCTCGTAAGACTCCAAGCTCACAACTTATTTGGTAGCCCCACACGTACAAAAGTGAAGTTGATGGAGTATCAAGCTACTGCAATGTTCAATGGAGTTGTGTAGATTGTTGGAATTGTGAGAGAATGGAATGAAAATGCACAAGGATGTGAAGAAGATGAAGTGAGTGTGAAATGAATTCCTTTGAAGGCAAAAATGAACCATTTTTGGGTCAGTTGATTGCATAGAGGTGTTACAAACCATCCCCAATGAGGAGTGTAATGTCCTTGTGGAATGAGGGGCGGGAATTTTTTAGAGATGGTATTCCACCACATAGACATCCATGCACCACTCTTGCGTCCTTGATGAAAATTCTCCCATCGACGCACAAAACACACACCAAGTGGATGGAAGGCAGGTAGGTGAGGTGGAATTTCACCTTCGGATTTGATTTTCTAAGGTGAGGGTATGTGAAAGGTGAATCTACACAAGGGGTGCAAATTCACTCCTATGTACATTTGCCCCCCACATTAACGAGCATGAATATCAATGATCATTTGATAAATTAGATCGAAGAGCTAGAAATTTATACCCAAACCATCGAGGAAGTAGACTACAGTCTGGCGAAATCAAAAGTGGAGGGTAGGAAAAGGACTCCATAGGTACTCTCTCCTAAGGAGGCTTGAATAGAAGGACTCCATAGATATGGAGAACTGTGAATTTGCATAAAGTACACTGAAAGCTTGCACACCAACGATGGACAAATCCTATAGGATGCAAGCGCTTCACAGATCCTCAGACCTACAAAGAAGGCATTCCCCCAAGTTCTCTCTCATGAAGGAAGCCTAGTGAAAGGGGATTTCGTAGGGTCATATTGAAGGGTATGTGCAAGATCATCATGGAAAAAATAGGCCCTTAAGTGGCAATAAAAAGACATAAAATCAGAGTTAGACAACTTGACATAAAAGTTTGAATAATTTATCTATATTATTCCAAAAAAATGTAAAAATAGAAATTGTAGCAAATTGAATGTACTTTCTAAAATACTAGACCTTTATTTAAAAAGAAAAAATCTATTTGGTGAAAATTTGAAATTTTAGGGTAAAAATAAGAAGTAGGTGTCTGTCTGACCACCCTAACCACAATAAAATGATAATATTTTTTTATAAGCTTTTAGATATAAGTAGAGGACTCATGTACCGATGTGAACCATTTTTTTTTTATAATTTATTTCCAAGTAAATAATTAATTATGAATTTTTTATTACAACTTTTGAAAAATATAAAATCTCATCTATCTAACCACCTTAACTTGGTCAAAAATTCATGAAATTCAATTTTAATTTTTTTAATCCTATAGTATGCAAAGCATAGAATGTGACGCATGTTTCAGAGTCAAAAAATGTGATACCGTTTTAAAGTTATAGATTTTTTTCAATCAGTCTATCAATCAGGACTTTATTCGTAATTCTAATAGAAAATGAATAATAATTATTTATTAAATTAAAAGCAAAGAATAATTTATATTGGTGGAAATCTAAAAATATCCTCTAAAAACCCTTTTCGTTTCATCAATTTGGGTAAAAAAAAGTCGTCAACCACGTGTCATCAAATGGCTTACACATCGCCACTTTTTGGCCCATCATGATCCTGCACATACCCTAAAAAGGACTTCACAAGAACACCTACAAAGAAACATTTTAATCCATAGATAAAACATGTTAGAAAACAAAAGGAAGCCACATAGGAAAACAAGAAGATAGTCATGCAGATAGTTAAGAAATTGAAAGGATTTCAAAGGGATCCCTTGGGAACCCTTCAAAAGAAGAGGGGTCCACTCAAGGGACCTACTATTTGAAAGTGCAAGAATATTTTTTGCAAATCAATTCACCATCAAGGAATCCTTTCAAAATATTTTCACTTCTCGAAAGGAATAAAATGCCCCCTCGTGAGGGGAAAGTCGAAGCTTTTCCAATAGGAAAAGTTTCTCCCTCCTTGGAGGAAAGTTCTCAAAATTATTTCTTTGTGAACCCATGACGAAGAAAAAATGCTCCACTAGGAGGTCCAAGTTGGAAATGCAATTCTTGAAATAGATTTTCGAGAAAAGATTCGTTGGCCATGAATGTGTTTTCTATAAATTGAAGTCGACATGGTAGCCCCCCTCAGTGCGGTGTGTGCTGAACATAGAGGCACATGACAACCTAAGGAGAGAAAAGCAAGAATGGAAAGAGAGTGATGTTGTGACCCGCGGGGCATAGTGAGATGTCATCATGGTAATGTTGTTGCACACAAGAGAGATAACACAAGCACCACAACATCACAACTCAAGCAAAGAAGAGAGAAAGATAACAAAACTAGAAAAAGAAACATCGCAAATAGAAGACACATGGTTGATCTAATATTTCAGGGTTAGAGCTACTCATAAATATATAAATATAGTAGTAGTATATAGATGAATTGTCATCAACCCTGTAATATATCAAACCATATGAATAATGCACAAGAAGACTTGAAGTAAAAATAAAAAATTGGGTCAACATGGTAGGGAAGCCTAAATTCCCCCAACGCTTTGCATTGTCCCCAATTTGCTGAAAATCAAAACACATAATAGAGGAAGAATGATGATATAAATAGAGGAATTTTTATGACACATTATCACTCATGTATCCAAGCACCTACAAGGGTGACAACGGTCATCCAGGAACACATAACACAAGAACAAGGGAACACATAACAACAAACAAACACCTAATCTAAACGTAAAGGAGAGGCATCCTTACTAACACTCATTGACCAAGAGGTTTTCTACTTCCCAAACTAGATCATTATATGGGGAAGGTGGATGAGCTTGCAGTGGTGGAATATTAAGGGGGGGAGCTTTCAAACCTCACACAACAAGGGCCAAGGAAGAAGGCCTTGAAGGACTTCTCTGCTCGACTCTTGTGGAACTATGGTAAATGATTTCGTGAAGATCGTTGACAAGGCTGGGACCTCGTCCAAAGAGTTGAACATGCACTTCATGGGAGTTCCATGTGTTATCTCAATAGGTGAGGGAGTCAGTGCTTGAGATTCACTACTAGGCTCACCAACCGACTCGAGAGAAGTGAAGAACTAAGGAGAAGCCAAAACTTGCTCTATCACTAGGATGACACAAGCTAACATAAGAAAACCCTCTAAAGAAGGTGGGCTCCTCTTACAACCTCCATTACTAGAAGGGCCAAGCTCCACATCCTACTTTGTTAGAGGATGTGAACTCCCACAGATGAGGCAAGAGGTGCAGAGGAGGAGGAAAAGACCACGACGAACACCACCGAGGTGTTCGACATGTTCATGAGTTTTAACAATGGCAAGATGTCTAGAATGGACATCAAAAGAGGTGGCTCAAACAAAGAAGTGATAAAAACCTACACCCTTTTAGGGTCTGGGGTGCTGACACTCACAACAAGAGCCAAAAGTAGGACTGAACTTGATTGAATGGAAGCAAAGGGGACGAGAGAGGAGGAAATAGTAGGAGGCCCTGAAATAGGTGTGATCGAATCCCCTTCCATCCTCTACAAAGCGGCCTACGTAGTTGCCTGATTTTTTTTCTGATGCTTGTGCTCATGCGCAAGGCAGTTTTTGTCACTCTTCGAGCTAGAGGTTGGGAGCTGGGATGGGGTACAAGGTTCCTAATCATCCATAGGAGTGTCCACCATAGTTGTCTTCCACAGAGGGATAAACTCTTGAATGGGAGCAAGAGGAAGAGGTTGAGAGAAAATGAGGGGAGTCAGCTCTAGCACTTCAGCAGCAAACCTCTTCCCATTCACTACTTTAGGAGTAGGATTGGTAGGAGACTACAAAGGCCAATACATAGAGGATTCCTCATGGGGACCTTTCTCTCTATCATATAGAATGGCCCTAGGCACCATGGGAAGAACGAGAAGTTTGAATGTAAGAAAATTAGGCTTTCACCAAGCGGGTACCATAGGATTGGGTATGTGCAGGATCATCATGGAAAAAACAGGCCCTTAAGTGGAAATGAAAATTCAAAAAATCATAGTTAGGAAACTTGACGTAAAAAATTGAATAAGTTATCTATATTATTTCAAATAATTTAAAGAATAGAAATTGTAGCAAATTGAATGTAGTTTCTAAACTACTACTTTCGAACAAACCCTATCTGAGATGACATAGGGAGATGGAGGATATCTCACTTTAGGCGTTAAGTTCCCTTTCTTGTAATTTTCATAAGTTTGGTACAAGAGGTCTTTCCTAGGAAAAATTAGACCAACAAGTACAAGCCAAAATTGGTTTGAGGAATAGTTGCCACACGTGACCGACAGTTTATAGCCAGTGTCATCGATTATGTGCACTGAACCCTCATGGATAAGTTTTAGAAATTTATGCTCAACCAAGGGAACTACATTCATAGATATTGACCATGGGATACCCATCTTTACTCTAAAGAGTCCAGACCCTGCGACTATGTCAAAATGCATGTTCATTGACTTAGGTCCAACAAGGACCGATAAGGTGATGCTACCAACGGGAGGTACAAAATTTTTGCTATGTGTACATATGGTGGGTATGTGTAGGATCATGATATGGGTATGTGGCTGATGACTTTTTTTTTACCCAAAATTGATGAAATAAAAAGGGTTTTTAAAGGATATTCTCAACTTTCCACCAATATAAATTATGCTTTACTTTGAATTTAATAAATAATTATTATTCATTTTCTATTTGAATTATGAATAAAGTCTTGATTGATAGGCTGATTGTAAAAAATCTATAACTTTCAAATGGTATCACATTTTTTGAATCCAAAACATGTGTCACATTCTATGCTTTGCATAATATAGGATTAAAAAAAAAAAATTGAATTTCATGAAGTTTTGACCAAGTTAAGGTGGTCAGACATACGAGTTTTTTATATTTTTCAAAATTTGTAATAAAAAATTCATAATTAATTATTTACTTGGAAAAAAATTACAATAAAATATTCATCACATTGGGACATGAGTTGTCTACTTATATCTAAAATATTATAAAAAAATATTATCATTTTGTTGTGGTTAGGGTGGTTAGACAAACACCTACTTCTTATTTTTTCCTTGAAATTTAAGTACTACTGCATTGAAATTTCAAATTTTCACCAAATAGATTTTTGTTTTTTTAAATAAACCTAGTTGTTTAGAAACTAAATTCAATTTTCTATAGATTCTATTCTTACATATTTTTGAAATAATCTAGATAAATTATTCAAATTTTTACGTCAAGTTGGCTAACTTTGATTTTTCTAAATGTTTTGCCACTTAAGGGCCTGTTTTTTCCATGATGATCCTACACATACCCTGGTGCTTTTAGGTGCATCATACCATCTTTGTGTAGGGAGCTGATTAACATATTTTCGTCGATCATCACATTCACCTAGAATGGTGAGTCAATAAGAACACATGTCACAGTGTTTTTATTGATTTGTGCAAGGATGTAAAGAGAAGATGGCTCTCTATTAAAACCCATCAATAGGTCCTACGACATGGAGGTTATAGTAGAATAACTACTTGTAGGTTGCACATAAGGGATATGTAGATGCAAAAAGGAAGCCATCACATACACTAAACAATACTCTCAAAAATCCACCAAAGGTTTGCAATTCGACAATGACCCAACTAAGGCTTCATTCTACAATGCTTACAAAACCTTCCAACAATGCCTACTAGGGGTCATAGGTTGGGTTGTAAGGTGAAATGCCTTACACTACTACCCACCTACAATGCTCCTAGGAAATGAGGAAAGGACCCTTTAGCAATGCTAAATAGAACCAAAATGGTTCACATTGGGTTTGCCAAAAACGTAAGAGAGGGGGACCAACCACGTCAAGGCTCCAAGTTATAAAGAGCCAATAGCGGAGGGTTTACCTAACTTACATCACTCTAACAGATGTTTTTGGATGAGGATTGAGAATGAAGAGAACTCTCAAGTTCTCCTATCACTCTATAGACTCAAAAATCTACTTGGGGCGAAGTGAGCCACTTTTTGGAGTCCAAATTGCACCTTCAGATAACTCTATGTTTAAGCACAAAAAAATAGGTTTGGGATGACAACACGACACACTGGCATCTCTTTGATGTGTTGGTGTCCGTGCAACCAGAAAACATAAAGTATAGTAAGAAAACTACCAGAAGCCTACTAACAGCCTAGCTAACTGATTTAATGAAATAAACAGAATAATAAATTACAAAACATAAATATGAAAATGATAAAGTAAGTAGATGAAAACTAGGGTGATGAATATCAACTCACTGAAGCACTAGTTTTCCAATGAGATCCACATGCACGTTCACCTACACAAAAACAAGAAGGAGAAATTGTTGGGGTTGTATAAGGGTCTTCCTCAGTCAAACCCCTGCTTTGGTGTTTCCACCTCCATGGACAACCAAAAACGAAATGGAGTAGAAAGTATGATAAACGAAATAGAAGAGAAATAGATATTTTTGAACACTAGAAAAGAGACTATGCTAATCTATCAAATCACAAAAGGAAAGCTAAAGTGTTACCACCTCCACCCAAAGGCTCTCAAGGCCAATGAAGGGAGAATGCAAGCAACAAACTTGGAAAAGTAACCATAGTCGAAGTGGTGATGAAGGGAGGTCTCGCAAGACTCCAAGCTCACACTTCTATGATATCCCCACATGTAACAAAGTGAATTTGATTGAGTAACAAGCTGCTACAATGTTCAATGGTGTTGTGCAGATTACTGGAAAATGGAGAGAATGGAATGAAAATGCTCAAGAATGTGATGAAGATGAAATGAGTGTGAAATGAATGCCTTTGAAGGCCAAAATGAACCATTGTTGGGTCAATTGGTTGCATAGAGGCATTACAAACTATCCCCAATGAGGAGTGTAATGTCCTTGCACACTTAGGGGCATGAATCTGTTCGGGACAATAGTGTGTTGCATAAACATCCACATGGCATGCTCATGTCCTTGATGAAAATTCCCCCACCTACACACAAAAAATGTGCCAAGTGGATTGAAGGAAGGTGGGTGATGTGGAATTTTTCCTTTGAATTTTATTTTCTAAGGTGAGGGTATGTGAAAGGGGAATTTACACAAGGAGTGTAAATTCACTCCTATAAAGTTGGTGATGATCATTTATTAATTTACCAATTGAAACCCCCTTGAAAATTTTGAAGATCCTTGTGTGCAGTGTTTCTATCCCATCTAAAAGTGCAAGAATTCAAAATAAAAATATGCAAAAAGATAAAAAAAAATTCAACAATCAAATAAGGGCTTAAAGTTGAAACTAAAACATGTCAATAAAGTACCAAAATATTACCTTTTTTGAGCTTAATGAGTTTTTTTTTCCCCTTTGATGTGATTGGATGTGTGCTCTAGAAAAAATTCAACAACATAACAACTTGTTTTTGCTTTATTTGGATGCAAATATGATTGGGTTTGGCTATGGATGCAAGATGGTGTTGTGAGTTTGAGAATATGAAGTTGGGTGAGTGAAGTGTTCTTGTAGAATGAGTGTGTGTTGAATGTGCTACAATGAAAAAATGACTGTGTTAGTCATTTAGCCAAGGGAGATGGGAATGAACGATGGAGATTAGAGCTAGGATAAGATCAAGGGTTTAGATGCCTTGAGACATCTCAACCTACATGGACATGAAACTTTTCATTATGTGGATGCATGAGACAAGATGGGGGTACTTGATAGGCACCATAGGGATGGGCAAGAGAGGACAAAAGGAAATTTAAAATTTAATTATAATCCTCATGGTGATTGAGGAGGAATTAAAAATTCCTCCAAAAGACCTTGGGAAGACAAAAAGGAATTAAAACTTCCTTGGGGATGAGGAGAGTTGAACAAGGAGTAGATTAAATTAATTAATCAATGATTAGGATGTGTAAGTGAGGGACTAGGCAAGTGATTATACAATGGAGGAAGATTAGGGACAACTTGAAAAATATGGAGGATATTACACCTCCTAATCATGGATTAGGAGTGTGTGCATCTCTAACCAAGGATTATGAAAATTAATCATTGTTAGAAGAATGTTATGGAGGATGTGAAATGAGAGGAATTAAATAAATAGATTATCTATTTAATCTTTTGGAGGAAAGGGATAAGTGATGTGAGTAAATAATTAAAGATAATTATTTACATTCAACTAGGGTTTAAAGATGATAGAAGAAATAGACTAAGATGAAGGGATAAGGGATAATGAATATTGATTAAATAATAGGGTATTATTTAATTAATATAGAGGATACAAAATTGGTTGAATTAGGGGTAACTTGACCCAATGAAAGTGGTCAATTTTCAATGTCTACAATCCTAAAACTAGTCAAGGGTAGTCAAGGGGAGAATTATCAACATTATTATAGTATTTTCATCAATCAAGTTCAATTTTCCAAGACATCAAGAAGAATGAAGCAATTCATATTTGAGGAGTTATTATGATAAATCATGCCAAATTATGAAGATGTATTGAGTTATCCTCTATATGTTAGTTCCAACAATCCATTATGTTTCATGAGCTAACCATTTTCAATTCTATCAAGCAATCAAAGCCTCCATCAATCAAATTTTGTGTGGCATCACTTCATCAAGAATTTAACATCAAGGTAACATTATCGTTTGTTTTTTATCATTTTAGTCAATTCCAAAAAGGAAGTGGTAGATCATTGGTATAGTTGTTGATCTTCATATGTCAAAGATTTGGAAAAATGTTATTTTGGTAATGGTGGACAGGATCACCAAGGTAGCCAATTTCATATCTAAAAATTTGATAGGTAGGGCAGCAATCATAATCACTAATTTATGTAAGAAGTGTTTTGGTTGCATGGTGTTCCTAAGAAGGTTATCTCATATAGGGACATGCAAGTAATTTTAAGGCTTTAAGTAAACCATAAACACCTTATTGAAAATTCAATTTAATATAAGCTTAGCTTTTCACCTTGAGACAAATAAGTCTAACGAAAAGGGTAAACAAAGTCCTAATAGATTTGTAGAATATTCTATTGCAATGAATTATATCATTCCGCAATAAAATTTGATCCATCTAAAACATTGTATGGAAGTAAGTGTCGAGTTCCTATAATTTGGGATAAGCTAAGAAATCAAATTAGCCTTAATCTAGAAATGTTGTCAGAAATGGAAGAGTAGATCGGGATGATTAAGGAAAGAAATAACTAGAAAAGAATGATAGGAAAAGAAGCTTTGTTGATGCTAACCATGAGTCAAAGAGTAGTACTATTATGCTTGAGATTGATATGTGTCTAGGAGTAGTGCTATTATGCTTGAGAAGGATAGTAGTCAAGGATCATACTATGCAAATGGTGGACATATTTGGTTTCTTAGTTGTTTGATGGTGCAGGAGAACAGAGAAAAGGATGGGACCCATAGTGTAGTGTGCATGCACTGACATTCCTTCTCTATTTGGGATGCACTAAGGGGAAATGTGTGTTATCCAATGTGAATGTGTTTTCGAGTCATATGGTGTATGTGACATGTATGAGTCAATCATTATTGTACTTATGATGTACATATGAGTCATTACTAATGTACTTGTGAAGTATAGTTTTCAGGAGAATTTTTTCTTGAAGCACACAAGTTCTTCCAATGTGATAGTAGGGTCACTCAGTACAAGGTCTAGTAAGGACCAAATTGTACAGGACATTGCTATAAGGGAAGATTATTTTGAGATTAACATAATTTTCTTATTTCTTACATGATTTTAAAAATTGAAATTGATTTTTTTATTTAACTATATCTATATACTACAATACTTTACATAATTTGGCATAATTTTTCTTAAGGAGGAGGATATGTTACACCCCATGTCTAAGTTACCATATTACATTTACCTTTATGAGTAAGAATTATTTTTAATATAAGATTATGTTTTGATGGCATTCAATGGATGAATGAAATGTACGAATATGCATTATGATGAAACTAATTTTAAATGATTTAATGATGCTTATGATATATGATAAATATGATTTATATGCATTAGATGACTACGTACATGTTGAACTAAGTTGGATGTAGGAAAGGTTAAAATCCTCTAAAGGGGGAGGGAGAGTATCACACAGGAGAGGAGTTTGATATGGGAACCATTGGTATATCTATCTAAGTTGATAGACACACACTCATGAACATAGGTTAGAGGAAGCTTGTTGAGTTAGTTTAACTTTTTTAGCTGGTAAGGTGGGTTATAGAAAGGCACACCTCGAGAGTTACATGGGAAATGCCCAAAAAGCTAAAATTTAAACACAATCACATGGGCCTAGCCCAAAAATCTGAGACTACAAATAAAGGAAAAGGCCATTAAGTGGCCAAAGCCATACCAATAGAGCTAGGAGGGTCTTTGTCATCCAATTTTTTCCCCCATACATCAGTGGGGTCTAGAGTGACATTAGGAGGAGGACCCCAACCATCATCAACACCTCTATCTTTATCTTCTTTATCCTCAGGCTAGGGTGAGATTGTAAGTGCCAGATGCGGAAAACATTTAGCAAAGTTGGGCCAACCAGTGCCAGAAGTAGGAGTATCATCAGAGGGCCACCTAGAGCTTCCACCACTACTCCCCGCCACTCCTCTAGAGGTCCACAACTATCTAGCCCGTGGAGGAGGAGAATGAGACCTTTGAGGAAGGTGGGAACCATGCCAAAGAGGAGGTTGAGAGTGGGGGAAAACAGAGCTACTCCTCTATTGGCCCTGAGAGGGTGACTGACTATAGGAAGGGGTAGGTGAAGTGGAAACTTGAGCAAAAGTACATGATGCATTTCCCCAATGGTCCAAAAGCACCTGAAGGTGGGCCACCTCAAGTGAAAGGTCTTGTTTCCTTGAATTTGAATTTACAAGATGTAAAGATAAAAAAAAATACGCATTCCAAATAAATGATTTCCATGATCATTGCACATTACAAGTAAGGAAAAAGAGATAACATGTATAACATTAATATCCATATGTTCTCAAAGAAAATTTCAGTAAAGAATTACAAATTACATACACCGAAAATGGTGTTACAAATCATTTGTTTCAATGATACATAAATAAGTTTACATCAGTAATTACATCAATGAAGAAGAGTTATATTTCACAAACTATCTATGCAAGCCATAAAAAAGTGATATAAAAAGTACATCCATAGAAAATAGTGTTGGCAAACAAGGATAGACAGTTGAGAGGGGAGGGTGAATCAGTTGTTATAGAATTGAAACTTATTTAACCTTGTCAACCTTTAATCATAGATCTGATAACTAAGAGTGAAAGGAAGAATCAACAACACAACAAAAACACACATAACACCAAGATTTTTGCATGGAAACCCTGTTAGGGGAAAAACCATGGTGGAGGTTAACCCACAATTTATACCCTATTAAAAGTATAAGGGAAATGAATAATGGGAATGCACATGCATTAAGGCACACTACCTAGAGCTCACTGCTCAAAGGGAATGTTGGCTTCCTTACATAAGACAATTAGATTAAATCCATCTGAAGATATTGAATTGAGAAATTAGCTTCTTCAAAAGCCTGATGAAAGTTCTGGTTAGGCACATAAATACTTCTCCTCACTTCGCTCAAATTCCTTCATACTTTTCTCTACAATCGAATGATCTGATCTTTATTCGTACATATCTCACATTCTACATTCACACACACATTTAAAATGAAGAAAAAAATCACTCTTATATATCCACTTCATGGATTTACATCACCAACTCTGTCGGCCAAAAATAAGGAATAGATGAACACAAACTGTTGGCCCAAATCTTGAACAAATATCAATACGCACCAACCTAAGTTGGTCACAATATAGTGAATAGCTAAATCAATGTGCTCAAACAGGCCAAGCATTAAAAAATTAATCCATGTGGATCCACGACACACTACAACCACCATGTCGGCGAAAAACATGAAAATGCAAACACACAAAGGAAAAATATTTGATCACGAACACACCAATCAATGCAGACATACCAAAAAGATAGGGAACAATCTAAAAACATCAACAAACATCTCAAGAATGTACACAACACCTCAATTTACTAGAATTACATTTTCTTCTTCTAAAAACACCATCTATAGTGACAAAATAACTATAGGAACAAAGAAACTAATAACTTGCTCAATTATTTATGTGCACTTCTAAAACTTCTAGAGGAAATTATAGATAGGATCAACAACAAACCCTTTAATGTGTAACTTCTAAATACCAACTTACAAAACTTTCCACCACCATGATCTTCACAACTTCGTAGATTGTCTGCAACATATTTATTCCAATTTTCTCAATATCCTCGACATATATAGTCTTTAGGACATCAGTGCTAATAGTGTTGACATCAATGACAACCACATATCAAAAATACAACCACAACATCCAACAATCTCCCCCTTTGGTATTGATGGAAACCCATGATGTGAAAAATACCATCAACACAACTAGCTCTTCTCCAATAGTCCCCCCCTTAGATATTGCATTATTTTCCTCTTTTCTTCACATGAATTTTCTATTTTTCTCCCCTAGGGTTTTTCACATTGCCCTTTTCCCCCTTTGGCATCAATTGAAAAGGTACACAAGCTCTGAAACACATATATGAATCATCTAACTACTCCCCCTAAGTAGTAGCCAACATATCATCAATCTGAAACAAAATCTAACTGTAAGTGCACAGATTGATGCAAAGACTTGCATCTTAGTTTAGTTTAGGAGGGGAAATCACCCCTAAATTCCCTCTAAGATACTCAAAATTATCCTTAGGCAATGGCTTGGTGAAGATGTCTACAATTTTTTCCTTGGTAGGCACATACTCTAGTCTGACTTCTTTATCACTCAATTTATCTCTCAAAAAGTGATATTTGATAGATATATGTTTTGTCTTTGAATGCAGCACTAGATTCTTAGAAATGTTTATGGCACTTGAATTATCACAAAATATAGCAATAGTCTCATCATAATCAATTTTGATATCTCTCAACATCTATTTCATCCTTAATAGTTGAGTACAATTGTTTGCAATAGCAATATATTCTGCCTCAACAGTAGATAAGGAAATGGAGTTATGCTTTTTACTTAGCCAATACACTAGCTTCTTCCCCAAGAAGAATGCAGCACCACTAGTACTTTTCCTATCATCCACATCTCCTTCCCAATCTGCATTTGTAAAGGCATTCAAAGTTAGATAATCATCCTTAATATGCCATAGGCCAAAATCAACTCTCCCTTTCAAGGATCTGAAAATTCTCTTTACTGCAATCACATGTGATTCCTTTGGATCAGCTTGATATCTAGCAACCATGCATACAACATTCATGATGTCTAGTTTGGTTTGAGTTAGATAAATCAATCCACCAATCATTGACTTGTACCTTGTTTGATTAGCCTTAGGAGAATCATAATTTTGTGTTAACTTACATCTGGTTACCATGGGTGTACCTATAGGCTTTGATTCTTCCATGCCAAACTTATTTCAGTAACTCTTTCACATACTTGGATTGAGATATAAATATTCCATCATCTAACTAAGTAATTTGCAATCCCAAAAAGAATTTCAGCTGTCCAATCATTGAAATTTCAAACTCATTTTTCATTTGATCAACAAAATTCATACATAAGTCATCATCTCCTTCATAAATGATGTCATCAACAAAGACTTCAATTATCAACTCTTTATCTTGATCCATCTTGAAGTATAAATTACTATCAACAATACCTTTATTGAATACAAGATTCAAAAAGTATTTGTCCAGTCTAGCATACCAGGCTCTAGGGGCTTGTTTGAGTCCATACAATGCTTCTTTAATCAGAAAACCATGTAATTTTCATGAGTCAGTTGAAATCCATCTGGTTGCTCAACATAAAATTTTTCTTCTAATTCACCATTCAAAAATGCTAACTTTACATCCATTTGATAGACTTTATAGTTCTTGAAAGTAGAAAAAGTAAGAAATAATCTTACAGCTTCAATTCTAGCAACAGGGGAAAATGTTTCTTCAAAAATTGATACCTTCCATCTGTGAGTACCCTTTACATACCAGTCAAGTGCTTTATTCCTAATCACTTCACCTTGTTCATTCAGCTTATTCTAAAAGACCCATTTAGTTCCAATCACATTCTTATCATGAGGTCTAGGAACAAGAATCCATGTATCATTTTTCTCTATCTGCATCAATTCTTCCTTCATTTCTTCCATCCAATATTATTCTTTACATGCTTCATTGACATTGCTAGGTTCAGTCTTGGAAATCAGGCAATACTCTTCTGCAATTCTTGTTCTAGTCTGCACACCTTTGTTCTTGTCTCCTATAATCTAATTTTCAGAATGATTTAGCTTTACATACCTTGGAACTTTAGGATTCTCACAAACTTTTGGTTCTTCTATTCTTTCTTTGCACTTCCACTAGCTTCACCTTCTAAACTTTCTTGATTTATTGAAACAATTTGAACTTGATTATATGTCTGAGAATTATTTCCTTTATCAATATTATCATGTTGGTCATCTGAATCATATCCATAGTATCTGGATGATCTTTTAGTATCCTCATCAACTCTGACATTTTCACTTTCAACCATTTTCTTCAATATTCTATTGTAGCATTGGTAGGCTTTGCTCTTGGTAGAGAACCCAAAAATATTCCTTCATCACTTCTAGCATCAAAATTTCCTATATCTTCATCTCTTTTGATATAACATCTACTTCCAAAGATTTTGAAATATTTCACAGTAGGCTTATAACCAAACCACAACTCAACAGGAGTCTTACCAGAATTACCATTGACATTTACCTTGTTGATAGTATACACTGTAGTGCTTACAAATTCTCTCTAGTAGAAATGAGGAACATTACCTTCCAACATCATAGTTCTGGTAGCATCTAGAATTTTTATGTTCTTTCTCTCAACAACTCCATTCTATTGAGGAGTCTGGGGAGTAGATAATTATCTTTTGATTCCATGCTCTTCACAAAATGAATTGAACTCCCGGGAAGTGAATTCACCACCTCTGTCTAATCTCAAGCATTTGATCTTCAACCCTATCTCATTCTCTACCATAGCTTTGAAACTTTTGAACTTCTCTAATGCCTCATTTTTTTCTCTCAAGAAAGCAACCCATAACATCCGAGAATAATCATCTTTAAGCAACATAAAGTACCTTTCGCCTTGTAGACTTTTGATTCTAGAGGGACCACATAGATCAGTATGCACTAACTCCAGTACTCCATTAGAATGATGTTGTTTTCTCCGAAAAGAAATTTTAGTTTTTTTTCTTATCTAACATTCATTGCATATAGTGTTAGTAGGCTTTAATAACTTAGGGAGATCTCTGACTACTTGTGTGGAGCTTACTTTGATAATGTTATCAAAATTAACATGGCATAGCCTCTTATGCCATAACCATCTTACATCAACTTGAGCAATTAAACAACTTTAAATAGCAACACTTAAGTGAAAAATGTTACCTCTTATCTTTGTACCTGAAGCAATTACATTTCTAGAACTTCCTAAAATCTTGCATTTTCCATCCTTGAACTGAAGATTGTATCCCTTGTTAACCATCTATCCAACACTCAACAGATTATGCTTCAATCCTTCAACATAAAGGACATCATCAGTATTGCATTTACCACCAAGAGAAATAGTGCCTCTACCACAAATCACACCAACATTGTTATCTCCACATCTTACAACACCACCGTCATATTTCTCTAAGCTTATGAGTTTTTTTTTTTTCACCAGTCATATCATGTGAGAATTCGCCGTCAATCACCCACTCATCCTTTTCATCAATTATGGCTGCAAGATCTTTCTCAATATTGTTATTACTAGCAGATTCAGTGGACACCAAACCATTTTCCTTGATAGCAATGAATACCCATCCTTCTTCATTTACAGTTTCTTTATTAGATTCATCATCAGTAACACCTTCAGAAAAATAACATTTCTTTTGAAATATAGACTTGTCAGGTTTATACTTAGAAAATATTTCAGGGCACCTTGATGCAAAATGACCTATCTTATTGCAAGAGAAACATTTAATAGGCACTTTTCCTTTATACTTATCTTGTCCTCTGGCTTCTCTTTTCACAATTATTTCTTCCAACGCTTCTAACTATCTTTCTTCATCCTCAATCTATTTCATCTCGTCTTCATACTTGAATGTCTTCCTTGAACTTTCTCCTGGATCATATCTTTTTTGGTTTTTTCTAGATTCACCAAATTCACTCAACTCAAAAGCAACAAGCTTACCAATTAGTATGTCTCTTATCATATTTATTACTAACATGAGTTCTTCAATGGCATGACCTTTTATTATGTAAGAAGAAGGCATAGATCTAAGCACTTTAGCCACAATCTCATCTTATTCCAAGATTCCACCAGCACATCTAATACCCATCACTAGTTCATTTACTTTTTGCATGAAAGAAAAAAATGTTTTCATCTTCACTCATCTTCATGTTCTCCCACTTGCCTTTTAGACTTTGTAGCTTAGCAACTTTCACTTGTGCATCTCCTTCATACAATGTTTCCAACTTCTTCCAAATCTCATGTGTTGTTTTCAGACCTATCACATTTGTCATCTCTGAATCTTTCAAAGCACTCATTAATGCTTCTATAGCCCTAATATTGATTTCAGCTTCTTTGATCTCATCAGGAGTAGAGGGACCATTCTGAGGAATAATATATTTGTTCTTTGTGATCTTCCAGAAAGATTCACCAATGCACTTCAAATGACACTCCATTTTGAACTTTCATAGAGAGTAGTTTATACCATTGAATCTAGGACTATCCTTCTTGTATGATGCCATCCTCGATCACCTCAAGTTGTTAGACTTCTTCAGAGGAACTTGATCTGATACCAATTGTTGTCAAACAAGGATAGACAATTGAGAGTGGTGGGGTGAATCAGTTGTTACAGAATTGAAACTTATTTAACCTTATCAACCTTTAATCACAGATCTGATAATTAACAGTGAAATCAAGAATCAACAACACATCAGAAACACACATAAAACCAATATTTTTGTGTGGAAATCCTATTAGGGGAAAAACCATGGTGGAGGTTAATCCATAATTTATGCCTTATTAAAAGTATAAGAGAAATGAATAATGGGAATGCACATGCATTCAGGCACACTTCCTAGAGCTCACTGCTCAAAGGGAAGGCTCACTACCTTACATAAGACAATCAGATTAAATCCATCTGAAGAGATTGAACTAATAAATTAGCTTCTTCAAAAGCCTAATGATAGTTCTAATTAGGCACAAAAATACTTCTTCACACTTCACTCAAATTCCTTCATACTCCACTTTGGAATCAAATGATCTGATCTTTATTCCCAAATAGGTCACATTATACATTCACTCACACATTTCAAATTAAGAAAACAATCACTCTTATATATCCGCTTCATGGATTTACATCACCAATTTTGTCGGCCAAAATTAAAGAATAGATGAACACAAATTGCCAGCCCAAATCTTGAACAAATCTCAATGTGCACCAACCTAAGTTGGTCACAATGCAATGCAGACCTAAATCAACATCCTCGAACATGCCAAGCATTCAAAAATTAATCCACGTGGATCTGTGACATGCTACAACCACCATGTTAGCCAAGAACGTGAAAACTCAAACACACAAAGGAAAAATATTTGATCACGAACACACTAATCAATGCAGACGTACCACAAAGATAAAGCATGATCTAGAAACATCAATGAACATCTCAGGAATGTATGCAACAACTCAATTTACCAGAATTACAATTTCTTCTTCCAGAAACACAAGCTATAGTGATAGAATGACTATAGGAACAAAGAAACTCATAACTTGCTCAATTTTTGATGCGCACCTTTGAAACTTTCAGAGGACATAATAGATAGGCTTAGGAAAAAACCCTTTCACGCACAAATTCTAAATACTAGCTTGTAAAAATTTCCACCACTTGAATCTTCACAACTTCACAAACTATCTGCAACATATTTATTCTAATTTTCTCAATATCCTCGACATATACAACCTTCAGGACATCAATGCTAATAGTGTTGACATCAATGAAAACCACATATCAACAATACAACCACAACATCCAACAAATAGAACCTCTAATCCTCATCCACATTGACATAGCTGGTCTTCTTGCGCTAATGCCAAGAGTGTGGTTAAGGCACCTTTTTCGCCATAGTACAAAGCACATGACTTCCCTAGGTTTCTTCCTAACTCGAAGAAATCTCCAACCCTGAATGAGGAGCCTAGAAACCTAGAACAATAAAGCAGGAGGGAAATCTCGATACATTTTTGATGCCTATATGCATTCCTATACTAGAACGACATAATTCTTGCAAACAGGATTTGGGAGAGACATATATATCATAAAAATTCTAGGCTTTTAATCCATCTATTTTAATGGTTCATTAGCATGGCCAAGCATTCCAAAAATAAATGGTAGTGTAATAAAAGGTTAACTACCATCTCTGGAAGCCCACATTCGGCATCCTATCTAGGAAGTTTCTAAGAAAAAAGTAAATATAGCATAGTTCATACAAGTTACACAAAGTTCAACAATTCAAACATTCTTTCAGAAAATAGTTAAATTTCAAAAGTTTACTATTTTATTTTCAAAGAAATTAATTCTCAAGAAGATAATTTTACATTTCACCATGAACTCATTTCCAATTTTAATGATTAATCAAAATTACAGTTTTTATATAATCAAAAGAAATCCTCTACTTTAAGAAATATATGCATTTCCAAAAAAAAAACTTGCTCACGTATACGCACGTATAAATGTATAATCAAAATAAACAATCTAATACAAAATTATATCTCTGTTAAATTAGAAATTTTAATCCTTCTAAATCAGACTTCTAACATCTACTTCTTTCGTAATTTAATCTCTCTCAGTTATATTATTTTTGCATTCGTTTATATATATATATATTCATATATATATATATAAATATAGATATATATATATATATAAATATAGATATGTATATATATATATATATATATATATATATATATATATATATATATATATATATATATATATATAAATGGACATAAAGAAAATTACATCTTCAGATGTAGTAATCTACATTTTGTCATTTTTTTCCAGAATATATATACATTTAGTTAAATATGTGTGTGTATATATATATATATACACACTTTCAGGAAATAACATTTACAACGAATTGATATGTATACAGCTACAACCATGTAAATACGTGCTATTAAATATTACAAACAGCTAATTCACAACTTGATTCTTTTCATATACCAGTATATATACACAAACATATATACATAAATTTATTTATTTATATATATATATATACAATTCCAAAAAACTACATAAGTAATTGAAAAAGCATGTATATCTACAACTGTGTAATTCACAATGTTCTTTATATAATTCAATGTATTTACACAATATATATACATATATATACACATACACATACATACATATATATGTATATATATTTGTGTTTAAAACAAAAAAAGGAAAAATTTAAAAAGGGGAACGAAATTTCCATACAACAAAGTTGGCTTTCAAGGAGCTAGTGGCCCCCATATGGAGGGTGTGATGCCTATGGGGGCAACACCCTCTCCATAGGCTGTGACCTATGGAGGGGTGGCTACCTCCATAGGCAGCCATCACCCATGGGGGTTGCGTTAGCTAGGGAGATTTAATGCCTCCCCTCCCATAAAATTTAAACCACCAATTTGACATAAAATCTGCATTTTCCTAAATGGAATTCGCTTCTAGCATTTTCTTAATTTTTTTTACAATCGACCCAACATAATATAATTATACAATTATATATTTATATGTATATATTTAAACTACTTTGTATATATATATGTATAAATATGTAATAATATATCATTATGGAAAATATGCATTCATTTTAAAAAAAAGGGCAATTTGCCATATTGGGTCCAGATTTTAAACTCAATTCCAAGTTTTATAGCAATAGAGTACAAATTCATACAAAATATTATATATTTATATAAATGTATTTATATAATTATATATGTAATTTTATATAAAAAGAGTAGAACAAGGAGAATAAAGATTTGTATAGCCAAGAAGCTAAATTTCACACCGTAAATAAAACATTGCAGCAATAATGCACAATTTTGTAATTGATTTTTTAGAAAGGGTTTCAAAAAAGAAGAAATTCTTTCCACAAGAAATCATCAATTTTTTACTTCTAAAACTAAAATACATTGGAAAGAGGATTCAAAAACCTAGAAAGCGCTTTCCAATTGAATTTCCTCTTTTTCCCCATTTTGGATTGCTAGTAATCTTTGGCTGAAGAATTTCCTCTTTCCCCTAGAATTATTTTCTCCTCTTTTTTCCATCATTTTTAAGTTTACCACGCTTCAGAAACCCTCTTCCAGACACCCATTTTTCAGTTATCTTTTGCAGAGCAAATCAAGAAAGTTGATGAAAACAATTGTATGCTTTCATTATTAATTTTCCTTATTTTAAAGTTTTTCTTTCCATTTCAATAACCTAATCTTGAAATTAAAATTAATATTTCTTTTCATGCATAATATTTATCCACCAGTGATAATAATAAAAGAAAACCCATCTTTATTGCATACGAAGTATTTATTAGAAACCCTAGATCAGACATGCAAACCTAAACACCTTCCACATAAGAGAAAGCATAAAAAAGCAGAGCTTTGCATGCGAATGTGCAAAATGATATATTCACGAATTCAATATTACAATGAGATGATTTTCTTTATAAAAGCAAAGTATGCAACCCTAATGTTGACCTAAAAATAGCTCAACTAAATAAAGCTTACTTATTAATTAAGTAAACTAATTATTACCTAAGCAAAACCTAAGTAAAGTTATGCAAGTGTAATTAAATATTAATTACACTAACACCCCCCCATAAGTGCAACTTAGGGAGACTAGATAAGCATGCACCTAAAACTAAGATGAATGCAAGAAAGCATGAATGGGTCCCGGCAACAAGGCCTGATCAGGTACCTAGGTACAAATGCAATAATGAGGTAGAGAAGCAAAACCTAGTGGGACAACCCCCGCTACAATGAGATGACTGCTACAAAGAAGCGCTGGAAGAACACTGTGGAGTAACACTGGAACCGCAATCTGGCAAGCAAGGAAAGATACTTCTATCTACAAGAAACCATATCGGAATCATAATAATGTGACAGCAGACGTGATGCCACGGAACACTCGTAAACACCAAACTAGAACAACCCTGGAATCCATAGAGCAACAGTAGACGAAATGATGACAGAATCTTGAAACCGTGAATCTCAATTCCAATGTCAAAACTAATACTGAAACTCTTCCATGGGAAAAAGTACCATACAGACTCGGGAACAATAACCACAAATTTAGTGGCCCTCAAACTGAGATGGATCCGATGCGTATCACTAACCATAGGCTCTCAATCTAAAGTGTGAACCAAAATGAATCTGGTATGTGTCAAGCTAAGACAAAATGGGCCAAAAGAAACTAAGAAACTAGATTACAACCCATGCGAGTTGTCATGAAAACACAATGAAGATTATTATGCAAGAAACCCCCCTGATGGAACTTTATATCAGTTCATTTATTACAATACCCAATGACTGAAAAAGGAGAGAATGCCTAAACATGCATAAAAATAAAATAGAAAAATACCTCATATCTATGTAGAGGACTGAACCAGCGTTCCAATGCTGCAAGAATCATGAAAAAAGGATCACCAAGTCAAAAGATATGCCCTCCGGAGTGAAAAATAGAAGTTCTGAGTTCAAGTACCTGCAAAATAAAATTGGAGTGAAATCAGGAAAAATAACCTACACCACTAGATCAGCCTCGGAATCAATTTTCCAACGGTATCTTGTTTGTGAAAAAATGACACCGTACGCAAAAGTTACGCCCAATTTGGTGAAGGTGCTCCAAAATGGCCAATAAGGCCTACAGGTAGCCCAGGGGGCTAAAAAAAAATTCGGCCCTTGGTCCTGTGTGCGACTAGGGGCTAGTAGACTGGGGGCTGGGGTGGAGCCCCTGGTCGCCCATGTGACTACAGGCTGAAGTTGAAGGGGCCGAGGGCTGGGCGCATAGTGCCCGGTCCCCCATATGACCGAGGTCTGTGCAAAGGGGGCCCGGTGGGGGCGGATGAGCCAGTGGTTGGCGGGTGGCACCGCTGGCTAGAGCGGTAGGTGGGTGGCCGCTAGGCGGCGACATCCATTATAACTGCAAGTGGTGGCACGAAACCCAAAAAAACATGTTTTTTTATTATTTTCGATTTGTGTGCCTTGGAATGCGTGCTTGGGAGGCCGTACGACTTCCCTTGCAAAATTTTTTTGCCTTCCAAACCAACTTCGCCAAAATTGAAAAAGCAAAAGGTGATCTTAGGGTTTTTGGCCGCTACGAACGCAATGGTGACCTCCGTTTCTACTCAAAATGCTTCAAAAAAATGGTGACCTCCAGAGCTTGCAAAAAAATACCAAAACTGAAACCCTCACAGATCTGGCAAACGATGACCAAAACTTGCAAAATAAAAGCCAAACCTAACTTTTTCCAACGCTCTGAATCCAATGGTGAGGCCGATCTGATAAAAAATGTTGCATAGATGAACTCAAGGCATGAAATCCTCGAGGAACCCCGAACAAACTCTGCAATGAATTTCTCTAGAATTTGAGAAGGGGTTGCATGCCAAGGCTCTGATACCATGTTAGAAACCCTAGATCAGACATGCAAACCTAAACACCTTCCACATAAGAGAAAACATAAAAAAGCAGAGCTTTGCATGTGAATGTGCAAAATGATATATTCAGGAATTCAATATTACAATGAGATGATTTGCTTTATAAAAGCAAAGTATGCAACCCTAATGTTGACCTAAAAATAGCTCAACTAAATAAATCTTACTTATTAATTAAGTAAACTAGTTATTACCTAAGCAAAACCTAAGTAAAGTTATGCAAGTGTAATTAAATATTAATTACACTAATAGTATTTATCCTCAGAAAATAATAAGTCTTTTTAACTTTTGCAATTTAAATATTTATTCTAAATAAATATTAATGAAATATCACTTACTTGCACATAAAATAATTTTCCTAAATAACAAGGCATTTTCATTTAATTGCAAATAAATAAATTATTCTAAATAACAAGCATTATCATTTAGTTATAAAATGAATTCTCTAATTAAAATATAATTATTTCCTTTTGTTTCATTATAAATTAATTTAATTAAACATTATAAAATTATGAACAATAAAACAATCAACAATTTAAAAACTAATTTTTCTGATAATAACATATGCATCAAGATGGAGCATGACGTAGGTGGGAAGAGAAGCTTTGAGTGTAGTTTGAAATGTTCAGATGGGGATGGGGATGGAGACTCAGACAAGGATGAAGATGAGGTTTCTTACTACCTTCTTGTGGCCTGGGTGCTTGCTTAGGATGATCCTGAGTCATTGCAATGGCCGGTGATGGCTATCTATAGTTTCATTGCTCACTCTTTGCGTTGTCTTCTGGTGGTTGCTTGGAGCCTGGTGGTTGAAGACCTTTTTACTTGGCTTGATGTTGTTAGCTTGGTGTGGGCTTAGGTGGAGGTCAGGGCATTTGTTTTTTCCTGATCTTTTTGGCATTGATGCCTTTGTTTTATTTGAGTTATTTGTTGTTTCCTGGCTATTGGGGGTTAGCTGACCTAATTTTGGGCTTGGGATTTTCTATTTTGGTGTGTTCAAGCCTTTGAGGCTGCCTTGGTTTGGAAGAGAGGGTAACCTTTGTGTTTTGGAGCTGAAGGATTTAGGAGGGTTTTCTCTCTTGGTTTTGTGGGTGAGTCATTCTTGGTCTGTTACTTGTTGTGTGATGATATTGAGTATGATGGTGATGGGGGATGTCGGCCTCTCTTGTTCCTCGATATTGCTTTGGTGGCCTCTCTCTTATGGGATCTCTCAGGTGAGTGGTGGAAGCTAATTATTTTGCTTCTTTCTTTTAGGTTTTCTCTTCTTATGACCCATGTCCTTTTTTCTAGTGTTTGGCCCTTCCTATGCTAGGTTGTGTTGCTCTTTTTGTTGGAAGGGGTTGTGTTTTATTGGAATAAGTTTTCTTCCTTGCTCTCTTGTCTCTAGACTCAAATGGTCATGTTATTTTTCCTTGAAGCTTGGATGGGTTTGGTTTCCCAAAGTGGGGTTATGAAGCATTTGCAGTAGTCAGGAGTTTCCTCCTTGGTGTGGTTTAGTTTTATTTTGGTTGAGTTGTTCCTAATGCTACATCTAAAGTCTCTAGTTTTTTTGTTCTTTCGGTTGTTTTTTGGGAAACTTTCTCAATCTTTCTTCAAGTGCCATGTGCTCATCATGCTTAAGGATTTTTTGTTTTCCTTTGAAGCTATTTGTTACTAGTTTGAGGTGGTGATGGAGCTGGTTGATTCAGGTTTGAGGTCGCTACTAAGGTTTTACTTGGCTTCAGTGTCTACTCTGGGTTCTTTTTTACTAATGATTTGTTGGTTGAAGGGTCCTGCTATTGTGGACTCTTTTCAAATCAGATGTGGCCTTGTTATCTTAGCTGGGTGTTTCTCAAGTTTTAATCCTAGACCCCAGATGATTTTGTTCCTTGTGCAAGGCTTTTCGAAGGAGGATATGGTTGCATGCTTGGCTACAATATTGGCTTTCACCCTAGGTCCTATGGAGGTGGTCTTCCCTCAACTACTATTCTTATTGAGGTGGATAGTTCTTCTATGGAAGTGGAGGTTGAGGGTGTTGGTGATGTCTGACTGTGATTTTTTTGTTGGTCGTATCCTCCTCTCCAATAGAGGGGAGCTCACTCCTTTAGAGGTGGAGTTGAAGTTAGTTTCTTGTTACCAGGAAAATTTGTGTTGCAAGGAAGTTGATTTCTTGTAGTTGTATGCGGTGGATCACAAAGCTCCTATTGAGGTGGGGTGTTTGTTCTTATGGGGTCTGATGGTGTATTAAAACATTAAGATAATTGTATTTCTTAGCTTAGTGGTGTCTTCCATGAGCAGCTAGTTTTTTTATGCATGGAAAATGTAGGTGGATTCTTTGTGTAGCTAATAGGGTTTCTAGTCCCAGGTAAAACAAGGTTGTTTAAGGGTTTCAGGCCCTTACTTGTTTGTAAGTTGCAGTGTGTTGTCATGATAATATTTTAGAGGCTATTGTGGATTTGTTGTTGGTTTATGGTTTATCTTGTTTGTAACTTGTTTTCCCTTGTACTAAGTTTTGAGCCCCATCAAAACCCATTTTTTACTTCTAATAAAAATAAATTAAATACAAAATGCATCTAAATGATTCTAAGTGATCATGTGTGATCAAGAGAACCATTCCTCCTTTACCCTTCTAGGAAGCTAGCCTCCTCGACCTTAGCTACACCCTTGGTCTTCAATAGTCTTGCACCTCAAATACACTTAGACACCATAATAAATTAATATCCACGAAAAATGAAAATCAAAGTAATATACTGCATTAATCCAAAAATCATTGTTCTATTTTGCATCACTTTCAAAATAAGAATATATTCAATAAATTTCATCTTTTCAAAATTAAAATAATGTTTTTTTTCTTGTTTCACCTCACAAAACATCATATTATTTATTATTCATTCTACCACACACATGCAGTCATATATTAAATCTGCATCAAGACAAAAGAAACTGCATCATAGTTTGAGATGTGACATCCTTCCCCACTTGGAAGAGACATCGTATCGATTTATTATTACGAAACATCCACACAACAGAGTCTTAAATATTTAATGTGTCATAAGTTGAAATATGCAGAAAATAAAAAGTATTCTAGAATCTCAAATACGGAAAAGAACTATCAAAATATTTTGCATTCTCCCAAGTGGTGCTATACTGAATACTAGTCCCACTGGACCCTGTACTACATAATATCATGGTTTTGCAAATTAACATTGCACCTTTCTAGAATCTTGATGGGCTCCACTAGCACCACCCCTAGATCCTGCACCTGCAATGCATTCCAGTCGAGAACATGAGTAACATCGGGATGGTATTGCTTAAGCACAAAAACATGGAAGACATTATGTATACGAGATAGAGTCGATTGCAAAGCAAGCCTATATGCAACTGGATTAATGACTTCCAAAACTTCAAAAGGCCCAACATATCTAGGGGCATGCTTAGAGTTCCTGCTGAAAGAGATTGAACTATTATGTGGCCTAACTCTCATGAAGACCCTATCTCCCACTGAGAACTATCTAAAAGATTTGTTCCTATTAGAAAAAGGCTTATGACGATCTAAAGCTTCATTTGATCCTCCATCTCTCTGAACATCTCAGGCCCAATAAAAATCCTATCTTCCACCCTATCCCAACTGATAGGTGTACAAAATTTGCAACCATACAAATCCTCGAAAGGTGTCATTCCTAAGGAGGCATGATAGGAGCTATTATATGCAAACTCCACTAAAGGTAGGTACTCCTCCCACTTATGTTGTTATTCCATACAATACATCCTAAGGAGATCCTCAACTACCTAATTTACCCTCTTTGTCTGTCTGTCGGTGTGAGGATGATAAGCTAAGATAAAGTTCAATTTGGTTCCCAAGGAAGAACTCAATGTAGTCAAGAACCTAGAAGTCATTCGAGTGTCATGATCTAAGATGATCATCTCTAGAACTCCATGTAACCAAAAAATCTCTTGCACGAACTTCTTTGCTAAAACCAAGGATTCATCCTTAAGATTCCTAGGGATGAAGTGAGCTACTTTCGGCAATTTATCTACCACAACCAAGATTAAATCATGCTAGTTCTTGTTCATAGGCAACCCCTGAATAAAATCCATAGTGATTACCTATCATTTATACTCTGGCACTCTATATGGGTATATAAGTCTCTCTAGATGCACATGCTCAACCTTAACTCGTTGGAATTGCAAACATCGGGCTACAAAAGCAGTAACATTTCTCTTAAGTTCTGGCCAAAAATACAATGGTCTGAGTCCCTCTACTATTTTTGTCACACCAGGGTGCCCTGAGTATAGTGCATTATGAATTTTTTTTACAACTATCTCCCTCAATCCTACGATATTAGGAACATACATCCATCCCTAGAACCTCAAGAGTCCATTAGTCTCAAACATATATCCAACAAATCTCTGATCTAAAGGATCCTGACCTAGGGCTTGTTTCACCCTATCATGATGCCCATCTCTTGACAAAGCTTGTATCACATGTTGCATGAAACTTGACCATATGGTGACCATAGTTGCAAGATTTCTCCTCCTAATTAAGCCATCTGCTAATATATTTTATTTTCCTTTAATGTACTGAATTCCAAAATCACACTCACTCAAAAAATCCAACCATCATCTCTGACAAGCATTCAGGTTGGGTTGAGTAAAGATATACTGCAATCCCAAATGATCTATTTTCAGCTCAAAAGGATTCCCCAAAAGGCAATGCCTCCACATTTGAAGAGCGTGCACTATGGTAGCCAACTCTAAATCATGTGGTACATATTTCAATTCAAGTTGTTTCAATTACCATCACTATCTAGATCTTTTACTCTTAATTCTTCTCCCTCGATTCCCATCACTTGGCCCTTGTATAGTATCATATGCATAAAAAGTGAATAGTGCTTGAAATTGATAGCTTCACTATTATTCTTAATAGAATTAAGAGCACTATTAATGGCCTTCGATAGATACTATGCATAATCATAGGGCCTGACATCTTGAATTTGAATGTTCATGGCCAAAACCATGGGAGCTATAGTCATGTTGGTAGGGGCCTCAATTCCCAAAACTTGGCTAACTGAATAGTATGTGTATTGATAATATTCATCAAATAATTCTATAGAAAATGGGGGATTTTCATTCCTACCAAACCTCATAAGTTGATTTCTTGGACCCTTGGGTCTGAGTAGAGGTAGCTTCCACCTCTTTTAACTCGTATCCATAGAGTGATACTCCTCCAACAAGTCTCTCACCCGTAATTTCATTTTCAAAGAAGTATCCAATTGGAAAACCATGCAAATATAAACCCTCATTATGATCATAAATTGTGACCCATCATGCAAATGAATTGTCCTTTTTTTGGATTATAATTCTTTACCAGTACTCTAATTAACTCTAAGTTCACAAAAACATTTGGCACTACTAGCTTCCCTAAATTGAAATTTCATCAGTTCGAGACTAGGCTATATCTACATTTCTTCCTATAATGATATATGAACAAATCATAGCCTCTATGTGGAGTCCATACATCTCCCAAATTATTATGCTTGTCTTCTAGGGTCTCACATGATGGGTTTAACTTAGCAATTCTTCATGCTTTAGGCCCAAACGCGGGACACTAATCTATTAAGGCTTGACTGAGAGGTCTAATTTCAATTTTTTGCCTTTTTTCTCTTGTCTTTTTTGGGGTTTTATCCATTCTAACCCTAACAATGTTTTACTTCAAGCTATATTCAAAAATTTATATTAATTTGAACCAAGATGTACTTACTTGACTGAATGCTAGAATTTATGAGCTTCTTTCTTTCATCCAAATCTATCCTTTGGATGCTTAGCCATAGTGTGCAGTGAAGTTTTATTTCTCAGAGGCTGCTTTTATCAAGTTTTAGCATGCTTAAACCAACTTTGGTTCATAAATGGCTCTTGTGCCACCCTTCCTATCAACTTGTGTATTAATGGTAGTTATCTCTTCGATGACTTTATCCTTCAAATCAATTCAATGACAATTATTTCATATTTCATCAATGAGACTCTAATCAAAATGTCTAGCTCTTTGATATCCTTGGCCATCTTTTGAGAAATGTCTAAGAGACATCTAGGCTTCTCTCATCGATTTCATAATGTCTCTTTGATATTTACTTCTTAGTTTTCTCCTTGATGATTTTCTTTTTTGTCAATGAGACTGATGGATTTCTCTTATTGACAAGCTTATGTATCCTCAACATGTCTATTTATTTCCTCGATGATAATAGTTTTTGAAGATGTATATGTGACTTTGTTATGTCGGGGAGACCAGAGGTCACCTCTTTCCAACGTCCCTTAGTCTCATTGAAATTTTGTTCCAAAATGTCAGGGAGACTTTTGATAATTTCTTCTCAATATCTTTGTGTTTCCTTGACATATCATTTTTAGGATATCTATGAGACCTCATCCAATGTCTGTTCAATATTTATGTGTCTTGCCGATACTTTTCTCCTTGAGTGTTGAAGATACTTCTTTTCTTCTCTCCTCGACATGTCGATGTCTCTTCAACATTTTATTTTTTTCATCAATGCTTGTTCCACCAATGATTTATTGTTTATTTTATGATAACCTCTTAGTGTTCGAGAGATATTTTTTTGTTTCCTCAATGTTGACACTCATATGATTTGTCGGTGAGACATGTTAGATTCTATCCTCTACATTCACAAGTCTCTTAGACATTCATGAGTCTCATCTACATATCTTATCAACCCTTTCTACTTGTTTCAAATATACTATGGTGAGAATCTCTTTGATAAGGCATTGACTTGGTGGCATGCCATGAGCTGCTAGGAGAATATTTCAAGTAGGTACTTTATACTAATGTCAATTATTATGAAATTGAAATGGATCATATGGTGGATATGGGAGGATAAGTGAAAATGGAGGTGTGTGGGACAACCAATGTGTATTTTTTAGCTCCAACAACATCAACACATACTCTTTTAGGATATGGGAAAATTTACTATGGAAATTGTATCTCTAAGGCTCTCACATTGGTATGAGCTAGTAATATAAATAAAATTATGTAATTTTTAATTTATCTAACACCACTTAGTGTAAATGAATGATATTTATTTTTAGTTTGATTTTTTTCTTCATTCTTTCCATAAGAGGAGCCAACTCCACTTTGTGAACCTAGCCACTTTTTTATATAACTATTTTTATTTTTGTTTAATTGTTGTTTAATTTTTTTTCAAAGATTTGTTTAATTGATACTATCCACTTTTTTATATAATATATTGAAAAATTCTAAGTTGCGGATGGAAATATCTTCATATAATTTCTCAATTAAGATTTAAAAAAATATATGGATAATTCCAATCTATATCTCATCCTTTTGTAAAAGCAACTCTTCTTAAATGAAAGGGAAGTTTATAAAACAAATTAATTTTATAAGAGGAAACTCATGTTCCACTAAAATAAATTACATTTAAAAAGAGAAATTCTATTTTATTTTAAAAAGTAGGTAGATCATTAATTATTTCATTTTATTCAAGAATTCTATACTATTGTATATAAGGTTTGATTGCATTAATTGGTGAAGCTAAATAAATTATTGAGAGCTACCAATTATGATATTGATTCTCCATATTCTTAACAAAGAAAGAGTCATTTCTCAGAGTATTGTTGTGTCACCAAAAATTGTATACCTTTGAAAAAAAGGACAATTTTGTGCCCGTTTTGGTCCTACTTTAGGTCCGCTTTCAATAATTATCACCCTAAAACAACATCTATAGGCCCCTAAGGTTTGTTATTTTTTACTTTGAGGCATGTTATACCTAAGGAATCATTCAACCCCTAAAAAATGTCTGTCTTTCCAAAACTTCCTGATGGGTGTCTGCCTCTTAGGTCAAAATTACCGACAATTAGGTATTGTTTCTTATAAATACATATTTTTAGGTTATTTTGCCTCTCTCTCTTGGCAATTTTTTCACTAGAAACTTCAAGAATCAAGTGAAAAAATCTTCCTCAAGAAGTTTCATCTCTCCCACAAAAAATTTGAAGCTTTTGGACAACAAACTAGGGCTTTTTATAGGTCTTCAAGCTCACTTCACACTCAAAGATCAAACATTTCCAAAGGTTTAACATAGATGCCTATGGAGATTCATGGAGAAATCTAGGTTGAGGAGGTACAACTACCCACCAAATCACACCTAAAGACTGTTTTCAAAGTGACTCCATCTTTTATTTTCAACCCATTTTCATATTTGAGGTTTGCATCCCATTTGCATTCCTTTTACACTCATTTGTAATGTTATAGGGTTTCTTCTATTGAAGTTTTGCATCATTACAAATCCTTTGCATGCATCTTATTCTAGCATAATAGAATAGGTTTTTGTCTTATTTTAGGTTTTCCTAGTTCTAGACACACTTAGGGCTAGGGTTTATGTAGATTTTCTATCTCTTTACTAGTTTAAATACAAACTAGGGGTTTGACCAAGATAAACCCCACATTAGAAACCCAAATATACTCTATTTTTTAGGTTATTTTGCAAGTCTGAGTCTGGATTCCCATGACGAAGAAAAGTGCAGATCATAGACCTAGTCCCACTAGAGGTTTTTGAAAAATATTTTTATAGATCTAAGCACCCAGTTGGCTGAAATGGAGTCTGGAATAGTTTTCCTGAAAAGGGACTAAGTTGCGTAGCTTGGCGTAAGTGTCCCAATGGGATCAAAACTCAGATTTTCTAGGTTTTCAGAGGCTTCCACAATCTGTACCCCGACCCTCTTCAATTTCTAAGTTCACTTGTTTGATTTATTAGGCTACTTCGCTTGAATTTATCTCCATTGTATCATTGTTGCATTACATCATGTTTTTTCCAAAAATATAGATTCTCTTAGCTTAGTTTCAATAGTTAGGTTCACATATTACACTTCAATACTTAACATAATCCATCATAAGCACTCTCAACCCTATTTCAATACCCAGTATTGAATGAATCACAAGATTTATGCTCACACACAAAGGGGAAGTCCTCTTCCTTCTGGGTGAAAACCCAATAAATTTGTAAGTTATCCACCCCCTTTATCACCCCAAGAAGCATAAATTTTGCAGTTCATTTTAGTGAACCCGCATTTAGACACATCTTGCTTCTGATTTAGTTTGCATTTGCATCCTAGGAACTTCTTCTTTTACCATTGGATTGAATGTTGCATTGTTTAAAAAGGCATCCTAGGGTTTCATATTTTCCCCTTAGTGAAAAAGACTCATTTTTGCATTCTTTCCCTTACATATTAGAGAAATTTTCCATATACTATAAAGTGCTGAAAATTGTAGTCCAGAACATTGCATTTTTCATCAAAAAACCGAAAAAAAATTCAAAGAAACCTATTTTGGGACTAGGTCGCCACCTTGGGCGACCTAGTCCCAGTAGATGTTTTTTATAAGTAATTTTTGAATTTAATTACCAATATCTGCACTTTTTCTTTATTACAGTTGATGCTCTTTTTCTACTCAACTACTTTCTATTATTTAGTTGTCATTAGCTTAAACATATTTTATTGTAATGGAATTTATGAGTAGCATTAGATCTTTACAAGTTTCATTTTCTGCTTTACTTCCTAGTTCTTTTAAGGAAATTCAATAGAATATGAAACTGAAAAAATAGAAACCTCACATGATACAATGCACACAATTCTCCACTTTAGGAAAACTATATCATCTAAACCTTATAGTAGTGATGATTTGGATAAGTTAGATGAAGCCCTTCAAGGCTTCCTCTCACTCAGTTCATCCACTAAGGGTTGTGATGATAAATTCAAATTCACTCCTCCCTTGCTGGTGCAGGAGCACCCAATAGGTCACCATAGGAAGGTTGTCTAGAAGGTCATGTTTGGCCACATTGTCTAGGCCAATTTATCTCCCTATTCACATTCCTTCATTTTTGTGCCTTAGTGACATTTGCGATCAGGTGTTGAGTTGATAAAGGTCATGTTGACCATTGAATAGGTTTGAGGTTTTGGCTACAAGGAAGGCTTAGACCTTTTTAGGTGTTAGTTTTTTCAAATTTTGAAAATAAGGCTTAATGGAAGCTACAAGCGGCCAAGGAGTAGTTAAGACCAAGCTTAACTGATTTTGAGACCCTATTTAAGGGTGCTCTTGTGATGATACCGAGGTTCGAAGCATTTTCCATTGTTTTGGAAATTTGAATTCAAGAGAAACAGTGGTGTTTTTAGTGTAAACTTCTGGTTTTGTCTCAAAGTAGAGCTTTAATGGATTGAGTTTGATACTGTAGTGTGTGTAGGATGTATTATACTTGTTAGTTAAGCACTATATGGTAGTAATTTAGATTCTTAGTTCAGTTTCAAGCACTGTTCTAGATAGTTGCTTCATTTCATTTGCTGATTTGATTGGTTGTTTGTAGAAAATAGAGGGTTAGATCACATTCCCACTGTACATATTGTATGGCCCCTTGGGAATTGTGACTAGACTCCATGTTTGTAGATACTATAGGGTTAGGAGATCTGGACAGTTCTATAAGCACCATGGAAGTCTTCTTCTAGGCGAGCCAGGAAGTATCCGACTAGGGAAGACAAGGAGTGCATAGCACTTGATTTGTAGGGGTGACCATTTCCTGTAAAGTCACGGTGTGGAGAGGGCAGCTAAATTCCTTGAAAAGAAATATCATGGAGGAGGAAGCTCCACCAATCCATTTGATGAGAGAACAACTTGATAGTCTGCTGTGAGATCAGAAAAAGGGCTTAAAAAGGCCTTATTTGCCAAATTAAGGGTTAAGCCTGCGTACAGATAGTTGAGGGTTAAGACCTCTAGAATCTTTGATGGATGGGCATAAGGACCAGGAACCCCAAGGAAATATTTTGTGTTCTTTGGGAAACTTTGGAGAGCTAACTTGTTTTCTCAGAGAAGGAGGCCTAATTGGGGCTCCTAGCGCTAGTAGTCTTTTTAACCCTAAATGAGGGTTTGGTGGAAGTGATGAGAAGATGGAGTTAGGTGGACCCTTAAGAGCCATAATGGGATGGCATGAACCTATTAGAAAAACCTCCACACCCCTGCAAAGCTAAGTTCTAGTTTTGGAGTATGTTAGCCTTTAGGGTGGATTAAGGGCTAAGGAAGAGTTGTAAACATTGCACCAAGGTTGACTTGGTAGGTAGAGTTGTGATGGTAGTTGGGTTCACAAGGAGAACCAGGGGAACCTAAACAATAATAAGGTCCTATAGGTTAAGGTGGTGAATTAAGACACCAAGGAGGTCTTCCAGGTAAGACCTAGAGTAGGAATCAGTGATTGATTCCTCCAACCTCCCTATCAGATTGGTATTAGAGCAACAAAAGATTTGGGATTGAAAGTTGTATGTTAGAGCTTGAATCTAGTGGTTCTACCACCATGGTGACAAATGTAGAATTGGCAAGAGATCTGACAAAGCAACAAGAGAAAAATAGACAAATTGAAGATGTTGTTGAAGAGATGAAGCAAAGACTAGAAGAGGTGGCAGAGGTTGCGGGAAAAATGAAAGTGCAGTTAGTAGTGGTTAGAGAGAAGGGTAAGGATCAAGTTGAGGAAGACATAGAACTAGACCCTAACCCTCCACTGAAAGAGGAGCCCTTCCTTAAAGCATTGAAGGCCTTGAGTGGCAAGGCACTAGAAGGCATTCCCATCTTCACAGGAAGAATGGATGCAGAGTTGGTTATGGAATGGATAGAAGGAATGGAGAATCACTTTGAGTGTGATGGAGTTATTGAGGCACAAAAGGTGAAGATAGCCAAATCAAGGTTAAGAGGACAAGCACTGACTTGGTGGAAGTTTGTGCAAGAAGAAAGAGAGAACGAAGGCAGGAAACACATTGGAAGTTGGAAAACTATGGTGGCTAAAGTGAAGGAGAACTATCTACCCGAGAACTATGAGAGCCAATTGCATAAGAAGAGGAAAAATCTTAGACAAAGATACCTAGATGTAGCTACCTACATATAGGAGTTCCAAAAACTAAGCCTTAGGTCTAGAGTGCAAGAAGTAGAAAGCATCAAGGTGGCTAGGTATCTCAACGGTCTCAGATGGAACATACAAGAAGAGTTAAGTCTCTTTACACTTACTAACCTCCATAGTTGTTATCAAATGGATATTAAAGTGGAGGAGAAACTGAAAAAAGAAACAAGATTCTAATTCTAAGAGTAGAGGTAAAGGAAGAGATCAAAGAGGACATAGGGGTGCATATCAAGGTGGATGAGCTGAACAAAGAAATTAGGGAGAGCCTAAGCTCACAGAGCATGGAAGTGAGACAACTTCTAGAGGATGTTATGGAAGAGGTAGAGGACCTCAAGGAGGATAAAATAGAGGAAGAGGAGCAGGCACAAGCAACTCATACTTTGCTAGTATGAAGTGTTATAACTGTGGTCAAGTAGGACATCCAACTTATAGGTGCCCGGAGAAAGCATCTTCATCAAATACAGAAAAGAGAGTGGCAGATGTTCAAGAGGACACCGTGAGTATTAAGTCACCAGAGGTTAGTCACATTGAATCAGAAATGGGGGAAAACCTGATGTTTAGAAGAGTTTTGATCAGACAACCGGTCCAGGAAGAGCCAAAACAGAGGAGAGCCTTATTCAGGGTAAGATGCAAAGTACTTGGAAAGGTGTGCAAGGTTATTGTGGATTCAGGGTCAACTGATAACATCATCTTAGAGGAGGCAGTAAGGAAGTTGAAGTTGGAGAAGGTACCCCACACTAACCCTTACAAGGTGACATGGTTGAACAAAAGGCAGAGTGTTCTAGTCAATGAGTAGACAATGGTGGATTTCTCCATTGGAGGGTACAAAGACAAGTTGATTTGTGATGTGTTGGCCATGGATGCATGCCATCTTCTATTGGGAAAGCCATGGCAGTATGACAGAGGTGCCATCTATGATGGAAAGGAAAATACTATCTCATTCAAGAAGGATGGAAAGACATTCAAATTGCAGTCACTGTCAGATGAGGAAGAAGGACAGTCAAAGACCCCTAGTGTCTTATTAAGCAGTGGTAAGGAGTTCATTAACACCCTGCATGAAGGAGGTGAAGGATATGTGGTGATGGTGCAACCCAAGGAAGAAGACAAGGCCAAGAAAATAGTCATACTGGAAGCAGTCCAGAAGTTGTTAGAACAGTTTAAGGACATAGTTAGTGATGGGACACCAACAAACTTACCTCCAAAGAGAGCCATCAGTCATCAGATTGACTTCATACCAGGAGCTTCTTTGCCAAACAAAGCATCCTACAAGCTTACACTAGATTAGAACCTAGAAGTAGCTAGGCAAGTGCAGGAGTTGTTAGATCAAGGACTAATTAGGAAGAGCATTGGTCCATGTGCAGTACCAGTGGTCTTAGCAACCAAGAAGGGTGGTAAGTGGAGATTATGCACTAATTCTAGGGATATAAACAGAATCACAATCAGGTATAGGTTCCCTATTCCTAGAATTGATGACTTGATGGATTGTCTTGGAGGAGCTCAGTACTTCACCAAGTTGGATCTCAAAAGTGGATACCATCAGATCAGAATTAAAGATGGAGATGAGTGGAAGACAACCTTTAAGACAATGGATGGGTTGTATGAGTGGATAGTTACACCATTTTTCCTCTCTAATGCCCCTAGCACATTCATGAGGCTCATGAATGAAGTGCTCAAAGACTTTGCAAGGATATTTGTGGTGGTATATCTTGATGATATACTCATCTTTAGCAAGATAGCAGAAGAACATCTTAAGCCTGTGGAATTGGTTCTTAAAAGATTGCAGGAAGAGAGGTTATCCATCAACCTAGAGAAATGTGAGTTCTTCAAACAAGAGCTTATGTATTTGGGGTTTGTAGTATCCCAAGGATCATTGAAGATGGATCCAAGCAAGGTGGAAGCTATCCTAAATTGGCTTACATCAACCACTGGAATAGAGGTAAGAAGTTTTCATGGATTAGTTTAGTTTTATAGGAAATTCATAAGGAACTTTAGTGGCATATGTGCACCAGTACTTGATACTATCAAAGGTGGCCTAAAGACTAAGTTCAAGTAAAAACTAGAAGCTGAGAAGGGTTTTGAGAAACTAAAACAAGAAGTGGCAACTCAACCTATCCTTTTGTTACCTAGCTTTGATAAGTTGTTCACTGTGGAATGTGATGCCAATGGAATTGCAATAGGAGCAGTGCTAAGCCAAGAAGGCAGGCCTATAACTTTCTTTAGTGAAAAGCTCAACGAAGCTAAGAAAAAGTATTCTACCTATGACCTAGAACTCTATGCTCTAGTACAGTCACTTAGGAAGTGGAGGCATTATCTCCTACCTAAAGAGTTTGTAGTGTTTACTGATAATCAGGCACTTAGCTACATCAATAGTCAAGAGAAGTTGAGCAATAGACATTTGAAATGGATGGAATACATCCAAGCTTTCACTTTCAGCATCAAGCGCAAGAAGGGACAATTGAACAAGGTGGCAGATGCACTAAGTAGAAGATTGCTGATAGTGCAAGAGATACAAATGAAGAGTATTGGGATAGAGAGTTTCAAGGATCTCTATGGGGGAAGATGAAGACTTCTCGGAGACATACAAGGTATGTACTGATTTTGAGAATCAATTTCATAGTCAATTCTCAGAGTATACATTGTAGAGTGGACTATTATTCAAGGGGAATCAATTATGTGTTCCAAGAGGATCAATGAGAGAGAATCTCATCCAGGAGAAGCATAATGGTAGTCTTAGTGGTCATTTTGGCATCAACAAGACAATGGAACTAGTGCATAGGTTCTACTATTGGCCTAAGTTGCCAAGGGATGTTAGGAGGTATGTGGAGTAGTGTGTAGTGTGTAGTGTGCATGAAAGCCAAAGGAGGAGCTAGTAATGTAGGTTTGAATCAACCCCTACCCATTCCTAACCGACCATGGGAATGTATTAGCATGGACTTTTTGGTAGGACTCCCTATGACTAAGATAGGGTTTGATAGTGTCTATGTGGTGGTAGATAGGTTCAGTAAGATGAGTCACTTTGTTCCTTGCAAGAACACCCATGATGCTAGCTATATTGCTCACCTTTTCTTCAAAGATATTGTGAGGATCCATGGATTTCCATTGAGAATTGTTTCAGACAGGGATGTGAGGTTCATGAGTCATTTTTGGAAGACTCTATGGAGCAGGTTGGGTACCAATTTGTCTTTTGGATCAGCCTACCATCCTCAGACCGATGGGAAAACTGAGGTGATCAATAGAGTGTTAGGTAACCTTCTAAGATGCCTAACCAAGGAGAATGGATAGACATGGGACATGGTCCTCTCACAAGTTGAATATGCCTACAATGACAGTGTGAACCAAACCATAGGTAGAATTCCCTTTGAAATAGTGTATGGAATGCACCCAAGAGGTGTGTGTGAACTTAGAGATTTAGGAGCTATGGAGCATAGGAGTGGCCAGGCTGATGATTTCTCTCAAACCATGAAGGAGATACAGGAGCAAGTGAAAAAGACAATTAGAGAGGCTACTCACAAGCTGAAAGCTAAGGTGGATTTATCTAGGAAGGATCTACAATTTGCAGTAGGAGAATATGTTACGGTCCACCTCAACAAATCTAGGTTGTAGAAGGGGACATCAACCAAGTTGCAGATGAAGAGAGTGGGACCATGTAAGGTGTTAGCCAAATATGGAAATAATGCCTACAAGGTGGAGCTACCTACAGATTTAGGCATCTCACCAGTGTTTAATGTGGCTAATTTGATCAAGTATAAGGGAATATTTATTGACATGGATCATAACAACAGGGATATCTTAAAGGGTGTGAGTAACATAGCCTTACCTACTCAAGACAAGCTGCAACCAGAGAGGATCTTAGAGTCAAGGGTGAAGAAGTGTACCCGGCATAAGGAATACATGGAACATCGCATCAAATGGAGGGACAAACTAGACTCGGAGGCTACATGGGTGGATGAAGCTCAGTTCAAGAAGCAGGGTATTGATGCATCTCTGATCTCTCCCCACATTCCTTTATGTTTGTGCAAAGGGGGGGAGAATGGTGCAGGAGCACCCAATAGGTCACCATAGGAAGGTTGTCTAGAAGGTCATGTTTGTCCAATTTGTCTAGGCCAATTTATCTCCCTATTCACATTCCTTCATGTTTGTGCCTTAGTGGAATTCTTGATCAGGTGTTGAGTTGATAAAGGTCATGTTGACCATTGAATAGGTTTGAGGTTTTGGCTACAAGGAAGGCTTAGACCTTTTTAGGTGTTAGTTTTTTCAAATTTTGAAAATAAGGCTTAATGGAAGCTACAAGTGGCCAAGGAGTAGTTAAGACCAAGCTTAAATGATTTTGAGACCCTATTTAGGGGTGCTCTCATGATGATACCGAGGTTGGAAGCATTTTCCATTGTTTTGGAATTTTGAATTCAAGAGAAACAGTGGTGTTTTTAGTGTGAACTTCTGGTTTTGTCTCAAAGTAGAGCTTTAATTGATTGAGTTTGATACTGTAGTGTGTGTAGGATGTAGTATAATTGCTAGTTAAGCATTTTGTGGTAGTAATTTAGATTCTTAGTTTAGTTTCAAGCACTGTTCTAGATAGTTGCTTCATTTCATTTGTTGATCTGATCAGTTGTTTGTAGAAAATCGAGGGTTAGATCACATTCCCACTGTACATATTGTACGGCCCCTTGGGAATTGTGACTAGACTCCATGTTTGTACATACTATAGGGTTAGGAGATCTAGACAGTTCTATAAGCACCATGGAAGTCTTCTTCTAGGCGAGCCTGGAAGTGTCCGGCTAGGGAAGACAAGGAGTGCATAGCACTTGATTTGCAGGGGTGACCGTTTCCTGTAAAGTCACGGTGTGGAGAGGGCAGATAAATGCCTTGCAAAAACATAGCATGGAGGACGAAGCTCCACCAATCCATTTGGTGAGAGAACAACTTGAAAGTCTACTGTGAGATCAGAAAAAGGGGTTAAAAAGGCCTAATTTGCCAAATTAAGTGTTAAGCCTACGTACGAATAGTTGAGGGTTAAGACCTCTAGAATATTTGAGGGATGGGCATAAGGACCAGGAACCCCAAGGAAATATTTTGTGTTCTTTGGGAAACTTTGGAGAACTAACTTGTTTTCTCGGAGAAGGAGGCCTGATTGGGGATCCTAGGGCTAGTAGCCTTTTTAACCCTAAATGAGGATTTGGTGGAAGCGATGAGAATATGGAGTTAGGTGGACCCTTAAGAGCCATAATGGGATGGCATGAACCTATTAGAAACACCTCCACACCCTTGCAAAGCTAAGTTCTAGTTTTGGAGTATGTTAGCCTTTAGGGTGGATTAAGGGCTAAGGAAGAGTTGTAAACATTGCATCAAGGTTGACTTGGTAGGTAGAGTTGTTATGGTAGTTGGGTTGGCAAGGAGAACCAGGGGAACCTAAACAAGAATAAGGTCCTATAGGTTAATGTGGTGAAGTAAGACACCAAGGAGGTCTTCCAGGTAAGACCTAGAGCAGGAATCAATGATTGATTCCTCCAACCTCCCTATCACTTGCCTTCCAAACCTTTTAGTTGTGATCATATGGGTATGTTAGATGAAGTTCTTTAGGATTTCATAAAACCTAATTCATCCACTAGGGTTTTTGATGAACAACCTCAAACAAAAGATGTCAATGTCATCCAAGCTTAGCTAGTTCTCTACCTACCTTCCCATAAACCTCCAACCTTGTCCCAACCCGAGTTTACCCTTTTCCCACCTAAGCATGATACTGTTGCCCACACTCATTATACTCATAATAACCCACATCCCCAAAAACAAACTCCCTCAACCTCCTTACCATTTCCCAACCCCATATTACCTATGACACCTCGTTTAAACTCACAACTTAGGGAGTATGATTTGGTTGAACAACTTAAGAACACTCTTGTGAAGATATCCATTTTGGATCTTCTTCAGAGCTCCCCTAACTATCATTTTATGCGTCAAACAAAATTGCAACAGATAGTAGTCCCTTTTGGTACAAATGCTAATGATGTGGAAACTCTCTTACATGATATGAACACATCCAATGTGGAAATTACTTTCTATCAACATGAGCTCCCTCCATTAGAATTAAGAAAGAAAAATGAAGCCTTTATGATCATAGTCCAATATGATCGGATAGGTATCAAAATGACCCTCATTGACAATGGATTTTCCCTAAATGTGTGAAGTACAAAGCTTGTTGATAGGTTACATGTGGATAGATCACAAATCCAATCTAATTCAAGTCATCCATTAGAGGATTTGATAATGTTACAAAGAAACCTCTTGGTGTTATCACCTTACCCATTACTGTCTGAATGGTTATGCTGCAAAATCCTATTCATGTCATGCCGTATGAATTTTATTATAATATTCTCTTGGGAAGACCATGGATAAATGAGATGCATGTGGTACCCTCGACCCTTCATAAAAAAATGAAATATGTCTATAAATATTTTTTTTACCAAATTGGCATAGACCCCGAACATGAGAGTTGCTTACAACTTAAAAAGGGAACATCAAGTCCTCTCAATACGTTAATTTCAACCTCCAATATTTCCCCTTCTTAGAAGGATCAACCAGAAGATAAACCTAAGTTTAATTTACTCGGTGACGATTGGGGATCTTTATAATTCACCCCTTCCTTTATGGGTGACTGTATTTTCACATGAAAAGAGGAGGACCCCCAAGAACATTCAATTTTCCTCTCTACCCAGGAAGAACACCCTTCCCACACACATACCTCATCTCTTTTGGAAGGAAATACAACATATACTACAAATTTTGATGATATAGATTATCAACAACCACCTAACCTGCAAGAAATGGAAAGACTTTATGGAAGTGGTTATGTTCTTGTGAAAAAATTAGGCTATAATGGGAAAGGATGTGGAAAGCATGAGCAAGGCATTGATGTACCCATTGAACCTAATACAAAAGGCACTAAGATCGGTCTAGGGTTTTACTTTTTTAAAACTACAAAATCCAATCAATGACCCTCTCTTAACATCAACACTATCACATGCACATCAAGAACCAACCTCACACTTAAGTATCCTAAATTTATTGATGTAGATTCCCCCCTATTCACCTATGTTCATGATGATAAAGCTTTGTGTTGTCATATGGCATTTGGAGATTGTTGGCATATGGCATTTGGAGATTGTTGGCATATGGCTTCTAGTTTTGTCATTGATGACAACCTAAGTCATTTATCTCATCCATAGTTTAGTATTGGTCCATACTGAGAAATAGATTAAAGAGCTACCTATTACTAGAAGTAAGAGTGAAGAACAGGGTATCTGGTTTTCTGTCGATCTATATACTTCACCGAATTATCATTTTTGGTTGTTGATCTCAGAGAAAGGTATTTTTATGTTCATACTATCTTATCCAAGAATTATCTGGGTGTGCATTTATTGGTGTACGATAGAGGATATCCAATGTATTGATTTTCTAGTTATCAATGCTAGAAGGCCGACTTGGTGGATATAGGCGTTGTGGATGTTTAAGGAGTAATTGCTTAAATTTTATTATGCTCGAATTTGTTGAATTAGGTACTTACTATGCTATGACTAACTATGGATGGTGTGCATTAAAAATTAGTTTTGGATTTAGCCGATGGTTGAAAAGTATTATATGTTTTGTCAAAACTGACATGAAGACGATATTATCCTTTGATGCGGATATATAAGATTGATTGTTATGGTATTGAATCATATGAGAAGTGAAGTATGTTAGTGTGTGATGCAAAATTCAGAAGGATAGTGATGTGAATTCATTTATACATGGATTTATGATGTGAATAACAGAGTAGAGTAGAGCGAAGTACAAAATCAAGTAAAAGGTCTAGAATTTGATCTATGAGCTTAATTGGAACTGTAACTAGGAATGAGTACATGCTATTCCTTCACTTCAATTCTTCAGATGGTCTTAATCTAAATATCTTGTAAGGCAGTGAGCCTTCCTATTTTGAGCAGTGAGCCTGAATGTAAGTGCATTCCCATTTCGTAAAACTTATATTTGAGTACTCAAATTGTGGCTTTTCCCCTAATAGGGTTTCCACGTAAAAATCCTTGTGTTATGGTGTTGTGGATTATTATTTTGTGTGTTTTCATCTTTCCTTTGGTTTAATGTTGAAATGGTTTAAATATTAGATTAATAAAGTTCAGATTTGTAGAAGACTGATTCACCACCCGCCCTCTCAGTGTTCCATTGATTCCAACAATTGCTATCAGTGATTAGTTCCTTGAAAGGAGTTTAGAAGCTTGAGGTGGATCTTGGAATGTAATGGACTTTGGTAGTCTTCAAAATTAGCTTGTGGTATCACTTGATGATCTTGATTAGTCTAAAGAAGAAGTCAAAGAATTGAGAGCGAGTCTTAAAGATGCTAAGAAATTCATTAAGACATTGAAGGATAAGATTGTTAAATCCAGGGAGAAGAGAAAGGATCTCTATGATCAGATTACGAAAAAAGAGAGAAAAATCATGGATGATGTTCACCTGAATCAAACCTTGAAGGAAATAACTAAAGAATGTGAAAAGCTTGCCAAAGACAATGCTACCCTAAAACATGAGATGGGATCTATGGTGATGAAGCTAACTAAGGATATTGAAGAAACAAAAATGAGGAGAACCTTGCTTAGTCCTTAAAGAAAAAATCTAATGAATGAAAAAGAGTAAATAGAGAATTCATTTAGTTGGAGAGTGAATTGCAATAATCTAGAAATAATGAAGAAGAGCTTGAAAAATAGATTGTTATTCTCAAAGATGAACTTACTACTGCAAATGAATACAAGAAGAAGTTCAAGATTAGCTTAGTTAAGCTTGATGAGCTGGCTCAAGGATAGAAGAATGGAAATGACAAGTGAGGCCTTGGATATGAGAAAGGAGAATGTTTCAAATCTAGACAAAGGAATTTCTGCAAGGAAATCTGATGAAAAAACCAAAAAGGCATCGAGTAAGGCAACCTAATGCTCAAAAATTTAATGGATATTGTTTTTCTTGCAATAAATTTGGTCATTTGGAAGCTCAATGTAGAAGTAAAATGAAATCAAGTGATTCATCATTCTTCAGTCAATGTTTCAATTGCAAAAAGTTTGGTCGTAAATTAATTGAATGCAGAAATGTGTCAAAGTACTATCAGTAGAAGGAATGTTAAATGTTATAGCTATGAAAGATTTGGGAATATTGCTAACCAATGTAGATCAAGAAGAAATCAATGGAATAATTGGTCTAGACAAGTAAATATTGTGTGCTACAATTGCAACAAATATGGTCACATTGCAAGATTCTGCAGAAACAAAAATATGGATAGAAGAGGTCTGGTATACAAAGGCAGAAATACACAAAAAGATGATAAAGAAAAAGGAAAAATGATTGCTGATGAAATAAGAGATCAGATGAAGAATACATGGGTAAGAAAGATTGAGTCTGATGTAGGAAATAGTTCTATACTAGAACTTGCTTCCGGTAATTCCTCCAGAGATTGATTTTAGGCCATTGGCCTAGGAGGCGTTTTTCAAGAAAATATTTTTTCCCTTGTCTGTATCTAGTATCGAAACATGAAATATTGTCAAAAAGTTGTATTAATGATCTACAGAGGCTTTGGAAAACATTCACAAAGAAATTTAAGAAATCATAGGTCCGTAGAAGAATTTTTCTCTCATTGTATGAGAAATTAGGGTATCTGGAATACCTAGGGAAAAATCATTTATTACATCAAAAAGTTAAGTGTGTGAAGTTATAAAAAGTAGTTGGAACCCTCATTTGTTACTTTGAATTGAAGACGAGAAGAAGGAGAGCACTTGGTAGCATAATTCCGAAGGAGTGAAGATAACTTGGTGGCAAATCTCTAAATCCATCAGATATTTCAGTTGTTTTTGGAATTTCCATATAATTTGGTGTGCGGTTGATAGAAACGAAACATAAGTAAGAGAGGAAAAATGGAAAAAATAAAAGGAAAAATCAATCCAAATGAATACAATAGTGAGAATATTAGAGTCGTAAGTAATTTTTTGTTGCCCTATGAATTGAAATGGTTGAGAGAAGCTAAACACAAGAATTTGGACATTTGGAATGAGTTTCCCTATTTCAAAAATGCAAAAATCGTTAAGTTCATTTTGAGTAGATTGAATGATGATACTTTGATTCTAGATAATCCCTACATCATTTTGAAGGAAGTAATTGGAAATTTAACTAGATTATGCAAAGTTGGGATATACCGAGAAAGAAATCTAGATCCAGAATAAAGAATTTGAAACCCTAACCAGAGTAATTGGAGATCAAAGGGCACTAATAATGTCAAAAATAAAAAACTCTATTACAAAATACATTGCACATGGAATATCCTACAAAAATTTCTTCAGAAAAAGAGAAGGTGCTACTTCGGCAGGTGCGGTCTAGATTTCACACAAAATGATAATGGAAGATCAGGAATTTGAGCTTTGTGGATTGTTGAAAGATCAACTAATGGAGAATGTGCGATTAGCAAAGATGATAGATTATCCTTTTAAGTTTGCTACCTTGGTCATATGTCTAGTAATTTACTTTCTGAATTGTTTATCAATGAATAACAATGTGATGTGGACAGCAAATGAACCGATGTGTAAACAAATCTACACACACTCTAAGATTTTGGCCAACTGTGACCAAGAATTTGGAAATCGCTTTAAGAGCTTGCTAGGAAAGTTTGGCTCAGTTGATATTTATCTTCTAGTAAGGGCACATGAAGTTGGCTCCTCTTCTGGTGAGATGGAGAGAAAAAAGAAAAGAGAAAAAGAAACTGTTGTTTGTACTCCTCTGTAATGGAAGATTCCAAAAATTAAAGGAAAAGGAAAGGAACAAGAGATCGTGGATATATGAGATGAGGAATTTGATAAAGAAACTAAAGACACATAGGGAAATGAACTAGAATCAACCAAACCAGATTAAGAAAAGGAAATGACAGAAGCAAGTGAAGAAGAAGATGACTTGACAAAAGAGAAGCTACTGCAGCTTATTCATAAGGAAGGTAGAATGCTGAAAATTGCTAAATTATGGTTTATCAAACCCTCATATGATTAGGATATGATCTTAAGTGTACTTAGTGCTCATATTGTGCACAACCAGATCAAATTGGAGAGTTTGTAGAAAATTTTACTTGAAGAAATGATTGAATGCATCAAGGAAACCATGGACTTTGAATCTCATAACAAAGAAGAAGAAGAAGTAATCTTACATCTGAAGAAGTAGTACAAAATATCTTTACCAAGTTAAAAAATAAAATGAATGAACTAAGGCAATGTATAAGTGCAAAAAATTACATCTATAACTATTGCATCCACTAGCCTCATGCAATTGGAAAATACAAAGAAAAATTGGAACAAATTGAAATAGAGTTAAATGGGATTGGATAAAGTTTTGATATGTTTCAAGATCAAGATGGTACAATCAAGAAAAGGATTCAAGAGTTACAGTCTCAGTATACAAAAGTTCAATTAACTAAAAACAAGTTTGTTGGGACATTTTGGAAAGTAAAGAACTTAACTGAATGCAGATTGGAATAGATGATTGAGATACTGAGGAAAGGAGATAAATTAGATGATCCAATCAAAATTATAGAATCTCTCATCGAGATTGTCAAAAAGACATATAAGAATAATAACATGATCATAATCATTGGAATTGTAATAAAATATTAGAAGAAATTTCTTCTAGAGATGAAATAAAATCACAAGATAATCTTCTAACTTAAGTAGCAGTTGTTCTTTTTCAAATTTTTGAAAATAGTTTTGGATCAACAAGTTTTTGGTCATATTTCAAAAAATGGGAGATTGAATATGTGTTTGTCATTGATGTCAAAGGGGAAGAGAGATTAGTGAAAAATTCCATATCAATTTTAGGGGGCGATATGTTTTGAAGTTTTGAAGTTTGGCATCGTACTCTTTATTGGTTTTGACACTTAATCATTTTTCGCTAAGTGTTGCCATGAATGCCAAAGGGGGAGATTGTTGGCATATGGCATGTAGAGATTGTTGGCATATGGTGTCTGGATATTGTTGGCATATGGCATCTGGATATTGTTGGAATATGGCTTCTAGTGTTTTCATTGATGGAAACCTAAGTCATTTATCCGATCCATAATTCAGTATTGGTCCATACCGACAGACAGAGTAAAGAGCTAGCTATTACCAGAAGTAAGAGTGAAGAACAGGGTATCCAATTATCTGTCGATCTGTATACTTCACCGGATTATCGATTTTGTTTGTTGATCTTAGAGAAAGGTATTTTTATTTTCCTACTATCTTATCCAAGAATTATCTGGTGCACATTTACTGGTGTATGATCTAGGAGATCCAATGTATTGATTTTATGGTTATTAGTGCTAAAAGGCCGACTTGGTGGATATAGTTGTTGCGGATGTTTAAGGAGTAATTGCTTTATTTTTTTATGCTCGAACATGTTTACTTAGGTACTTACTATGCTATGGATGACTATGGATGGTGCACATTAAGAATTAGTTGTGGATTTAGCTAACGAATGAAAAGTATTATATGTTTTGTCAAAGCTAACATGAAGATGATATTATCCTTTGATGTGGATATATACGATCGATTATTTTCATATTGAAGCATATGAGAAGTGAATTATGTTAGTGTGTGATCTTAAATTCAAAAGGATAGTGATGTGAATTCATCTGTGCATGGATTTATGATGGGAATAGCAAAGCAGAGTAGAGCGAAGTACATAATCGGGTGGAAGGTCCATAATCTAATCTATGAGCTTAACCAGAATTGTAACCACGAATGAGTAGATTTTATTCCTTCAGTTCAATTATTTAGATGGTCTTAATCTAAATAATTTGTAAGGTAGTGAGCCTTTCTATTTTGAGCAGTAAGCTTTAGGTAGTGAGCCTGAATGCAAGTTCATTCCCATTTTGTAAGAAATATATTTGTGTACTCAAATTATGGATTGACCTCCACCGTGGTTTTTCCCCTAATAGGATTTCCACGTAAAAGTACTTGTGTTATGATGTTGTGGATCATTAATTTGTGTGTTTGCATCTTTCCTTTGGTTTAATGTTGAAATGGTTTAAATATCAGATTAATAAAGTTCAGATTTGCAAAAAATAGAATCACTCCCTCCCCTCTTAGTGTTCCCTTGATTCCAACACTTTGAAACATTTTTTAGGTGCTTCGGATAGGACTTCTCGCTCCAAGAGTCATGCCTCTTATGCTATGACAAGTTCTGAGCTCAATGTTCATGACATTCATGACACTCCCACAAGCATGAAACCGTATGATCCTGACGTTCCTAAGTCTGATGCACTCCCTTTAGCATATACCCTTGACATACCCATGGATGTAAGTTATAAATACAGAGTCATTAAAATTGGGCAGTGCCTTGATGATGAAGAACAAGAGGACCCTCCAACCTTGCTCCATGCTTTTCCTGAACTATTTGCTTGGAAATATTTTGATATGCGTGGAATACATCCCAAGATAGTTACTCATTACATTGTCCTTGCCAAAAATTCTAAGCCCATTCACTAGAAGATATGAAAGATGAACCCTAAGATAGCCTTACATGTTAAAGGAGAACTTGAAAAATCCGTGATGCAGGTTTTATTCGCCCTATCGATTATTCTCCTTAGATATCAAACATTGTTGTGTTGGTCAAACCCAATAATAGTTTTAGAATATGTATGGATTTTAAAGACTTCAAGAATAAATCCCCCTTAAAATTTGACTTTCCTCTTCCTAACATCGATATGATCATGGATTCCACAGCTAGACATGCTTTGTTATCCTTCATGGATGGATTTTCTGGGTATAATCAAATCTTCATAAACCCACAAGATCAATACAAAACGGCCTTTACATTTGCTTGGGGGACATTTTGTTGGGTTATGATTCATTTTGGTTTAAAGAACGTTGGCACTACCTATCAACGTGCAATGACCTTGATCTTTCCTGACTACACCCATAATATCTTAGAAGATTTTTTTGATGAAATTCTCATTGTCCTTAACCCGTCAAGATAATGTGAATGTCCTTGAAATATTAGAGTGCATGCACAAATATAACATGCACTTAAATCCCCAAAAAGTGTGTCTTTGGAGTAGATAGTGGTAAAGTTTTAAGGTTTATCATATCTCACAGAGGGATTGAGGTGGACACAAATAAAATTGAAGCTATAATTAATATGCCACCTCTTCGTAACACCTCCCAATTATGTACATTACAAGGAAGGATCCAAGCCATCCATTGTTTTCTCACATCCTTATCCGACCGAACATTTCCCTTTACACATCTCCTTAAAAAGGATATAAACTTCGATTGGAATGATGATTGTAAACAAGACTTCAAGAGTTTGAAAGAATACCTTGCAACTGCACTTGTTTTACAACCTACTATACCGAACCAACCTTTCATCATTTATGTAGCCACCTTTTCCCACACTCTTTCTGCATTATTGGCTCAACAAGACACCAATGGAAAAGAGCATCTTGTTTATTATATCAGTAGAACACTCCTATATTATGATACCCATTAAGTTCAACAATCAGAGTTGGGCAACTTGACATAAAATTTTGAATAAGTTATCTATATTATTTCAAAAATATGTAAGAATAGAATCTATGAAAAATTGAATCTAGTTTCTAAAATACTAGGTTAATTTTTGTAAAAAGAAAATCTATTTGGTGAAAATTTGAAATTTCAATGTAGTAGTACTAAAATTTCAGGGAAAAAATAAAAAGTAGGTGTATGTCTGACCACCCTAACCATAATAAAATCAAAATATTTTTTTATTAAATTTTAGATATAAGTAGAGGACTCATGTCTGGATGTGATGCATATTTTTTTGTAAATTTTTTTCAAATAAATAATTAATTAAGAATTTTTTATTACAACTTTTTAAAAATATAAAAACTTGTATGTCTGACCACCTTAACTTGGTCAAAACTTAATGGAATTCATTTTTTTTTTAATCCTATAGTATGCGAAGCATAGAATGTGATGCATGTTTTGGATTCAAAAAATGTGATACCGTTTGAAAGCTATAGATGTTTTTCTATCAGACTATCAATCAGGACTTTAGTCGTAATTCTAATAAAAAGTAAATAATAATTATTTATTAGATTCTAAGTAAAATATAATTTATATTGGTAGAAAGCTCAGAAGCTCCTTTACAAACCCTTTTCGTTTCATCAATTTTAAGTAAAATAAAAGTTGTTAGCCACATGGACGAAGTCTGGAAAAACAAGGTAAGTTGTTAAACACATTTCACGTGTTGACTTTTAGGATTGGGAGGTCCGAACCAAATCCCGAGCCTAATACCAAGGCATTAAATTTTGTGTCAGAATATCGGATATCGGATTCAAATCGGATATCCAATTCAAATCCGATATCGGATTTGAATTCGATATATGATATATTTTAGATCAGTTTTAAAACAATTTATACAATCTTTAATATATTATTTAAAAATGCAATTAAGTTTATAAATTAATATATATAATATCCAATAAATTTTATAATGTAATATATTTAATATACAATTTATGGTAATCTCTTACCGAATTATGTATTTAATATATAATATATTATTAAATGTATAATATTTAAATATTATTTCAATATTTTAGTTAATCTATAAATATTTTAATATTATTTCAATATTTTATTTAATCCATAAATATTTAAATATATCTATTACCAATTTATAAAATATTTAAATATTATCTCTTTCCCTCTCGCTCTCTCCACCTCTATCTCTCTCAAGTCTCTCACTCAATCACTCCTCTCTCTCTCTCTCTCACACACACACACACTCTCCCCTCTCCTTCTCACTCCCTCTCCTTCTATCACTCCCTCTCTCCCTCTTCCTCCCTCTCTCCCTCCCTCTCTCACTCTCCCTCCCTCCCACTCTCCCTCTCTCTATCTCTCCCTCTCAGTCTCCCTCTCTCTCTCAATCTCCAACTCTCCCAATCTCCCACTCTCCCTCACTCTCTCACTCTCCCACTCACCCTTTCTCCCTCTCCATATAACTCTCCCACTCTCCCTCTCACTCCTCCCTCTCCCTCTCCCTCCCTCCCTCTCTCTCTCTCCCTTTCTCTCTCCCTCTCTCCCTCTCCCTCCTCCCTCTCCCTCTCTCCCTCCCTCCCTCTCCCTGTCCCTCTCTCTCTCTCCCTCTCCCACTCTCCCTCTCCCTTTGGTCTATGTGTGTACAAATCGGATATCCGATTTGTGAAACTTCATTGTGCAGAGGTGAAATCTTACCGTTGCAGAACATGTTTTACAAATCGGATATCCGATTTGTGGGCCATAGAAAAACCCCATGTGGGCCGTTTTTGTGCATTCCAACGGACCCTGCATTATATTTGCAGCACTTTATAGGCGACAAATGTGCGGTTTCAGACAGGAAGAGACAAAGATAAAAATTTTGGAGATTCTTGTACTCAAATTTGTCATACATAATGATTTTTTAGCATCTTTTATTTGGTATAATGGGGAGCAGTAGTCGTCGAAAGCAAAAGCGTAAGAGAAAGCTGACAAAAGAACAAATTGAGGGATATAGACAAAGAGATAGAGAAGGTCATAGGAAGAAAAGACAAGGTATGTTAAAAATTGGTGAACCTGAGCCCTATGGTCTTTCAAGTGAAGAGGAAATTGAATATGTTCAAGGTGAAAATGTAGAACATGATATTGAAATTGGGAATGAAAATGTTCAAATTGATATTGAAAATTTTCAAGGTGAAAATGTTGGAATTGAAGATGTTGAACATGATATTGAAATTGGGAATGAAAATTTTGAAATTGATAATGAAAATGTTGGAATTGAAGATGTTGAACATGATATTGAAATTGGGAATGAAAATATTGAAATTGATAATGAAAATGTTGGAATTGAAGATGTTGAACATGATATTGAAATTGGGAATGAAATTGTTCAAATTGATATTGAAAATGTTCAAGGTGAAAATGTTGGAAATGAAGATGTTGAACATAATATTGAAGCAAGTGTAAATTATGTTTCACTAGATTACATGAGAAATGAAGAACCTTGTGTGGAAGAAAGAGGTATTCCAAATTCAAGACCTTCAAGGACCCCTAAATGGTTAGTTGAAATTTATGATAACATTATAAATAATTTTGAAGGCAAGAGGTCAACACAAACTATTTGGTTGTGGGCTATAATAATTTTCAACCAATATTTTAGCAATAAGACATTGACTGAGAAATGCAAACTTTTTGTACAATTGCTAAAGATGCAAAAGATGAGATCTTTGCTAGCCAAATTGAAGATTCATTTGAACAAGAGGACCGAAAAAAATTCTATTATTGTCAAACATATTTTTAATGCTCTCAAGTCTATTGGAAAAAATAATAAGGAAAAAGATAAGAGAGCTGCTCGGAGAGTCATTACCACCACCCTAGTAAGCCATCAATTGAAAAAGGCTCGCTTTATGAGACAAAATTGTATTGATTTTGACTTAAATTGTAAAAATTTGGATAGAGCACTTGCAAGAAGAGAAAGAATAGATGATCCTCTTCAAAATGCTACATTGGATTTTTTTGGAAGGCTTACACGTGTTGATAAAAAGCTAACCGATAATGTAAAGCAGGCAATTCAACAATTTTGGCATGATAACTATAGAGTATCACCCAATGCAAAGGATGTTTTAAAGTTAAGAATTGGCAGTTGATACCGTACACCACATCCTAAACATTTCTTGGAATCAAGCCAAACAATGTTGTTCAAAAAATTTAATCAAACACATCCAAATATGGAAATCTCGCAAAGAACTTTTTGAAGGATTGAAGCCATTTTATTGTGTACCTCTTAAGATTCGTAATACTTGTTGTTGCAAATACCATGTGGATTTTTCAATGTACCATGAACTATTATGCTATATCCATTCTACTTTGCATACTAATGAAATCTTGTAGGAGTGTGGTGCAATGCATCTTCTGAAATCATCAAGGGACTTGCTAGATCTATTTTTATGTTCTAGGGATGATGGTTCCTTTTTCTATAGAAATGATTGTTTAAATGCGAAGTGCTCACAATGTGGTGGCTTGTCAAAGTTTGTTCAATATTTTCATGAGGGTTCAGAACATGAATTTGGAAAGAATCTTGTTGAGAAAAAGAGATATGAGATAGTCAAATATACTTTGCAGAGTGGAGGTGAAGGTTCTAGATGCGAGTTGGTTACGAAAGAATGCAATGTTGCTGATTTTATTTCAGATTTTAAGGACAATCTTTTCTACAAATATGCAAGGCATAGTCATAGGTCTTAGTGGTTGGATCAACAATTCAGGATGTGTAAGGACTCTTTTCCGATTGGCACTATTATATTAGTGGTTGATTTTGCTGAAAACTACACATTGCAACCACAAAATGAGGTACAATCTCAATATTACAATTCCATTCAGATTGCTTTTTTTGTCCACATAATGTTTAGACATGCACCTGATAGTACATAGGAGGATCGAAAGATAATCAGAGAGTATCATATTTATATGAGTGATGATAGATCTCACTCGTCCGAGTATGTCCAACATTGTTTCAAGAATTTTGTTGAGTTCTTGTAGGAGCATGATATAGCACTGGGCTGACATCTCATTTGGTCAGATAACTATACAGGTCAATTCAAGAATGCTCGTATGTTTTATTGGTTGAGTAGAATGCATGTAGAGAGGGGTGTACCTAATATTTGGATTTTTTTTTAAGCTGGGCATGGCAAAGGGGAGCATGATGGAGCAGGTGCATGTGTAAAAAGAGCTCTAGTTAAGGAGCAATTGAAGATTTCAGGAGCAAAATTCAGTGATGCACGTTCTATTGTTGATTGGTGTAGTTCAACATTGTCACAGGGAGGGACACTTGATTCAACAGTGCATAGATTCTTTTGGTTGGTTGAGGAGGGTACAATGGGAGGTAGATTGGATTGTCATACAATCAAAGATTCTTCAAAGATGCATTCATTTCGAAGCTCAAATGCAAGCACATGGACCATTTGGACATGACAGTTGGCTTGTTTTTGTCAGAGTTGTATTCAGTGCGAGTGGGATCAATGCGAGTCAAGTGAGTGGGTGGATACATGGGTTCTAGAGTATGTAACTCCTTTATCTCAAACTATATCCATGACAAATTACATAATGGAAATTTCACTTGATTACGATCGGCTTTCAGATCTACTACATCCAGGACATGTTTTTGTAGTTGTTGCACCGCAGGGGAATGAAGAGAGATCAAAATATTGGTTGGCTCGATGTGTGTGGGTAAAGCACAAGCTATCACAATCGATGGAAGATGATGATGGGTTCGTGTATCCTACAGGTTTAGTTGTGGTTGCAGGAACTTGGTTGTGAACATACATGATTAGAAAGAATGGCATACTTGCATTTGAAGACTACGAGAAACACAAAACCATTCTCATGTATTCACACCTTGTTATAGCAACAAATGTTAAGTTGTTGAAGCATCATGCCAAACCAAAGACAAAACAACTATGGACACTTAGTAATGCTGATCATGAAGCAATATTGGATACTCTTAAGCAAAGAGATGACCCTTCAGGCACACTTGAATAGTATATTCAAGAATGGAAAGTACAATGCTTACGTCTCTTTTTTGTTGTGACAATATAGATATATCATTTGACAAATTTTGTGATATTCTTGGCACGATTGATCATGGACCTGCTGCAACAATAGCCAACTCTGATCCTTTCAAAGAGGTATGTGACATATTACTTTAATATAGATTGTTTATTCAAAGCATCTTTTATAGTTTGCATTACCAATTCATCATCATTCAGGATGTTTAGATTAATATTGATTTGTTAGTCTAAGCATATTTTTTGTTGTTACAATATAGATTTACGATTTGAAAATTTTTGCGATATTATTGGCACAATTGCTCATGGACCTCCTGCAACAATAGGCAACTCTGATCCTTTCAGAGAGGTATGTGACAAATTACAATAATATCGATTGGTTATTCTAAACATATTTTCTATTGTATGTAGTTTAACTGCTACCTTGATGGTTTGTATAGGTGCTTGTCACTCGAAAACGACAACATACTACTCTTGTGGAAGACTGTGCCTTGAATGCCTTAAATAGGCAAATTTTGTAAAAATTGAATTTTGAAATGTGAAACAATGTAAAAAGGTCATAACTGTGTATAGGCATAATCTATATCCAGTGATGTTTTTTGAAATACAGTTCAAATGTCTGGCATTGTATAAAGGGTATGTTTAAAATGTAAAAAGAGTTTTGTACTTAATCGAGCTACAATTGGAGGTTTTCTTCCTGGTTCTTTCCTGTTGGTATGCTCGATTGAACCAGGTTTTGTAATATCTCCTATTTATATATAACAAATTACAGTGGATTGCCACTTTTTCGAAAAACAAAAAAGTAAAAATTTCATTGTGAATTTCATTTTCCATGTAATTGATTCAAGTTGATCCAACCTTAAATATTTCTTCCCCCACATTTCATTGACATTAGCACTTTGGACTCTTAAGGGAAAACGTTGCTCCAATGCAGCTCAGAGCGATTCGACGTATTTGGGTGCAAAAGAGAACCATACCTAGCGTAAACGTACCCATCTGGACGTGTTGGAATAGTCTATTGGGTTGTACGAGTTCGAGAATGAAAGTTGCACCACTTTACAACTTTACACTGCTTGCATTTGGCAACTTTTCCCTCAACTGAAAACTCATCACCACGGGAAAACACCTTCCATATAGCAAAAACTGAGAGAGGTTACTGTAGATGGTCTCAACATGATCCCATATCCTCAGACAAAGAGTCTGTAAGCATCATGGTTTCTGAGAAATAGTCCATCAAAGTTTGTTGCCTTTTAGCACTTTGGACTCTTAAGGGAAAACATCGCTTCGATGCAGCTTGGAGTGATTCGGCATATTTGGGTGCAAGAGAGAACCATACCTAGCGTAAACGTACCCATCTGAATTTGTTGGAATAGTTCATTGGGTCGTACGAGTTCGAGAATGAAAGTCACACCACTTTGCAACTTTACACTGCTTGCATTTGGCAACTTTTCCCTCAACTGAAAACTCATTACCATGGGAAAACGCCTTCGAGATAGAAAAAAATGAGAGAGGTTACTGTAGATGGTCTCAACATGATCCCATATCCTCAGATGAAGAGTATATAATCATCATGGTTTCCAAGAAATAGTCCGTCAAAGTTTGCTACCTTTTAGCACTTTGGACTCTTAAGGGAAAACGTCGCTCCGATGCAGCTCGAAGCGATTCAGAATATTTGGGTGCAAGAGAAAACCATACCTAGCATAAACGTACCCATCCGGATGTGTTGGAACAGTCTGTTGGGTCGTACGAGTCCGAGAATGAAAGTTGCAGCACTTTGCAACTTTACACTGCTTGCATCTGGCAACTTTTCCCTCAACTAAAAACTCATCAGCACGGGAAAACACCTTTGAGATAGAAAAAACCGAGAGAGGTTACTGTAGATGGTCTCAACATGATCCCATATCCTCAGACAAAGAGTCTGTAAGCATCACAGTTTCTGAGAAATAGTCCGTCAAAGTTTGTTGCCTTTTAGCACTTTGGACTCTTAAAGGAAAATGCTGCTCCAATGCAGCTCGGAGTGATTCAGTGTATTTGGGTACAAGAGAGAACCATACCTAGTGTAAATGTACCCATTCAAATGTGTTGGAACAGTCCGTTGGGTCGTACGAGTTTGAGAATGAAAGTTGCACCACTTTGCAACTTTACACCTCTGTAGAGATTTAGGGATGTCCTCTTCAGATCACTCTATTCTGAATAGGTTTGTGGAGCTACCAATGTTAAATCCAAGTTGAATGACTTTGAGAAAATCATATCCCAGTAAACACAATAGAGGTCCCTCTTCTTCTTGAATGCAGGAGCACCATTCGACCCTTTATCTCCATTCCTCTTGAAGCATCTTTTCTTTACTCCTTTTCCTTCCTTCTTCAAGGATTTAGCGGAAAGAACATGAATGTCTTCATTTGTAGGGCTTCGTCCAATACCTCTCGCAACCAACCTTGACACCTCTTGAATACAGTCAACTCTCAACTGATCAAACTTGGGAAGACAATAAACACAACAAGAAATTTGCTTACAACTCAGGCCCAACTCATGGCTGAATTTGATACAATGAATAATAGCACCTCTCATAGATGCAAAGATACAATCGAATATGCTTCTCCTTGAAATTGGCCTGCTACTGCAAGATGAAGCACTACTACTCAAGTGTGAACTTTTTCTTGGATTAAAAATTATGTTGAATGAACTTGATTGAGGAAATGAACAAACATCACCTCGTATTTATACAAAATAAGGTGACTCTTCAAGGAGGTCGGCCTCTCTTGAAAATAATTAATTACAAAATAATATCAAGGAAGGTTGGCCTCATCCATTTAAATAAAATGAGTATAAATTAAATAGCCATAGGCTATCATTTAATTTATTTCAACTTAATGTGATTGCTATCATGTATGAAAAATGTGGTAGCATAGACAAGGCAGTGGAGTATTTGAAAAAATGCTTCAAAGAAATGTGGTCTCATGGAATTCAATGACAAATAAATGCAATTGACAATTGCTCATAGTTTTTAGTTATGCAATGTGAAATAATTGTATAACTGCTTAGGTTGACTTTGTTAGTACTATCTAGTTGTTAGTTATGCAATGTGAATTAATGATTTGAGTTTGAAAGATGTGTAATGCAATGTAATTAGCGATATAAATATAAACTACATAACATAACCATTCAGTTTTAAGCTATTGTACATTGATATTTAACCATTGCTCAAGATAAAATTTTCAAAGAGTTTAATCATGCACATGCGGAACAAATTAAATTTCGATTGTCAACTTCTATATATCAAATTATCCAATAATCAAGTGTATGTCCATATACAAAAATGGCATCGACGCCAACTCAAACAAAGTTTTACAAAGTTTCTATATTTTTAATTATTTCCCTGAATGTGTTTGTCATATCTCTCAATTGAGGCATTGTCTGATAAATTTCACAAATTCCCCTCAATTGCCCCAATTTTTCACCAATTAAGTCTTCAATTGGTGGTTGCGGAGGTGGTGAAGCATTTGGTTGTGGAAGTGGTGGAGCGTTTGGCATTTGTGGATTTTGATTCACAGCCATAATACCTAATTAGAGTTAAAAACTAATTAAACTAATTGAAATTACACAATATAAATGAAATTATTGTAAAAAAACCCTAGTTTTTAATAAAAATCCAAAAAAAACCATACTTTTTCACAAAAATCAATAACAAACTCATATTTTTGATAAAAATACATCAACAACACTAATTTTTAATCAAGATCCATTTCAAAACATTAAGTTTTAATAAAAAAATCAATGTAAACACTAGTTTTTTAAAAAAATCAATAGAAAACCCTATTTTTAATTTTTTTTTATAAAACCTAATTAAACATAAGAGAATCTACTTCAAAAATAAATTACAAGATTGAAAATACCAAATACATACCTTTGAAATCAGATATCTGATCAAAGTGGATATCGGATTTGGGTTTTTTCCTTTTGCGCCCGCGTCAAACTGTGAGAAATGAAGTTAAATAGTCAATTATTTTTTTTATATACAGTTTCCAGAAATCTGATATCCGATTTGGATTGGATATCTGATTTGGATCAAATATCCGATTTGTGGAAACAAGGTTTGGTTTTTGGTTCGGCTAAATGTACTGACACCCGAACCTAGAAAGGTCAACTCGGTATTTCTGCATTTTTGAGCTGATCCAAAACGTGATTTTTTCTCATTGCCACTTTTTGGCCCATCATGATCCTACACATACCCAAATACAAGTAATGAAAAAATTTGATCCTTTCAGATATCTTTTCAATAAATGGATCTTTTAGGACGTCTCGTTAAATGGGTCATGTTGTTAACTGAGTTTGACCTTAAGTTTGTTTCTCAAAATAAATCAAAGTCCAAGCCTTAACTGACCATTATTCGATGCTCCTTCATATTTAGCATTACCCAACAATGAATCTTTCCCTGATGATAGTTTGTTTACCATAGACCTTCCTACATGGGAATTGTACTTTGTTGGATCCAAGTGTCGAACAGGCTCCGGTGTTGGAGTTATTTTAATTCCACCTGTAGGTAAGTCTATTCCCTTACCATATTGCCTCAACTTCCTATGTACGAATAAAACAATCGAGAATGAATCATTAATCCCTAGAATGTGTGTTGCTTTAGTCATGGGGATCAAAGATATAAAGATCTATGGTGATTCACAATTAGTGATTAAACAAATCAATGGTCTTTATCAAACTAAACATGATAAAATACCACAATGTAAGGATCTTATCCTAACTTTGTTAGATAAATTTGACTCATTCAACATTGATAACATCCCTTGAAAATACAATCACCACGCAGATGAAATGGCTAGTGCTACCTCTCTCATCTCCCCTATAGATCCTTCTGAAAAAATTGTCTTTACCATTCACCCCATTATGAAATCCTCCATCAGTGATAAACGTGATGATGTCCTTTCCACTTTTATCGATAATTCATGTGAATGGTATGATTCCATCTATAACTATTTAAAGGATGGTACTATTCCTAAACCTACAACCGAAAAATACTTGCATTTGCCGCAAAAAGTTACCCACTAAGTATATAATCCTCGTTGATACATTGTATAGAAGATCCTTTGATGGAATTCTTCTACGATGCCTTAAGGATGTTGAAACTCATATTACCCTCGAACAAGCCCATTTTGGCACTTGTGGAGGAAATTATGGAGGAAAAACCTTAGTGCAAAAGCCCCTTCACATGGGTTATTACTGGAAGAACATGGAAAAATATTGCTATGCATATGCTAAGCGATGTCATCAATGCCAAGAACATAGAAATTTGATCCATGCTCCTAGTTTTCAGCTCTGTGCCCAAATCCCTATTTGGTCATTCCTTGTATGGGAATTGGACCTAATTGGAAAAATCTCACCACCTTCTTTTGCTATACATACATTTATCATCACTACTACTGATTATTTCACTAAATGGGTAGAAGCTATTCCCCTCCAATCTACAACTATTGAGGTGATATGTCATTTCTTATTGGAACACATCATCACTCGCTTTGGCCTTCCTTTCATGTTAGTCTCAGACAATGGTACACCATTTAAGAACAATGATATGAAGAATTTTCTTGAGACCTTTCATATTCAACATCGAATTTTAACACCTTACTACCCATAGTCTAATGGTCAAGCTGAGAGCAATAATAAAATCCTAGAACAAATCCTTAAGAAGACTATTAACCAAAACCAAAAATATTGGCATACACAATTGCAATATGTGTTATTGGTATATCACACAAGTGTTCATTGTTCTATGGGAAATACACCTTTCAACCATATTTATGGTGCTGAGTCTATCCTACCTTTAGAGTTAGAAATCCCCATGTTGTGGATTTCTCTCCAAGTTCTTGTTGATAATGACACCTATGTGGAACAATGATACACCAAATTAAAATTCTTTATGAACATCACATCAACACTCTCGAGCATCTTCAAGCTTATACTAAACAATTTCAATGCAAACACGATATAGGTGTCATTCCTCATACATTTAACAAAGGTTATTTGATTTTATATGAGAACCAACGTAATACCACCATCGATTACACTGACAAAGGCAAGTTCATTCCTAGTTTTTTAGGCCCCTATGTGGTTAATACGAATTATGGGTCTACTTATACCTTAACCAAATGTGACGAAACTCCTCCTAAAGACCCCATTAATGTCGTGCACTTATGTCGGTATTATGTCTAATCCCATTTTTGGATGGTATGAATTATAGAGTAGTGTTGTTAGAGATATTGGATTGTATCCTATGGGTTTTCTCATTGCTTGATTCTTGAAAAATAATTATGTGTGTCTTGAACACTAAAGTGATTATTTAATTCATTTTATAATTACTTTAGATTTCATACTATTCAATTTTTCCTCTTGTGTGTTATGTTACTAAAAATAAGTGTATAACATACTTACTCTTTATGTTGAATCTCATTAGAAACTATACTAATTTTTTACTTAGATCACATAAATCTTGTTAAATCATGTATACATTAATTAAATAATCCTATTTAATTAATCACATTGATATTTAACATTCACACATTAAATCACAATATGTAACATCAAAATGCATATATATATCAAATGTTTTTTTATACATCTCATCATAATATATAATGTCACTAAGGACTATGATTACCAGATCCCTCAGGATCTGGTACTTGCATTGCATCAGTAGTAGAAAAATGGGACAGAGTCATGCGTGATCATGATCGCGATCCGCTAAATCTGAGCGCAAACTCCATTCCCTCCATATACGTGAGTGTCACCTACTGCTCTCCTGCTATCTGATCCCTCTCCACCTAAAAATGTGCAACCTCTCTCTTTAGTCTATCCAACTCTGTTGGATTATGTGATGGTTGTGCCTGTTGTGTAGCTTTGACTCAGTGGATCTATTTCCTCAAGCCCTCATATGTTTCTCGTAGTCTTGCAAAGGGTCTCAACGTCTTTGGATCTCACTCCACGATCGGTGGGGGCACATAATTAGTGTCCATATCCTCTTTGTCAAAATATGCCGACACTATCTCCATGGCTACTTGATGGTAGAGCTCTCGCCAATCCTCTGAGGGCCTTGCAAGATCAAAAAAAAATTTAATCAGTACACATCATGATATATATATGCATCAAATCATATATAAAAATATAACATACATATATCAAAATTAAATATCATCACCTATATCTCTGGCAAGATGAGCAATGTCCACCTCATCTTGTCTATGGGGCATAGATGATGTGATAGCCTCCCCTCAACTAAAAGTGTTGGAGCATGCTACTACCACTGTCTCAGATCTAGTCATATGGATTGGTGAGACCTCTCCCCACTCATATCGGTCCTTGGCTGATACCTCATTGTCATCACTCAGAGGTGGCTCCTCAACACTATCCTCCTCCTCCTCCTCTCCCTTCTATTTGTTATAATCTGGTTCTGCATCCTCATCATACTCCTCATCGATGATATTAGTAAATATGTCTATAGCCATATATTGTGTCTCCTCAGATCTATCCTCCCTCTCATCCCCCTCATCTGGTACAGGTCCTACATCTCCCACTAGCTCATCGATCAGAAACACTAGATCTGGTCGTGATGACATCCACCATTCCTGATGATCCCATGTGGCACCAACATCATCTGCGTCATCCACTGGTGGCTGAACGTGATCAGAGTAGTCAAAGTCACTCTAGATGACATCATCTAATGTGAATTTTCTTGTATCACCTAGCCTCTGAGCACTCCGAACGGATCTCCTAAAGGATGATCATGGATGGGGTGGTGTCTGTACCCATCCAGACTGTCCCGTCACCTAATCATAGTATAAAGGTCACACTATGTGATTGTACTGACCCACCAAAAACCTATCCAACTACAGTCTCCTCAGCTATCTGATGTGATTTGTCCACTGTAATACAAGCTAGTATGGTCTCCACAAGATGTCATCCTCCTCTAGTCGGTTGAATCTCACCCTCCAAAAGTGTAGATCATTGTAATACCATAGTCATTGTAGTGGATAACCCAATGCCCATGGATAGCCTACCACTGTCAGACATGGGAAGCCAACTGGCTTGGTACATGTGATATGCTCTAGATACCACACCTGTAGAACTATACAATGTACCATGCTATCCAACTCCCAGAAGACAAATCACCCAAGGTCATAATACAAATGAGCTAGGATGCACCATCCCTAGGCATACACTATCTGATGCTCTTTCATCCCCCATACTAGGTGCACTAGCCTTCCCTTGAGGTGTGTTGCTTGTCCATCTAGTAGGAGGACCAATGCTACAATGTGCATCATGATTCACCTCACTACTAGCGCTTGTGAATAAAGTAGCATGGCTAAATCAATCCATCCGACCACTCTATCATCATGGTCTGGTCCATCAAGATAGTACTGCATCTCTCATCACTACTCATGGAAATACTGACCCCTCTAGAGGCCCACCCACTCTCCCCAAATAGGGAATTGGAGTATCTTGTGTACATCCTCTAAGTTAATGGTCATCTCTCTTGTGGGTAGGTGGAAGGTGCAAGTATTGACATTCCAACGCTCACACAATTCCATCAACATCACATCATGATACCTCATGGGGGGCATGCGGTATTCCCAATATATCCCCACCTCCTGGATATATTTTTGTTGTAGGATGTAGTTCCTAACATTATGGTTTTTTAGATAGCTATACTAGGGGCTTCATTCTCTCACAATTAAATGAGTATCCTTTTATGAAAAAAAGGTGCATTTATCTTTTAGAGTCCTTTAGATTACATATGCACGTAGAGTCATATAGGCATGAAAGTGGGGGCTAAATGTGTCACCATAAATTTTATACCTTTGAAGAAAAGGACAATTTTGTGCCCATTTTGGTCCTACTTTAAGTCCCCTTTCATCAATTATCACCCTAAAACAACATTTATAGTCCCCTAAGGTTTGTTATTTTTTACATTGAGGCCTATTATACCTAAGGAATCATTCAACCCCTAGAAAAAAACATCAAAAATATTCAAAAATCACTAATCCCTTGGTGGGACTAGGTCACCCAAGTTGGCGACCTAGTCCTTTTTAAGGATTTTTGCATTTTTGAGCTGGAAAATGTCTACCTTGCCAAAAATCTTCGATGGGTGTCATCCTCTTAGGTGAAAATTACCGATAATTAGGTCTTCTTGCTTATAAATACATGTTTTTAGGTAATTTTTCCTCTCTCTCTTGGTCATATTTTCACAAGGAACTTCAAGAATCAAGTGAAAAACATCTTCCTCAAGAAGTTTCATCTTTCTCCCAATACAAAGTTGAAGATTTTGGACAAAAAACTAGGGATTTTTGCAGGTCTTCAAGCTTAGTTCACACTCAAAGATCACACATTTCCAAAGGTTGAACATATATTCCTAAGGAGATTCATGGAGAAATCTAGGTTGAGGAGGTGCAACTATCCCACCAAATCTTAAAAGTGACACCATCTTCTATTTTTAACCCATCTTCAGATTTGTGGTTTGCATCCCATTTGCATTCCTTTTACGCTCATTTATAATGTTGTAGGTTTTCTTAGATTGAAGTTTTGCATCATTCCAAATCCTTTGCATGAATCTTATTCTAGCAAAATAGAATAGTTTTTGGTTTTATTTTAGGTTTTCCTAGTTCTAGACACACTTAGGGATAGGCTTTATGCATATTTTCTATCTCTTTACCAGTTTAAATAAAAACTAAGGTTCTTATCAAGGAAAACCCCACTTTAGAAACCTAAATATACTCTATTTTGTACATTATTTTGTAGGTATAAGTCTCGATTCCTATGAAGAAGCAAAGTGCAGATCATAGACCTTCGTGTCCACTTTCAGTTTTCCAGAAAAGTTGAAAGGCACTAGCTCACCAATAGTGGCGACCTAGTCCCACTAGAGGTTTCCAACAAATATTTTTACATATCTGAGCACCCAGTTGGCTGAAATAGAGTTTGGAACAGTTTTCTTGAAAAGGGACTAGGTTTTCCAACTTGGCGTAAGTGTCCCAATGGACTGAAAATTTAGATTTTCTAGGTTTTTAGAGTCTTCCACAATCTATACCCCAACCCTCTTCAATTTCCAGGTGCACTTGTTTGATTTATTAGGTTAGTTTTCTTCAATTTGTCTTCATTTTATCATTATTGTACTCCATCATGTATTCTACAGCAATATAGATTCTCTTAGCTTAGTTTCAGTAGTTAGGTTTACATATTACACTTCAATACTTAGCATAATCCATCATAATCACTCTCAACCCTATTTCAATCCCTAGTATTGAATGAATCCGAATATTTATTCTCACACACAAAGGGGAAGTCCTCTTCCTTCTAGGTGAAAACCCTAAAAAGTTGTATTTGATCCATCCCCTTTATCACCCCAAGAAGCATAAATTTTGTGGTTCAATTGTATTAGCTATCAAAAAATGTATAGTATGTTTGCAAAGCAAGGAAGACATATCAGAGTGCAACCAAAACCCTGATCACAAAATTGCAGAATCTAGCCACCAAGACTAATATTCGACTCCCACCACAAGCACGACCAACCAAAAATAGAACCTGATTAAAGAACTCAAAGCATAAAAAAAAATTATAGACATATACTTATAAACCACCTGATAGAAGCAAGTTGTAAAAGGCCTTTCAGCTTTGCGAATTGATCAAATTCCACCACCCAATCTAGACCTTCCACCATCACTAGCCCAAGAAACTTCTTCAGGAATCTCTCCCCATAGGATGCAATTTTGTGGTGATGAAACAATTCCAAACTCTTAATCTCCAGTAGAAAATGATAGATGTGGATGACTCCTCCCACCTCCTTCACCGAAGCAAAATCGCAGGCCCACGATGTGCCCCACCCCAACAATGCCGATTTGAGCACCTCATCCAAAACACCAAAAATATCGTTCTTGAAATTTTTTCAAATGATGGCCTTTGCCTCCATCTTATGTGTTCTCGTGTCTAGGAGAGATGTGAGAAAATGGGAGGCAATGTGGGTGTTAACCCTGAAGGACTCCTGGTTCTGCACAAAATCTTTCCCCAACACCATTTTTACTGCCACCACCACATAAGGATCGGTCCTCAGCATAATTTGCTTCAACCATTGATTAGTAATGTGATTGAAGGTCATTTTTCACACCTTGCAATCTAGCTGAATTGGAGTGTTGAGTCCAATACTAACCACATCATTTGTCGAAACCTCTTCAAAAAATTTAAAAACTTCCACCATAGCTATTTGTAAGAGCAAGCCAAAGACAAACTTAGATGAAGATGGGTGAAAATAAACTCAGCCAGCCTATATTAATGAAGATTTAGTTTCCAAGAGTTTATTATGTTGTAAATTAACCATTGTGCTCAACCGGATTGACTGCCTACGATTCATCTGTCTCAGGACACATCAGGTCACCTTTGTCCAATGCCAACTAGGGTTACGGCCATAATGTTCCAAGTTCTTCAAGCAATATGACATGATTGCTAGCAACCCCAAACTATGATTTCTAGTGCCACCAAAATATGATTTCAATTTCCATGAAATGTAGAGGTATATCATTGTATATACCTATATGGATTTATATGTATGTATTTATATTTTACCAATGTGTACAATTTTATTCGTATATGAATTTATTTATGCATTCATCAAATGCATATATGACATTGTAGACCTTATAACCACTATATAGCATTTTCAAGACATTATGTATACCATCATGGCCTTATTGAGATCTATATATATTGCATGTATTCAAGAACTAAATTGTTTAAAATATTTGAGTGGTTTGAATAATAAGGCTTAATATTACTTGTTAGGAGTGAATAAATTTTTAAAATGGTATGAACACTAATTAGCTATAAACATAATATTATTTTTATTGTTGATAGTGATAGAAATATATAGTGCCATCCCAATGAATAGAATCAAATTTTTCAAAAAACTTGGAGAAAAATACTTTAAACCCTTAATTCTCCCTCAACCCTCTACCCCCTACACTCAACCCTCAAGCCTAGTTAAACCCTAATCCCTCATAACCCCTATACCCTCTACCCTATACAATATTGGACCCTCAACCCTAATCCCTCAACCATATACCCTCAACCCTCTACCCTCAACCTTAAACCCTCAAGCCTCTACCCTCTACCCTCTACCCTCTGATCTACCTTGTACATTAAACCCTCAATCGTGAATTCTCAACCCTCAACCCTTAATACCTCAACCCTCAACCCTTAAACCCTAAATCCTCAATACCTATACTCTACCCTCTACATTGGAACCTCAACCCTAATTGACCTTCAACCATATTATACCCTCAAACTTCCCAGATATACTCTCAACCCTTAAACCCTAAATCCTCAATCCCTATACTCTACCCTCTACATTGGAACCTCAACCCTAATCGACCTTCAACCATATTATACCCTCAAACTTCCCAGCTATACCCTCAACCGTTAACGTCCCTCAACTCTAAACCCGTAAAATCTAAACTGGCCTTAAACCTTCTACCCTCTTATACCCTCAACCCAATACCCTAAACTCTAAACTGTTAAACCCTTTGTATCCCTCTGCCCTCAACTCGATACCCTCTTATACCCTTGACCCTAATCCCTCAACTATAATTCCTCAACCATAAAACCCTTAAACCCAATTAAATTACTCTCTACCCTAATCCCTCAACCCTCAACCCTTGATCCCTCAACCCTTAAACCCTTAAAACTCTACCCCCTACCCTCTACCCTCAACCCTCTACAAGTACCCTTAAAATCTAATCCCTCAACCCCTATACCTTCTACCCTCTACCATCTACCCTCAACCCTCTACAAGTACCCTTAAAACCTAATCCCTCAACCCCTATACCCTCTACCCTATACATTGGACCCTCAACCCTAATCCTTGAAACATATACCCTCAACCCTTTGCTCTCAGCCTTAAACCCTCAACCCTCAACCCTTAAACCCTAAAGTACCCTTACACCCTCTACACTCTACCCTCTACCCTATATATACATTGGACCCTAAACCATCAACCCTCTACCCTCTACCCTCTACCCTTAACCCTAAACTCTAATCCCTCAACCCTAGTTAAACCCTTAAACCCAATTACTAAACTCTCTACCCTAATCCCTCAACCCTCAACCCTTAATCCGTCAACCCTCTACCCTCCACCCTCAACCCTCAACCCTAGTTAAACCCTAATACCTCAACCCCTATATCATCTACCCTATACATTGGACCCTCAACCCTAATCCCTCAACATACCATATACATACCCTCAACCCCTATACCCTCTACCTTGTAAAATATTGGACCTTCAACCCTAATCCCTCAACTATATTATACCCTCAACCTACTTAAACCCTCTATAGACACCAAAATTTGACCACTCACATTTGATCAAATTTATCCCTTTTCATCTAAATATCCTCTTATTTACATGAATTAAGTAATATTACTATTATTAATTAATACCCCTACAGTCCTCTAAATTCCTAAGGTATTTAATTAAATAATTAAATACCTTACCCTTTATTCATTTCTTCCAAGGAATTAAATAAATAATCCACTTATTTAATTCCCTTTATCTCCCCTCCCCCATAATCTACACTTAATCCTAATCCATCTCCTAATCCCACCATTAGGGAAGTGCACATTGCTAATCCGTGATTAGGATGTGTCACATCCTCAAAATTTTACAAGTTGGCTCCTAATCCTCATTAGTTACCTAACCTTCCTCTAATCCTTCATCAACTAGCTTAATCAACCCCCTTGGTCAGCTTTTCCCATCGCCCAAGGAATTTTTAATTACTTTTTCTCTTTCCAAGGTCCTTTTGAGGAATTTTTAATTCCTCTACCATCCCCCAAGGAATATTAAATTCCTTTTCTCTTTCGCAAGGAATATTAAATTCATTTTATCCTTTCCATGCATATTAAAAAATAATTTTAATTCCTTTAGTCAATTGTTGATCTCAACCATTGATCCTCTCCCAAGGATCAATCTTGGCCATCCATTTCAATCTCCCTTGCTAAATGACTAACACTTAGCCATTTTTGCAGTCTATTAATATTCTATCACATTCACCCAAGCCTTCTTATCTCACCCACTACCATATTGCATCCATAGCCAAATCCACCATCCTTCCATCCAAGTCAAGAAAAATCAGGTTGTTATGTTGCGGAAATCGATCTAGGAGCACATAAATTGAATGATCAACAAGGCCAACCAACTCATCAACTTGGACAAGGTATAACACTCTTTTCTCTTTCTTTTTTTTCAAGTTCAACTAGGCTAATTGTTGAGGTGTTGTTTATGCTTTCCCTTGATTTCATTTTATTTCATCTTGCATTTTAGACTAGGAAAATTCAGTAGCACACATTTTTGGCACACTCGGTGGGACCCACGTCACAGGTCTATACTCTTACATTCTTTTTTGTTTGAGTTTTTTAGGTTCCTACTTTACTTACAGAGGTGAAACTGCCCCTTACAGGGGTAAATTTACCTAACAGACAAGTGAATTTTCCAACAAGGGTGAATTTGCTCACCCAAAGGGGTGAACTTCCTCATTTATAGGGGCGAATTTTCCTTCTAGGGTGAATTTGCTTTAATCAGGGGTGAATTTTCCTTGATCTTCAGAATAGTCGAATTTGAAAAGTGATAATGGGTGAGTTGCAACTTACAAGGGAAAAATTTCACATCTAGAAGTGTGAATTTGCCTCACATAGAGATGAATATGAGGTAAAGTCGAGACTTTGATCTTCAATTTTTAGTATCATTTTGGTTTCAATTTTACATACTGACCCACTAACTTGTTTGTTTGTCAGTGTCCCTAGTTTTTGCTAACACTTTCTGCAGTTGTTTTACATTCGTCCTTTGACTGGCAGTTCAAAACTACTAATACATTTTCTGTAGAACAATCGGTCCAAGACCTTTTAGTTAGTATGTTTGTCATTTTTTCATACTAGCTAGGAACACGTAGCTTTAATTAAAGGGTCAATATACACTTTTTTTCCATGCTTGAGAGTGGATGTTGGTGTATCCAATCCCCTTGTGCCATTTTGTGATCCTAGGTGACAATAAATCATAGTTCATTCTAGTCTAGTTGAGTCTACCTAGGAGGTTCTAGTGCATCTAAGCTCTCCCCTTGCTCTATGTGCGAGCTTGGGGACCAGCCAAAGAATCTAGTATCTTCTTCCTTTACTAGGACCTACCTAGGATTTCATCAACTGGGGGACAATTCCAAGCACCTGTTATTGATGGGGTATATAAAGGGGGGAGAACAAAAGTTATACCCCAATCTAGTCATGTCATGTTTGGTGAAGAATCAAAGCTAGGGTGATACCTAGATAAGATGTGAAGAGTTGTTCTGAGTTTCCAGTACCTCACTGGGGCTCTCGACTCACACTTGTGATAGGCTGGTGTTCATGGTTGTGCCTCATGTACCTTACATATATTGAGGAAACCCAAGTTAGCCTTGTATAACCTAGATAGAGACTCATGTTTCAGTTGTGGCTTGGTGTAATGTAGGGGATGCAGACCCTACACCAAAGTTACTTAGCATGGACTACCTTGGGTTGAGATAGGAATCATCACGGTGGACTACAATAGTCCTCAAGTAAGAGCGTGAAGGTGAGCTTGTGGTGTCCATTGATGACCCTGTGCCATTGGAACACTAGCTAACCGCCTTCACGAGAATGGGTGGTCTAGAGAACCACCCCGGTATCACAGAGTATTAACCTTGGGTTTTTCACTCAAGGTGTTGAGCCTACATCAAGATTGTAAACCCATATCAATAATTTTAGGATCGTGTTGCCTAGTGTTTCTTCTTTGTGTGATACCAGTGCTTTTATTTTCAGTTGAGTTAGTCTGGCCTTTTGTCTATTCTTTGTCATGCTTATCGTCCTTTTCCACAGTCACCTCCTACCTTTAGAGGTGAATTTTCCCCTTACAAAGGTGATTTTTCCTGTTGGTCACTTTCTTAGGCGACCCCATTTTCACCCCTTCCTCGAAACATGCGAGTTTGTCCATCCCTTAGCTGAGTTTTTCAGTCCCCCGTCCATAAAATTTTCCCATTCTCTAGGAATACGAAAAACTTTCTCACCTATTTGGAAAACTTTCTTACCTATTTTGTGAGTTTTTCTTATTACAAGGGTGACCCTATCTCCTGTTCAAGTCTTTTGTTCGTTCGAGTTCCCATTCAAACCCATCTAGGTGTCCATTTGTCCATTCGTTATCTTGTTCTCCATCTGAGTCCTCATTCTAGTCTATTTAGATGAATTCATTTGTATGTTTATTATCATATTCTCCATCTGAGTCCCCCTTCTAGTCCGTTTAGATGTATCTATTTTTTCATTCGTGATCCTCTTCTCCGTCTGAGTCCCCATTCGGGTCCATTTAGATGAATCTGTTTATCTATTCGTGATCCTGTTCTCCATTCAAGTGCCCGATCGGGTCCATTTAGAAGAATCTATTTATCCATTCGCAATATCGTTCTTCGTTCGAGTCCCCCTTCAGGTCTATTTAGATGAATCTGTTTGTCTATTCGTTATCTCGTTGTCCGTCTGAATCCTCGTTCAAGTCTGTTTAGGCAAATCCATTTGCCCGTTGGTGATCCTTTTCTCTGTTCGATTTTGTTTAGGTGAATTTTTCATCCTGTTAGGTGATCGTCAAAGTCACATATGCCCGTTCTTCAGTGGCTTCAACTATTTGGATGAAATTTTCAGCTTTTTGGGTAAACTTGTCAACTTCTTGGGCGAGTTTGCTAGCTTCTTGGGTGAATTTTATAGCTTCTTAGGTGCACTTTCTTCCTAATAGGTGAACTTGCTAATCCAATTTACCTGTTCCCTACACCAGTCAAGTCTTGGGTGAACCTGCTTCTCTAGATAAGCAAATTTTTCATTTGGGGTGAATTTTGCCTATTTCTTGTGTCACCCAGGCCTTAGGTTAATTTTCTAGTCTAAACAAGAAAATTTTCCAATAGAGGTGAATTTTATCAATCGAGATAGGCAAGTTTTCAAGTTAAACAGGAAAACTTGCTAGCTAAATTGGAGAACTTGTGACATAAAGAAGTGACTTTGCTTCTCATACAAATTCTAGAACATGATTCCTGCTAGCCACTAAGAGCCTATTTTGCTTCGAGTCATTTGCCGCAATCTAAAATATTTTATCACTATCCATCTTCCTGTAATCATCATTTTCATCCATCTGCATTTTCCAAAAATCATTGTTTCATCAATCAAATCATCTAGGAGTATCTTAGAGGATCCTTAGATCACATATCCATCATCAGTTCATCAAGTTGAATCCCCTAGAATTTGTTTCTGAGGCTTTTATCGAAGTTGTCTTAAGTGTCTTATCTAGATCATCATCATTTGCACCTACTCAAGGTTGTGGGTATGTGTAGGATCATGATGGGCCAAAAAATTGCAATATGGTGGGTATGTGGCTGATGACTTTTTTTCTATCCAAAATTGATGAAACAAAAAGAGTTTTTAAAGGAGATTCTCAACTTTCCACTAATATAAATTATGATTTAATTTGAATTTAATAAATAATTATTATTCATTTTCTATTGAATTACGACTAAAATCCTGATTTTTAGGCTGATTGAAAAACATCTATATCTTTCAAATAGTATAATATTTTTTGAATCCAAAACATGCGTCACATTCTATGCTTCACATAATATAAGAATAAAAAAGAAAAAATTGAATTTCATGAAGTTTTGACCAAGTTAAGGTGGTTAGACATACGAGTCATTATATTTTTTAAAAGTTGTCATAAAACAATTATAATTAATTATTTACTTGGAAATACATTACAAACATATATGGATCACATCGAGACATGTGTCCTTTACTTATATCTAAAATATTATAAAAAATATTATCATTTTAATTGGTTAGGGTGGTCAGACACACACCTACTTCTTATTTTTTCTCTGAAATTTAACTACTACTGTATTGAAATTTCCAATTTTCACCAAATAGATTTTATTTTTTGTAAATAAACCTAGTAATTTAGAAACTACATTCAATTTTCTACAAATTCTATTCTTACAAATTTTTGAAATAATATAGATAACTTATTCAAATTTTTATGTCAAGTTGCCTAACTCTGATTTTTCTGAATTTTTTGCCACTTAACGGCCTATTTTTTCCATGATGATCTTGCACATACCCTTGTCATACATTCTGAGTTAGTTAATCACCATTACAACCCAATCAATCTACTTATATATTGAGGTAGATTTGATGTTGTAACCATCCTTTTCGCAATCCAATTTGATCATCAACGCATTACATCATCTAAGTCATATCTCTAAATTGGGTTTATAATCCGTTTCATCTTCCTATCTAATCAATCATCCAATCCTATCACATCCCATCACATCCTCCAATCATCCTAATCTGAGCTTGAATCAAATCTGAATCAGGGCTTTAATCCAATATGATATTAACCTAAATCCCAATCTGAGCTTTAGTCCCTCTATATCTGAGATCTTCTAATATCAAAACAAATATTAAGATCCTTACAAATTATTCTAGTCCATTCCATTTATCTTTTCCTCATCTATTACTTTATTCTAATCATCTATTCCATCTTTTCAATCTAAATCTATCCAATTCAACATCATGAATCCTTATCCTCCACCCGGGTATGTGCAGGATCATCATGGAAAAAACAGGCCCTTAAGTGGCAATAAAATTTAGAAAATCAGAGTTAGGCAACTTGACGTAAAAATTTGAATAAGTTATCTATATTATTTCAAAAATATGTAAGAATAGAATCTGTAGCAAATTGAATGTAGTTTCTAAACTACTAGGTTTATTTTAAAAAAGTAAAAATTTATTTGGTGAAATTTTGAAATTTCAATGCAGTAGTACTTAAATTTCAGGGAAAAAATAAGTAGGTGTCTGTCTGACCACCCTAACCACAATAAAATGAGAATATTTTTTTATAAGATTTTAAATATAAGTAGGGGAATCATGTCTAGATGTGATGCATATTTTTTTGTAATTTTTTTTCAAGTAAATAATTAATTATGATTTGTTTATTATAAATTTTAAAAAATATAAAAACTTGTATGTCTAACCACCTTAACTTGGTCAAAACTTCATGAATTTTTTTTTTTTTTTTTTAATCCTATAGTATGTAAAGCATAGAATGTGACACATATTTTGGATTCAAAAAATGTGATACCATTTGAAAGTTATAGATTTTTTTTAAGCAACCTATCAATTAGGACTTTAGTTGTAATTCAAATAGAAAATGAAAATAATTATTTATTAAATTCAAAGTAAATATAATTTATATTGGTAGAAAGATGAGAATCTCCTTTAAAAACCCTTTTCATTTCATCAATTTTGGGTAAAAAAAAAGTCGTTAGCCACATGGGTCATCATTTCACTTAGATATCGCCACTTTTTGGCCCATCATGATCCTACACATACCCACCCACAAAACCAAAAATAGTAGCTAGGGGGAATCCCAACTATGTTGATGACGATAACGAAAGTCTTATTGATAAAGATAAGTATAATATAGATCCCCTTAATGCTATTGTTGCTAGCAAGCTTTTCCCAACTACTTCCCAAGATCCAATCACTCCTCCAAGCTATCCCCCAATGTCTTCATCCACATCTAATAACAATTCTTATGCTACCCTTAACAAGGGATTTTCGGTATCCTCACCATCCACATATTCATCATATCCACCCTTTACATCTCTCTCCTATCCAACATCCACATCCTCCTATATTAATCCACCATCCCAATACTCATATTTGTATCATCTTCAACCATCCCAATATCCCTATCTTAATCCAACATCTCAATCTTCCCACTTTAATCCAACATCCACATATTGCTATCCTAATCCTCCATCCATCTCCTCCTATGCTAATCCACCACCCATGTCCTCTTATCTTAATCCACCATCCCAATCTTCCCATCCTAATCCAACATCCATGCCCTCTTATTTTAATCTATCATCCCAATAGTCTTATTTTAATCCACCATCCCAATCTTCCCAACCTCATCTAGTATCCACATCCTCCTGCATCGCTCCCTCCTCCATTCCATTATATTTTAATCCTCCATCTCCTCCTAATCCTCCATCCAATCCCATCCACTCATCTAATCCAAATCCACCAATGCCTAATCCTAGTCCTCCACCCATCCATAATCCTTCATTCATTCCCATCACCCCATGTAAACATAAAATTCTTGCAGATCTTATTCTAGATTTCGTCAAAGGACTCATGAAAGTGCAAACATCCCCAAATCCACATCTTGATTTGGAAGAACCATGCCATCCCACTCTATCATGTACAATCATTAGTGATGATGTTTTTATCCATCCCACACCTATTACCTTTATTACCACTCCTGACACTATCTAACTATTGAAATTATCCATCCCACTGAATCCATTGAATCCCTATCACCTACTCCTAGTGCCACAAAATCCATTGAAGACAACCAAATCCAATCCGCTCCCCCTAGTCCTGGTATCACCGAAATCCAATCCCATGACCTTCATTAATTCTTCATCCTCCCATATCCCCCACTTGACAAGTCCTTCCAACACTCCTCCATTATTACACCTCCCACACAAGATGACTCAAGCCAAGAGCTTGATCCAAAGCACACCAACATATCTCCTTCTCTACATCAAGATCTTTCCATCTTATCTACTCCACCTCAAGGTCATAGTCTCCCATCCATTCAATCCCATGATCCCTCTTCTCAACCAAATCCTAATCCTACCATTCCATCCACCCCATCTCAAGATCACACTAGCTCATTTGTTCCATCCCATGATACCCTTCTCATCCAAGATCCAATCACTCCATTTCATTATCCCTTATCACCCACTGCCACAAATACAGATCCTATTATGTCACCTAAACCCTCTCTCGATCCCTTATCACTCACTCCTCTAGACCAAGATGTTTCCATCCCATCATCTCCATCTCATGATCCTTCATTGTAACCTATCCCTACCATCCCAACACCACTTTTATATCACCTTGGTAACATTACACTCATCAATGGTGGTTTTCTTGTAGAATAAAAACAAAGAATATGCACCACTCTTCCTCCTCCACCTACTAATGGACTCATATCACGCTTCCAAAAGAATAAGCATCCTACCATAGATCTCATGCTCAAAATCATGAACTATCAAGGAAAAGGTTTAGGCCTTCATGAGCAAGGTATTTTCAAACCCATCCAAGTCAAAGAAAATCCATGTACACAAGGTCTTGGATATATCTCTTGAGGCTCACAATCCAAAAATGTTGGTACAACCTCCATACATCCCAAAAAATTCTCTTCTAGAGGAATGAGAGGCACTTCCCATCGCTCCACCAAACCATTTGTCGCCATCCCCCCTCCTCCATCATATTACCCCAAAACAACCATCCATCTTCCTCCTTCCTCCTCCAAGTCTATTTTGGGTCCTTACGTCCCTCCATCCACCATTGCCCATTCTCCATTTACTGCATCTAATTTGGGTTCTTATGTCCCTCCATCCCCCATAACACATCCTCCATGTACAAAGTCCATTTTGGGACCTTATATTCCAAAATCACCTCCTGCATCTCATCCTATTTATCCTTTCATACATCCATCACCTATCCCTACTACACATCATAAACATCCAAACCTCATAATCCCTGATCAGGATCAACAAAGGCACCCATCCCTACATGCTATCTCATACCCTCCATCCACATGTCACCTCCAAAATACTACCTCTATCACTTCATCTACGTCTCCTCCACATCATCTATCGCCTCATACCCATCCATTTTCTATTAAAATCACTTCGGATTCCAAAGTAAAAATGCATAAATCCAAACATCCAAATGAATTTAAAGCTCCTCATGTCCCCTTCAAAATACATGTTGAATAAAATAAAAATCCAATCCAAAATCCAGATCAAACCCATAGGCCACAAAGGCCCACCAAAGAAAAAATCAAAAGCATGTGGATCCCACAGAAAAAAGGTGTCATGCCTTCAAATGAAAAAGCCATCACAACATCCAAAGTTACTAATCCAACAACTAATCATATGCATCCTCCATCTCCTAAATCTATTTTGGGTCCCTATGTACCAAGATTCACTATCCCAAGTCCTCCATTATCCTGACACTCTCCATCCATTCATCATCCTATTCTTTCACATCCACCACCTTATGTGCCAATGTTGGTCTTGAACACATTCCCCGATCACATATCCACTCCATAATTCCATCCATACACTTTCCAACATCCCATCCATTATCCCACATATCTACCCCATCAAATCCCTTTAATACATTTTCTTGCATAGTCCATCTATTCTAATAAGGTTGTACCAATATCCAATAGTCGCTTCAAACATGGGCTCTTATTACCTCATATGGAACTTGATGCTTGAGTCCTTTATCCATCCCCTTATCACATGTATTCCAGATCCATATATCCATATCCCTCTCTTCATCCATCTCCACCCCCATAGTAGTCAAAAAATCCCCAAAAACGTAAAAAAAAGTCATAAAAAAAATAATAATAATAAAGAGAAATAATTCGTCCAATGGTGAAAACTTGGAAAACAAACGCTTTAGATAAGTGCCATGATGAAAACCTAAAAAACATGCATCATGTGTAAATACCCCATCCATTTTACCTCCACACTTGGGGGCAACTTCATCCCCTTCCTCCATCTCCTACATCCACCTTTCTTCCACATCTTACCCATCATATCCCATTTATGTCCAATCCCTCCATCCTTCTGTGGTCTTGATAAAGACATAGGCACATATATATACATGCTTTGGAAACCTCTTGGCATACATTCCCCTTGCCATTCACTACCATATTCCTTATCATCTTCCATCCACTTTCCATATCCATGCATCATATGCACATCCATCTATCTACCATATTCCCTATCGACCCATCATGCTACGATATATCTCCATTCCTCATCTATTTGTCCTATCATCTTCCATCACTCTTGCCTCATTACACAGGACATCTCTAGAGTGGGGTATTTACTTCTTTGTGACATAGTCCTTGGAAATAACATCCATCCATCTAGTAATCCTTTATATCTTCCAAATCCTTATCTTCCTATCCACCCATCCATTAGTCCTTTTCCATATTTTCATCCTTATCTCCCCATCCATTTATCTATCTAATAATCCATTCCATCTTTCCATATCCTTATCCCTCTATCCATCCATCCTAGCATCTTTCTATCTCCCCATCTTTATCAATCCATGCAATCCAATGTCATTCATCTCGCTATCATCACTCCTATCTATTTCTCACATCTTTATAACCTTCTATCACTCTCAATCACTTACCTATTCATCATGCCATCCTCCCCATTAATCTTTTGATGATTTGGATAACTATCCAATTTTTGAGCTACATGAAATCCCTATTTTATTCATATCCATCATCCTATCCACTAGGTCTATCTATTGTCATCATGTCGGCTCTATCATTGTATCATCTCATCATCCTTTATCCATTGTCTATCATTTGTCTTTTAGCTGAACTATGTTTCCCCTACGCTTTCACGTAGGCAAGGCTAATCATTTGATCAAGCCCTAGGGCATTTTTCCATCTATATTTTTCCTCCATTGAGGTCTTCATTGTCCTCTTTTCAATTTTATCTATGATATTTTCTTGAACTATGAGGGCTCTACACTTTCACATAGGCAAGGCTGATCTCTGATCAACCCCCGAGCCCCTAGGTCTTTAGGGTGTGTCTTTTTGTCTTTTCGTGTCATCGCGTATGTTCCTATCCAGCTAGTACTTAAAAATAAAGGTCGTTAGTATCATGAGGTTCAATTATTTTCAATTCTCCCACGTCATGTTGATCATCAAGTCTATCCTCCATATTTGGTCTTAAAAGGATGCATCCTTCCTAATTAGACCGCATCAATCCCATCCACCCTTTTGATCCTGTGGCAAAGGAAATTTGAGATTTATTGTGATATTTTGATACTTTTTTTTTTTTTATCATTCGAGCTTGCTATTATTTGTAGACATGCAAAATATATGCATGAATCTAATCATACTTCATTCAACACCATTTCATCTATTAATTAAATAAACCAATTTAATTAATTCACTACGCTTATCTCTTTAATTAAATAAATCCAATTATTTAATTATCTCCTATAGTTCCTGATATTATTTAAATCACATATATCTAATTAAATCGCTCATATTCATTTTTCTCTCATTTGATTTACAAAAATTCAAATCAAATGTCATATCACCTAACCTCCTATTAGATTAATCAAATCTTGATTAATTTAATCCTAATCACCTGAATCTTCTAGGTTCATCCACTTGCACAATAAATCATTTAATTTGATTTATTAAAACACCTATTTCCCTCACAAAGGCATATTCCCAAGGAATATTCCCTCATTAACTCTCTTGTTTGACTTTTTTGGCTAAACACAATTCCCCCCAAAAACCCTCAACCATATTCATTTATTGCCATTTTCAAATTTGAAATGGGCACATTAGCCAAAACTTTCACAAGCATGGGCCAATCCCATTGTGACAAGTGTCTCTCTCTCATTTGTTGGGTTTTAATCCCACATTGCTCAATCTTGGCTTCTCCTCTCTCAATCCTTCCTATAAATTCAATGCCTTCTCTCTCATTTTTCATCTACATTTTAGAGCATCCTGATTATACTAAACTTGAGTTCATGAGCATCTCATTGTCTATCATCTCATTAGCTTCGAAAGGATTGGGAAAGGGATCTTTCACATATTCAAAGAGCACCAATCCATCATGGAATAGGTATATTTCATGTCTTCTTTATATGCTTGATTTAGTTTTGTCATTTGTTTTGAAGAATGTTGTATTATTCTATGAGGATGTTAGAGTTGTGCTAACCATTTCCATATTTTGATGTCCACAAAATGGTGCTAGAAGGAGGGCTTGCTCATGCTTGTTTGAAAATATCACCATCTAATATGCTTCTTGTGTTTCCAGATTTTGTTTCACACTAAGATTGGTCATATTGCAATTATTAACTAAGATAGAAGCTTCTTTTTAAATTTGCTTAAGGTAAACTAGTGGCATTTCCATCACTCTACCTTTCTCAATTCCTAGTTTTCTTCTAAAATGAAAGCCTTTCATAAAATGCTCAACCATATCTTCTGGACTATTTTTTTAATGTGCAATTTCTAATTCATTAGTGTGCCTATGAAGGAAAGGATAAAGCATTTGTAGATGATCTTGGTCATATTTCTCAGTGTGGATTATTAATGGTTGAAGAGAAATGATAGTCAAATGGTTTAATTGCCTTATCTATGCTTTCGTAACTTGCAGGGTAACCTCTTTTCAAATCAGTTGTGATGTCCCCCCATTTTATCTAGTTGTGATGTATTTTTGAATAGGGATGGATAGGCTCCTTTGACATCAGCAATAATCATAGATTCTATTCACAGTGCCACAGACTTTATTAGCTGACTGCGTGGATTTGAAATGATCCTATGCGTATTAAGATCATGAACTCACATCTTTTCTTTTTGTGTCACTATTCAAACGTCTTAGCCGCACCATTAAAATACAATGAGTTTAAAAATGGTGATCATGAATCACAATAACTCCAAATACTGCTATAAATCTTCTGCAATCTTTTGTTGAAAGTGCCATGTCCAAGAGTTCCACTCATTGCTGAAGCGTCATATCAAATAGTGCATATCTGACACGCTGTTGATTCATATCATTTGAGTCTCCTTGAGATTTTATTGCATTAACTACCAAATACCGTACTCTTTAACTGTGTTCTACTCTTATAACTTTATATTGCATGTCATATGGTTGTCTATTATTGATGTTAACGAAGGCAACCCCAGGCATTTTGGTTCTCTGTGACACTCAAAACTTACCTCCCAGCAACTTGGCGTAACTGGCATACCTACTCTTTCTCGTGTGGTAGTGTTGTCTCAAGCATTTAGAGTCATTAAAATCATGGTGGGTCATTCACGTTTCCCTAAGCATTGTTTGATCACATAGGCCTAGGCATTTCTCAATCTTGGGCCTACGCATTAATCCATATTGTTCAAAAGTTGCATTTGTTTAAAAGTTTCTAAAGCCTACGCATTAATCCCAGGCCTGCGGAGTAAAGACCACAACTTCATGAGCTCAGCCAAATCCATTTTCACAGACATCATATTCAATGAGATCACGTCTTATCAATAGTTCACGTACCTTGTCCATGCTTCCTTTTTTTTTTTCTCTCCATTCATACCTAACGGGGGTAGTTGCAACTACAACATCTGACCAAATATCGGGGGTACGAAGAGTGGATGTTGGAAGAGGGAAGAGAAGTTCCAATAAATGATGCATTTTCTCTACATGCACATAAAATTTTGTGTTTCTGAATTATTGAATAATTTCTGCAGGTTCATGATAGTTACAGGATGCTTAAAAAGTGTTCCTGAAGCTTTGGGTATATATGAAATTGAGTGTTTCCATCTTGACACATTCAGAGGGGCCATAGGTAAAGGCTATGGAAATCGATTTTACTCTTGCCAACCGCATTAGCTTTAATGCTTTTATAACATAGTTAGTCAATGTTCTTTGACACCTGCCAATAACATTATCTTGAAAGCATTCATCTATCTTTACACCCGCCAGTTGCTTTGGCTTGAAAATGTCTAAAACTTTTCATTTTTTTTCAAATAAATCCATTTTGTGTCTATGCCGCAATCACTATGTTTTGCTTGACAACTTGCCTATGCTTCTGCGCATGCATAGGGAGGATGTTGGTTATCCGATAGGGAGAATGTTTTATTGTTATTAACAAAAAAGTAGTGATTTTATTTAAGTTATTAAAGGCAAAATTGGAATTTTACTTTGAACAGTTTGAAGAGATCTGGGTATCTTTTGTACACAGCCACTATAGTCCATGCTAACTTATATTTCTGATATTTGTGGTCAAAATAGTTGGCGTGCTGTCAAAATAATTACCTATAAGGATTTTGGTCAAATAGTTCATGTGCTTGGTCTACATTTCCTAGTTTACAAGGAAGGTTTGGAAGACAACTAAAGTAGGAGATATTATGGCTAAGGAAAATATTGTGAAATTTATATTTATGCCTGCCAACTACACTTACTCTCACTACTGACATCTTTATTGTAGCATTGACTTTAGAAGGGACGAGTTGCATTCTTTATTGAGGGGTTTAAAGCTATTTAATTTGATGTTGTTTTCTATGGGACATGTTGTGTTCTTTCTCACTATTGATTTTGGATGAATTGAATTTATTCTTAAGGTGACATGATGACCGCCATTTAAAAACTAGAGAAGTGAAAGGTGAATAAAAGTATAAATGCAAGAGCAACCAACCACATGCTACCATTGAGGGAAGTATCTCTCATTTAATGTCTTTGATCGAACTTCTTGAAGTCAAGTTTTCTTTTTTGTCATGAGAAATAATGGTGAATGGAATATGGGTTAGTTGTGCTTTAAAAAATTTCTATTGATAAAGTTGAGACAATATCACTTAAAATAGAGATTTTCAGATTCTTAGGAATGTTCAATATGATCAATACTAGAACGTCATTGGTTTTTGATGTTTTCCAAAGAAATTTATAAAAGGTCGATATGAATTGTGTCAAAATGAACATTTCAATATTCATAACTAAAATGAACAATATCGAAGTCTACAACTGAGGGGAAAAAGATACATAAAGTAGCATTTTTTTTTAATTCTCTCTTGGTTATTATTGTTTCTTTGGGAATACATTCATTATTTTTGGAAACGTATCCATTATATCATTGATTTCTTGAAACATCACACTTCTTACTTGTGATAACTTTGAAATTTTTTATAGGTTGAACATTGGAATTGAGTGAAAATGAAGGTGAATGAAGTGGAGTTGGAAATCTTTTTGTTGAAATTGAGATTTGAAAAAAGCATTTTTTAATGCTTGTTTTAACAATCTAGAGATTCCATTTTCTACTCTCGTTTTTTGTTTTAAACCAACTCATTTTTCGATTTATGCTTAAAATCAATCACTAATTTGATCTTTTCAAAGTTAGTTTAAAAGAACCTTAGACATTTACTCGATTTCGATTTGGGTTAAAATTGGACAAGGAAAACTTCACATCTCATTTTGGTGCTTTAAAACGAATCAAGATCACTGCTTTTGAGGTCTAAAATGAACAAGTGTTTTTCATGTTTTGCAATCTTTTTCATAAATTAATATTATTTAAAAGGCGTATGCGCTTCTCTCCTGCCTCACGGCGATCTTGAGAATCAAAAGTCTTTTGTGATATTAAGTTGTCAAAAAGATTGCCTTCACTTTTTGATTTGGGAACTTAAAATTGAACAAAACATCTTGCGAGTGTGAGTAAACTTATTGCATGTGTTCTCCCTTTGTTTCTAAATGAAGGTTGATCAAACTATGAATATGTTTACTCACTTTTGTTTATCTTAGAGGGCCTACCTTGTGGGAGAAAGTACTCACCCAAGGGAACGACCCAACCTATAACACACTAAAGCCAAGTGTATTTCCAGTTGGGATATAAAAATGGGTATTGGAACAAAAGCCAGTATCATGTGGTTAGCTTCGATGAGAAGGGCAACAATGGTCTCTCGCTGGATGGGTCAGCCTCCATGAATGGAAAGTCTGAATTAAAACACTTGTTTAGAAGGCCAAATCCTTATCTATTTTGTTGGTGCAAAAGGTCATGTCCTTTGAAGCCGCCCAACATTATACATGTGGTTTTGTTGTAGAGATGAAAATTATGCCATGGGAGATCCATGGGTGCTGATGCTTGGCTAACCCGAGAAGTGTGTGCATTGTAAGGGGGAGCTTGTGTGGTCAAGCATCTAGTCATCCGCACAGAATATGTGTAGCTGGATTCATCCAAGTGGGAACCCAACAAAATATTGTCTCTTCATCCTAGGGTTGTACATATGCTTGGAAATGAAAAATACATTGCTTGGGTCTCAAAACAATTGAAAAACAAATATTCAAAAGAGCCTCAAATTTCAAACCCCTTGGAGGAAACAAATATCCTTGATGAATTCAAGTACTCTTGCTTTCCCTAGGGATCATATCCTTAGAGGTTTCTAAGTGCTTGGATTTTATCATCATTTATTTTTCACTAAGGTTAAACCTAGGAAACTTTTGCCCCAATTTCCTTTATTTCCGCATAATGGACCTTGTGGGATGAAAAGAAAATGGGGCATTAGACATACAATTTGAAACATAATCAAGAATGTGATTTTGGTAAAAATAATTCACTAAGGAAAGATAAAAGACAAACTGGATCTCACATGTGTTGTCTCAAATGATTTCCCGAAGAGTCAAAATCCCAAAACCAAAGTTCAAGAAGCTTAGTCTGAAAGCTCGTGAGGAGTGTCTTGAGAGACTTTTTGAATTTAGAGAAATATTGGCTTACAAATTTTATAGGAAAGCTTCAAGAAACAACATAACTTTGTATACATTCTACTATCAACAAAATCCTGAGCTTTTTGAAAGGTTTTCTTTCCTCCCATAGGAAGTATAGCATGTTCTTCAATATTGAGGTTGTGTAAACAAGAGTTGTGTCTAGGTCAAGGTCTAGGATCAAAGTATTCACTCTCCTCCATCTCTCCATCAATCAAATCTCATCCCATCAATGAACTTTTGGGAACTTTAGAAAAATCATGCATGCTAAACTTAAAGTCTAAACGAGTATCACTCTATTTTGGCTTAATACACCTAGCTAAATAGTCTCATCCCTTGAAAAACATTTACCTTTAGGATAACGCAACTTCCCAAGGTCTACTAGTTCATGATCACCTTGGTTGGCTTAACACACCTACCCAATCCATCCTTTGTGTGAATTTTCCCTAGGATAACACAACTTCCTAAGGTTTACAAGCCACTACAATCTTGTTTGACTTAATACACCTAGTCAAACCATCACAATTAATCCAAGCCCTAAATTTTAGCATAAAACCCTAAAAGGTTCTTCAAAAGTTTCACTCATTCACTTCATCCATTTATCTCATCATCACCACCCCCTTTTGGATCCTGTGCTTTTCCTAGTTCTTCTCTTTTGGGCCTAAAGATTAAGATCACATGATCCCTATTTTTATGGTTCAAACAAGATCACAACACAAGAAGCACATGGAAAACATCAACAAAACATTGACTTCCAGTGATTTAGATGAAGTAACCATCGAAGTAAACCTTACGGGATCAAGAAATCCCCCAAACAACTCTTCTCTACCATCACAAAATCCTCAAGAAGGCTATGAAGAGAACATCATCAATGAAGACTTGGGAATGAAACAAAGAGAAATAATGGAAATGATTCAAAATCTAGAGAATCATAGAATTGTCAATGCCATGCTTAAACTTAACCCTTCTCTATACTTATGCACGTTAACGGAAGGAGGGGTCCAGTTTCCTTCCGACCTTGACATAGGCACTAGTATGGAAAGGCCTCTTACAAGCATGCACCCAATGTCAACTCCGGATATCACTCAAGAAATGCCTTAAACCATATCAAAAATCACACCAACCTCACCAATTGTGAGCAAGGGAAGTGCAATGTTTTGCGAGTTACAACAACATCGCCTTGTAAACAACAAAGAGGTACATGTCAGCACCACACCATAAAAATCTGTTTCGATGAATCCATCACACCCATACATCCCACTCACCCTCCATAATCAGGCATAATCATCCTCATTCCATGCAACACCGGCCTATCCATTAGACATACAAACTTCTCTATCGAAAGGAGAAGGTGGTTTGTTTGGAACAACAGGGGTCATTGACCCGTTTTGCTTCCAGGGGAACATATCATCACTCCCTCCATTACCATTTGCATCCGTATCACCTCTAGGGTTGGGTCCTCCCCCCCTACCCCTTAGCAATTTCTTAAATCAGGGAAATTTGAGCATCACATCGAATCCTCTCCTTTTGCCGGTAGCATCACAACAACAAGTGGTGGCCACTCAAGCCACCACAGTCAACACATCAATCGGTCCCCAAATCTCCCAAATCATGCCTTCTCAAGGACTGAGCATCTCAACCACACCACCAACAACCCAAATCCAGACCACCAACACCACCAACCCACCTGTCACAATGGTTGGCATCATTCCAAATCCACCACCAAAAGCCCAACAAGCTGCACAAGTTGCACAAGTGGCTCAAGCAACCCAACAAGCACAAGCTCAAGCACAGGCCCAACACCAAACTCAACAAGCGCAAGCACAATACCAAGCACAATTGGAAGCAATCCATCGACAAGCATACCAACAAGCCCTGCAAGACTTTCAGGCACAACAACAAGCTAAACAACAAGCTTTGTTGGCACAACAACAGCTTGACCAACTACAATATTTTTTTGCACAACAACACCTCGAACAACAACAAGCTTTATTAGCACAATAGCAGCTCAACCAAGAACAAGCTTTGTTGGCACAACAACAGCTAGACCAGTAGTAGGCTTTATGGGAACAACATAAGATGGACCAACAACAAGCCTTGTTGGAACAATAACAGCAAGATCAACAACAAGCGTTGTTGACACAAATACATGCATATCAGTAGGCCCTGAATGCACAACAAAGCTTGCAACAAGCTCCCACTAATACCACTCCCACCAATCAAACACCCCAAACAACTCAAAACACATTCATCCCACCTCCCAATCTACACAATGATGTCACAACACAAATTAAACTGCTCTCGTAGCAAGTGTTGGACCTCCAATCAGGGAAAACAACCAGAACACTAAGAAAATTATGTCCCTATCTATTCGATAGAGATCTCACAATGGTACTATTCCCAAAGGGATTTGAAATCCCCAAATTCAATAAGTATAATGGGATGGGAAACCCTGAAAATCACATTAGGGAATTTCAGGTGCATTGCATGGAGGTTGCATACGATGACACATATCTAATGTGAATTTTCCCTCAAAGTATGACTAGTCCTGCCATTGAATGGTTTTCTTGCCTACCCATAGGTATCAAAACATTCTAGGAAATTGTGGAAGAATTCCTTAAAAATTATGCCTTCAACATGGGGGCAGATGTTAGTTTGGAAGAACTATCAATGCTCAAACAAATAAAGGGAGAGTTGTTTGCATCCTTCTTGAAAATATGGTGATCCAAGGCCAATCAGAGCAAGTGGACCATGCCAGAAGAACAACAAGTTTGCACAATCATATCCAATCTAGATGAAAACTTGGCGTTCTACTTAAAATGCAATGCATCACATCATACGATCAATTAATCCCAAAGACGCTCAACATCGAAAGAGCCCTTACTGCATGAGGAGGCACACCAACATTCACTCCACCACAGGATAACCTCCCATCTAAAAATTATAACGATAAACCTTGAACATGGTCGAGGAACAAAAATATTACAAATGATAGCATGGTCGATGCTAAAGTGGTCATCAATGCCCCTAAGCAAAACATCCAAACCCATCATCAACCGCAAAATCATAATCACAATAATGTGCAAACAAATACAGTAGCAGCACAACAACAACCACTTCCTAGCAATCAAATCAACAATTTGAACAATCAAGGAGGACCACGTCCCCAAGGAAAATACCCTCCCAAGAAGAAGTTCATGACTCTTGGAGAATCAATTGAATCCATAATGAAGAAATTGGTCAAGGAAAACCTAATCAAAGTCTCTGACTCTGAGCAATACACGGAACCCATGACCAAACTACCATAGTCCAATGAAAACCTCCTTTGTGATTTTCACAAGGTTAAGGGACATACCACCGAAAATTGCATGAGGCTGAAAAATATCATCCAAGACCTCGTCGAGGATAAGATCATCAATGTTGCGCAACCAGCTAGTAACCAAGACCTAAAAATATATACAAATCCGATGTTGAACCACAATCAAGGAAATAGCCAAGGCAAGCAAAAATATTCTAGTGCTAACCTAGTATATGAAGAGATAGTCGCATGCTTCAATGAGTTGGTCATGATCACTAATGTCAAAGGAGCCAACACCAATTGTGGGGTCACCGCATGTGGCGGAAAGGTCACCATTGAAAGAGCACCGTCTAAGACCCCCACTTCAAACACAAAAGCAATCCCCTATGACTACAATTTTATTGACCAGCTGAAAAGAACTCCCGCACAGATCTCCATCATGGAACTATTAAAAATATCCGCCACCCATAGGAAAATTCTTGATGAAGCATTAGTAGCATCTACTATTTCCACCGCTCTTGACACAAAACAATTTCAGGCTATGGTTGGTAATATCATTACCCTGAATCTCCTTACATTCTCTAACAAAGACTTCCCCCCGAAGTCATCTCATAACCACACACTTAACCTTCAAGTGCTGGTCCACAAAAAGAAAGTTAAAAGGGTCCTGGTGGATGGAGGTGTAGGCCTTAACATTTGCTCTCTCAAACTTATAAAGAACTTGGGATTCGTTGAGGATTCCATTAACAAGAACAAGAGAATCACAATAAGAGCATATGATGACCAAGAAAGAGTGTCTCAAGGCACTATTAAAATCCCAATCCAAGTGGGACAAGCATCCATGGACACTACCTGTCAGGTCCTCAACCTTGATCTTCCATACAACATCCTCCTGGGATGTCCATGGATGCATGGAATGAAAGCAGTGGCCTTAACATATCACCAATGCATCAAGTTCTTGCACCAAAATGAGGAGGTCACTATACATGGGGATCCCAAACCATTCACCTACTGCAAAAACTTGGAAGCCAAGTTTTATAAAATCCCCCAAGTGCTGAAAAATGATGAAGGCCCATCCACTGCATACATTGACCTAGCTAACCTCGCCTCCACTTCTATGACAGAGACACTCGCCATCCCTGATATATCTGATATCAAACTCATGATCCAAGACAACGAATGCAGAGACTACAAAATGAAGAAGACTGCATTTGTTGTAGGAGAGTTACCACAATCTCCTAGGTCACATGGGCAACCTTGGTCAATTGAAACACCCATCCACACCTTTAGGGTAGACCCTTCTGGGTTGCATCATTGGGGAGACCTAAGTTAGGAAAATGTTGACGAGGAGGATATGTCAAGCATAGTATATCATGATGAAGGACCCACACCTACACTACCCATGGATGAAGCGAGTAGAGGGTTACAAATAATGCTTGGTATGGGCTACAATAGAAACCAAAGCCTTGGAAGGAACAATGATGGACGACTGGAGCCCATCATTGCAGAAAGAAGAATGTAGAACCTTGGCCTTGGATGTACTCCCCCGAGTATAACCATATGTGGCAGAGGTACTCCCAGTAGAGTAGTTAGGTCCTACCCTTAGGTACCGATAACCACCCTTAGACTGCCCGTATCCACAAGCCTACCCCTTGACAACTTCACATTTGACATAACCGAGGTTTGTAGTAGTAGTGACAATGATGATACCATAACCATCCTTCCCATGCTCTTTGAGGATTCCTCCTTACTAATGATTAGTGCCTCACCTGCTGAGTAAAACCAACAAACCCACCAAATCACCTTAGTATACCCTCAACTTATCGATCACGACCAATGAGGACTGCCAATTCTAGACTCGTTCAAAAATGATGAGGCTCTCTCGGAATCCATGGGACTAAGGGATATAGTTCCATGTGGGGATCACAAGGCAGGTTTCAACATTAATTTAGACACCCAGGCATATTACGGGGAGACGATTGAGTCCTTCAGTCATAAAAGAAAAAGAAAGAGAATAAGCTTGAAGTTATTGAGTGAAAACAACACTGTGGCACTCTCTAACCATAGAATAGTAAAATTAAAGGATGCATCTAATGGTGAAAACCTCTCCGAGCCACCGGAGGATGAAGGATTCAATCTCCCCCCTACTACATTACTTCAAGAAAAATCAGCAGTCCTGGCAGAATAGTGTAATCTTGTAAATTTGGGAACAGAGGTAACACCACACATTACACTCTATGCTCAATCACTTATGATAGAAGAACACAAATTGTTGGTTGCATTCTTAAGAGAAAGATAGGTAAACTTTGCATGGACCTACGCTGACATGCCGGGTCTTGATCCGGAAGTGGTGGTTCATCATTTAGCTGTCTATCCTAGAGCAAAGCCGGTTAGACAAAATTTGAGAAAAATGCATCCCCAGATAGCCTTTGCTAGTCAAAGTAGAGTTACAAAACCTCCTAGATGTTGGCTTCATAAGCCCGATTGACTATCTAGAATGGGTATCTAACCTTGTACCAGTCTCAAAACCAAATGGGGGCATCCGCATCTACACTGACTTTAGAGACCTCAACAAAGCATGTCCCAAGGATTATTTCCCACTACCTAACATCAATATGATAGTGGACATGATAGCCATACATGAGATGCTATCACTGATGGATGGCTTCTCGGGGTATAACTAGATAGTGATTGCAAAAGAAGACCAACATAAGATGACATTCACATGTCCGTGGGGAACCTACTATTGGAATAGGATGCCATTTGGGATAATGAATGCAAGGGCAACATACCAAAGAGCCATGACATTGATATTCCATGACATGATCCATAAAATAGTCAAATATTATGTGGATGACATAATAGAAAAATCAAGGAAGAGACATAACCACATAACGGTCCTAAGTGACATTTTTGATAGACTAGAAAAGTATAAGGTCAGGCTCAACCCAAAGAAATGTGTCTTTGGGGTACAATCTTGAATACTTCTAGGCTACATAGTGTCAATGAGGGGGATAGAGGTGGATGCCACAAAGGTTAAGGAAATCCTTGATATGGAAGCACCAAGAACATTGAAACAACTCAGAGGATTACAAGGCAGACTCCAGTCCATCCGGAGGTTCATAGCATAGTTGGCAGACAAACAAATTGCCTATTCACATCTACTCCACAAGGGAGTAGCATACAAGTGGGATGAAAAATGCGATCAAGCATTTAGAAAAATTAAAGAATATCTACTCACACCACCTGTATTGATGCCATCCATTGCAGGAAAACCATTGATCTTATACATCTCAACGACAACAATATCCTCGGGTGCTCTTTTCGCTCAGCATGACGAGAATGGAACTGAAAGGGCTATCTATTGCATCAGAAGGACAATGGTTGGCCATGAGTTAAGTACACATTCATTGAGAAAGTTTTCTTGGTATTAGTATTTTCTTCATAGAAATTATGATACTACATGCTGGCACATAAAATCAAGCTCATTGCCAAGATAGATCCCTTAAAATATCTATTGTCAAAAGACATGCTCATAGGAAGGATGGCTAAATTGGTCATGATACAATCGGAGTATGACATTGATTATATGGAGCAAAAGGCAATTAAAGGACAAGTCATTGCAGACCAGTTGCCAGAAGCTCCTATCTACGTAGAGAACCCACTCATATCAAAATTTCTAGATGAGTCTATCTTCAATCTCAGAATAGCTGATCACTGGAAACTATACTTCGATGGTTCCCACACACAACATGGATCAGGAGCTTGTGTGTTCTTCACCACCCCATAGGGAGATTGCATACCAAGATCTTACAAATTGGCATTCCCATGTGCCAACAACATTGCAGAGTACGAGGCCTTAACCATAGGTCTCAAAATTGTGACACAGTGGCGAATCATGGCATTAAAATTTTATGGAGACTCACACCTTATTATCAACCAAGTCAATGGTGAATACCAAACTAAGGATGGTAAGCTCACACCTTACAAGAAATTAGTAGAAAGCCTCAAAGAATCATTTATTGATATCACCTTTGAGCGGATACCGAGGGAAAATAACAGAGTAGTTGATGCCATAGAAACGATTGGATCCTTGCTAGATATCCCTCGCAATGTCTCGAAACATGAATTCTTGGTAGAGTAACTTCTCGTACCCACTTTTGAGGTACCAGAGTCAGAATATGCGTGTGAACTCGTTGTTCCCAACAATCTTTGGTATAATGACATTTACACCTACCTGAGATTAGGAATCCTCCCAGCCGACATTACCCCGAACCTCAAGTGAACCTTTGTCAAGAGATCCTTACATTTTTTCATCCTAGGGGAAACTCTCTTCCACAGAAGCATTGATGGAACCCTATTACATTGCTTAAAACCTGAGGAAGCCCTGACTGCTTTGACTGAGGTACATAATGGCACATGCAGTTCGCATTCGAGTGGTCTGACCTTGGCCAAGAAGTTACTAAGAACCGGGTACTACTAGCCGACAATGGAAAGATAGGCACATGACTTTGTCAGAAGGTGTCTATAGTGCCAACAGCATGGAGACCTCATTCATGCACAAGCTCAAGAATTACATCCCATTGTTACACCTTGGCCCTTTTCCCAATGGGGGCTCGATCTCATAGGTAAAATCTCATCTACCTCATCTAACAGTCATAAGTTCATTATCACTGCCACAGAGTATTTCACAAAGTGGTTCGAAGCAATTCCCACAACCTACATCACCGAAAAGCAGATATCCAAGTTCATACTGAACTACTTTATTTGCTGATACGGTGTCCCCCAATCCATTATCTTTGATAATGGGACACCTTTCAAAAACTAGGATGTCTGTGACTTGTGTGAAAAATTCAAAATCCAACATCGCTTTTCCAGTCCATATTACCCACTAGGCAATGGCCAAGAAGAAGCTACCAAGAAAACCATTCTAAAAATCCTCAAGAAAATAGTCAATGAATCTGGTTGTGACTAGCATCTACAGCTAAATCCTACCTTATGGGCCTACCGCACTAGCATCTGTACGCCAACAGGTGCCACCCCATTCTCCCTGGTCTATGGATCAAAATCCATCCTCCCAATCAAGATCGAGCTCCCATCACTAAGGATATCATTGCAAAACCTCATCACATATGAGGAATATAGGGTTACAAGACTGAATGAGCTGGAGTTACTAGATGAACAACGCATAGAAGCCCTCAATCATCTACAAGTCTATTAGAATCACCTGAAACACAACTACAACAAGAAGATCAGGCAATGCACCTTCCAAGTCGGTGACCTTGTGCCAAAAGAGAACCAAAAGAATGTACCAAACCTAGATAGAAAAGGAAAATTTGAGCCCAACTAGTTGATACCATTCATCATCATAGCCAACTATAAATTAGGAGCATATCAATTAGAAAAACCAAAAGGTGAGCCTTTGCAGGAGCCTCTGAATAGTTGTCATCTCAAAAACATTTATGCCTGAATCCTGCAAGGTATAAAACCAAAAAATACAAAAAAATCGGAAAATGTTCTGAAAAAAATGGTTACCTTGATGAAAACCTTTTGGCTCAGCACAACGAGAATGGGTTCTCTTTTGTCTTAGCACAATGAGAATGGAACTAAAAGGGCTATCTATTACATGAGTAGGACAATGGTTGGCCATGAGTTAAGTTACACATTCATTGAGAAAGCTTGCCTGGTAGTAGTATTTGCTTCACATAAATTCTGACACTACATGCTGGCACATAAAATCAAACTCATTGCCAAGATAGATCCCTTAAAATATCTATTTTCAAAAGCCATGCTGATAGGAAGGATGGCTAAATGGGTCATGATACTATCAGAGTATGAAATTGAGTATGTGGAGAGAAAAGAAATTAAAGGACAAGTCATTGCGGATGAGTTGCCAGAAGCGCCCATCTACGTAGAGATCCCACTCATATCAGAATTTCCAGATGAGTCTATCTTCAATCTTAGCATAGCCGATCACTGGAAACTATACTTCGATAGTTCCCACACACAACATGGATCGGGAGCTGGTGTGTTCTTCATCATTCCACAGGGAGATTGCATACCAAGATCTTACAAATTGGCATTCCCATGTACCAACAACATTGCAGAGTATGAGGCCTTAACCATAGGTCTCAAAATTGCGGCACAGTGGTGAATCAGGGCATTAAAAGTTTATGGAGACTCACAACTTATTATCAACTAAGTCAATGGTGAATACCAAACTAAGGATGATAAGCTCACACCTTACAAGAAATTAGTAGAAAGCCTCAAATAATCATTTATTGATATCACCTTTGAGCGGATACTGAGGGAAAATAACAAAGCAATTGATGCCATGGAAATGATTGGATCCTTGCTAGATATCCCTTGCAACATCATGGATATTTGTTGATACGGTGTCCCCCAATCCATTATCTTTGATAATGGGACACCTTTCAAAAACCAGGATGTCCGTGACTTGTGCGAAAAATTCAAAATCCAACATCGCTTTTCCACTCGATATTACCCACAAGCCAATGGCCAAGCAGAAGCTACCAATAAAAACATTCAAAAAATCCTCAAGAAAAAATTCAATGACTTTGGTTGTGATTGGCATCTACAGCTAAATCTTGCCTTATGGGCCTACCACATGCCAACAAGCGCCACCCCATTCTCCCTGGTCTATGGATTAGAAGCCATCCTCCCAATCAAGATCGAGCTCCCATCACTAATGATATCATTGCAAAACCTCATCACAGATGAGGAATACAGGGTTACAAGACTGAATGAGCTAGAGTTACTAGATGAACAGTGCATGGATTCCCTTAATCATCTACAGGTCTAACAGAATTGCCTGAAACATAGCTACAACAAGAAGATCAGGAAACACACCTCCCAAGTCAGTGACCTTGTGCTAAAAGAGAACCAAAAGAATGTACTAAACCCGGATAGCAAAGGAAAATTTGAGCCCAGCTGGTTGGGACCTTTCGTCATCATAGCCATCTATAAATCAAGATCATATCAATTAGTAACACCAGAAGGCGAGCCTCTGCAAGAGCCTTTGAATAGTTGTCATCTAAAAAAGTTTTATGCCTAAATCTTGCAAGGTATAAAACCAAAAAATACAAAAAAATCATAAATTTTTTTGAAAAAATGGTTACCTTGATGAAAAATTGGCAAACAGGCGTCTTGGTGACAACAAAAAAAATCAAAAAATGCAAAAAATCCAAAAAAAATCCAAAAAGGATTAAAAAACAAAAAGATAAAATAAAATCGTCCTCTAGTGAAAACCACTTCAGTGCAGCTTTAGACAAGTACCTTGGTGAAAACCTGGCAAACAGGCACCAAGCATAAATAAAACACTATCTATCCACCAGGATCTACACGACTCACTCAATTATCCACTACATTCTACTCCTGCCATCATTCGTTCGCATCTGTACCATAACTTGAGCTAGTGCCCATATCATATTCCACCATAGTACTACTTGGCATATTCCTAAGGTCAGTTTGTCCTGCCTTTATCGAAATAGTCTATCATGTTGGAGTGAAAATACACTAAGATGGGGGGGGGGTGAATTAGTGTTTATAACTTCTTAAATATTTTTAAATTGAAACTGAAAAGAGCCATACATATGTTCTCATTTTTCAATGATAGTGTCATTCATGTATTTGAATGCAATCATATAAATTGAAATGAGTAATATAACATTGCATTTTAAAGCAGTAAAGAGTTGAAGCAAGAAAGTCATAGAGACACAATAGACACAAGATATGCCGAGTGGAAAACCCTCCTGGGGTAGAAAAACCACTCCTGAACCTGCTGCCTTTTTCAAGCTTTCATTTCAATAATTTATTTTGACAAAGCCTCAAAAGCTGATTTTTGAGCACCGACTCAAGGAGCACCAACCCCTCTGTTTAGAGACACCAATCTCAAGGAGCACTAGCCCCTTTCTCGATTTTTAATAGAACATACAATAGTATAGAGGATCTCTCTATTTCACTTGATTTTTGTCAAGTGCCTCTTGACAGACAAAACATAGAATTTTCAAGAGTCAAAATTAACTCTTCAGAATTCCGTGCATTATCTAATCTCAATGCATCTTGAGGAAAATCCTATCTCTATTACAATACAGTCTCATCAAACTATTTTTAAATCATACATACTTTCTTTCTTTTTCACTATTTGATTTTCAATGTTTTCTCATACAAAAAACTACAAGTTTGAATACACACTGTGTTTTCCAATTTTCAGCCCTAAAGAATAGAATAGACTTTCAGAACTCTCCCTAGTAATACCCCTGCTTTTCATTTTTGATATGTTGTCATGATTGAACCCTAAACTCACTTGTTTTAGATTTTTTAGAAAAACATCATTACACTTTGGAAGTATTACAACTGTTACTCGAATTTCACATACTAGAAAGTTATTTCAAGGTTGTATTTGAGGTTACATAATAACTGTCAGGCCAGATCTGATGTTGCAGTGTTCACAAAGGAGAGATTCTTTCTTTCTATTGAGGATAGGACATCAATGACCAAGAATAGAAGAGTAACTGAGCATGTCTTCACCAGAAGCCTGCACATGTAATTCTTAAACAAAAGCAGTGAGATCACCTCATTTAAAAACTGAAATGATAGCCATTTTCCTTGACTAAACCAATAATGCATCATAAGTATTTTTAGCCACATGTAGTAATGAAGAAAGCATATACCCAAGGAGATTTGAAAAATAAGCTGAAAGCATTTTGAAGCATAACTGAAATACCTTCACAGGAAACGTTATCCATGTACCCAGATGATCATATGATAATATTCGATGGAATTATCATTACCCATAACCAGACAACCTAGATCCTTAATATAACTGACATGATAACCCTGAAAAAGGATTGCTGGTAAAATGAAATTGTTGTTTAAAGATAAGATTACCAGATCTGTAATGGAGAGGAAAAATGACCACACAACCTTCCAAAAAATGAGTTTGCAGCCTGTGGCTGAAAGAAGACACATGGAGCGACTTCTGTGGAGAGCTCCTGACTGCTCCTGACTACTCCCGATCTATTGTACAGCAGCAAAAATGGCAAGAATAACAAAGAAATGACCGAGTGCAATGATCCATGGTGGCGGCCAGTAGGGTTTCAACCAAAAAATGTGAACAGAGTGAAATGAAAATAGTTTGCCCTAATCTTCCAATGCAAGTGAAGTGAATTCCTTTCTAAAATATGAATCCCATTTGGAGTTCGAGAGGACAAACATTAAACAATTAAAATCGCATAAAACACTTTGGAATCCATGGGTAGATCAATGACATGTATGACTGAAAGAGTAGATTTGATATTTGTTCCCTTACCACACAATTGCGGCCTCCTTTTGAACACCCTGCGGTACAACGGTAGTTGCTTGAAAACCGCTAGTTGTTCCCACCGTGTTACCACAGTTAGCTACCTAACAGCTCATGATATAGTAGTAGCAGTCTTTCCTATTGCTGGCAGTTTCCACCACGTTACCACGGCTACCTTATTGACTGCCCACGGTGTAGCAGTTACAGTCATCTTGCCACTAGCGGTTTCCACCACGTTACCACGGTTACACTTCCGACAATCCGCGGTATAGCGGTAACTATCTTGCTTGCCGCTAGCGATTTCCACCGCGTTACCGTAGTTACCTTCCTAACTCCTTGCGGTATGGCGGTAGCAGACCTGTATGCCGCTAACGACATTCATCGCACTATCGCGATCACTGGCATAATTTCCAGTGGTAGCACGGTAAGCTTTATACCGACTATCAACATTTAAGCCATGTTTAATAACCATGATGAGACCCAATAGAAATATAAGGTGCACTTCAAAATAAAGTGCCAAATAATATTCAATAATAAATATCAAGGTGAAATTTGCACCCTAGAACGTCATGAAAACTTAAGGACTTGTGATGAGTAAAATAGACTTTTGTAAATATCAAGAGCATGTAACAAGAATTGTATCACTTGTAACCAGAATTGTATCACCTGAGCAAATGGCCAGTAATCAGAATACCTCAACAACCATTTGTAATCTGCACATGAGGTTAAACGATCAGTGCTACCAAGATAAAAAATAATAAAACCAATGAAGTGAATGTGCCAACCAAAATATGAATCAGCTGAGAAGATAACCATCAAGCCATCAAAATGCTAGATAACCAAAAGATGATATCAAGGACAAAACAATATAAGAGGGATTCAACAAACTCCCCCTTTGTCCTTGATGGAAAAACTGAGCCACCAAACCAAAGATAATGAACTGTAACCAGATGCTGAAAATTCTCCCCCTTTTTGACATAAGGATAAAGGGAGATGAAACAAATATAAACCAAAACCAACTATGACATGCCATAAAATTGCATAAAGAACTTTTGAGCAGCTAAGTATAAGTTGCAGGAAGAGCTAACTAGCTCCCCCTATCACTAGGATAGACTGTTTAAGATAGCAAGGATTCAGAGACCACTCCCAATCGAGACCTATGTCTCTCAAAAACATCTTTAGCCAATGGTTTTGTAAAAATGTCAGCAACTTGTGCTTGTGTAGGAACATATTGCACAGATACCTCATTAGCCAGCACCTTTTCATGAAGAAAGTGAAATTTCGTAGCTATATGTTTAGTTCGAGAGTGCATAACTGGATTTTTTGAGATATTTATTGCACTAGTATTGTCACACATAATAGTAATTGGTTTTGGAATTTCAATACCCATATCTGATAATGTCTGTGGCATCCAAATTACCTGAGTGCAGTAAGAAGTGGCAGCTATATATTCTACTTCAGTAGTAGAGAGTGAAACAGATTCTTGCTTTTTACTGTGCCAAGCCACTAAACGATCACCAAGAAAGAAAGCAACACCATTGGTGCTTTTCATGTCATCTAGACATACTGCCCAACCAAAATCAGTATAAGCTATTAAAGAGATATCATTTCTTTTGGGATACCAGAGCCCATAGTCGATTGTTCCTTGTACATACTTAAGAATTCTTCTCACAACATTGATGTGAGATTCTTTAGGAGCAGATTGAAAATGAGCAACCATGTAAACAACTTGCATTATGTCAGGTCTTGAGGCTGTTAAATACAATAGGTTTCCTATCATTGACCTATAATCAGTTGAGTTTACAACAAGGGAGTCATCAACTTTGCTAAGTTTATAGCCAGTAGCCATTAGGGTGCTTACAGGATGACTTTCATCCATTTTAAATCTTTTTAACATTTCTTTTGTATACCTTGTTTGAGATAGAAAGATGCCAGAGTCAAGTTGTGAAATATGGAGACCTAAGAAAAATGACAGTTCTCCCAACATTGACATTTCGAATTCAGATTCCATGATTTGTGAGAATTTTTTACTCAAGGCAATATTGTTGCAACCAAAAATGGTGTCATCAACATAAATTTCAACAACAAGAATATCAGATCCTTCAATTTTAACATATAGATTGTTGTCAACTCCTCCTCTTATGAACCCTTTTGACAGTAAGTGACTGTCCAATCTAGAGTACCAAGCTCTAAGAGCTTGTTTTAGGCCACATAGAGCCTTTTTCAGCCTATTGTTAAAGCATTTATAGGCTCTGCTATGTGTAGAGTATCCTAAAAAGATACCTTCATCAGTTTTAGATTGAAAACTGCCTAAGTTTTCGTCATCTCTTTTGATGAAGCACTTGCAGCCAAATATTCTAAAATACTTAATTTGGGCAGATTTTCCATACCACGGTTCATATGGAGTGAAATTTGATTTCACTCTAATCTTCACTCTATTCAAAATGTAAACAGTTGTATGAATAGCTTCTTTCCAGTATGTATTTGCCAGATTTGCTTGATTCAACATGGTTCTTGCCATCTCTTTTATAGTCCTATTCTTTCGCTCAACTACCTCATTTTGCTGGGGTGTTCTAGTAGTAGCATACTGTCTTTTTATGCCATGTTTGTCATAGTAATCTATGAATTCTTGTGAGGTGAATTCACCACCTTTGTTAGATCTTAAACACTTCAGTTTTGAGTCCGTTTCTCTTTCTACGAGTTTTCTAAAAACTTTAAAGCGTTCAAACGCTTTTAATTTATTCTTGAGAAAAGTAAACCATACCATATGAGAGTAGTCATCAACAAACAACATGAAGTATTTCTCACCATTTATGGATCTAGTCCTTGTAGGACCACATAAGTCAGTATGAACAATTTGTAGAGGCTTGGTAGAAAAAAGTTCCTTGGATTTAAAGCTGACCTTAGTTTGCTTTCCTTTTAGACACTCTTTACAAACAACTTTATCAGGGTTTCTAAGAGGGGGCAGACCTCTTACATTTTGATTTTTGATAATTCTAACCATATTGTCAAAATTAATGTGGCCTAGTCTCTTGCGCTACAACCAACTTTCTATAATCTGACTCATTAAGCATATACCATGATTGTTCTATTGTCCAGAGGTGTCTAGTAAGTTGTAGACATTTCCTTTAGTCCTTCCAGTAGCAAAAACTTTACCTGACTGGTTTTTGATTTCACATCCTTGTGAAGTGAACAGGACTTGATAGCCACTGTCACATATCTGACTGACACTCAAAAGGTTGTGTTTTAATCCTTCTACATAATAAACATTTGAGATTGGAGTGTCTTCATTCAGCAACAGAGAACCTCTTCCTCTGATTTGAATTCCAGAGTTGTCTCTGAACTTTACATATCCGCCAACATAGTCTTCTAGATTTGTAAATTTTTCTTTGTCACCAGTCATGTGGTTTGAACAACCACTATCTAGGACCCATAGGTCCTTCTTCTTAGAGTGAAAAGCAGTTTGAACAAGCATAGTCTGTTCAATGTTGTTAACTGCTTTGGGTTTCCAAACTTTGATGGTTTTCAGTAGTTTATTCTGCTGATCAACATTGCATTGCTTTGCTGAATGACCCAAATATTTGCAAGTAAAACATCTAATTTGTCTTGCAAAACCATGATTCTACCTAAAGCCAAATATAGGAGTTCTAGCATTCATAAATCTGCAAGAATTTACTTTGTGACCAAACTTATTGCAAAAGTAACAATACCCATAGAAAATAGGGTGGGAGTTGTAAACCATTTTGTTGCTCCTAGAAGGATAAATGTGATCCTTGACAAACTCAGAGTGTTTGTCTTCAGGCTTTTTTTTTCCAGCAACAGTATTGTTCTTCTCACTATCATTTGAGCATTCACCTTTAACAAAGCCAATACCAGTTTTGTCTTTGTTTAATTTTTGTTTACTAAGCATGCCATTTAGTTTAAGAGTGCTTTCATACTTTTTGATATTCTTCCTGAGATCTACAATCTCATGTTCAAGTTTTTGAATTTCTTGATCTTTGGAACTTATGTCAATATGAAGACAATCTTCAACTCTTTTGGATTCTTCAAGTTGAGTTTTTAGAGAAATTATCTCAAGATTAATGAGCTGCTCTTGTGTGTTATCTTGAACAACATTTTGTTCTTGAGCACGCAAATGTTTCTTAAGTTTTCTCAGCTCTTTTAGAGCACATTTCAGTTCTCCTTCATAGTCCACTTTACCTTCTTCAACATCATTGTTGTTTGTTTCATCTTGTTGAATGATTTTAGCCATGAAGAGATTTTCATCTTCTTCATCTAGAGAGTCATTAGATTCAGAGTCTGTATCATTTTTGCTGAACAAAATTTTCTTCTTTTTGAAGTTAAATTTATGTTTGGGTCTGTAAGCCTTTTTCTTGGCAAATTTCTCAGATTTCTCGTTATCACTGTTTGTGTCACCATAGGGATAGTTTGCAACAAAGTGACCTATTTTTCCACAATTAAAGCATTTGAAGGGAAGTTTTCCCTTATACTTTCTAGAACCCTTTTTGAGTTTCCTTACAAAATGGGATTCTTTAGAATAAGAAAATTCTGATTCAAAGAGCTCATCCCTTTCTTTCCTTTCAACATTAAATGATGCTTCTTTTGTAGTGAGGTTGTTTTTACTAATCCTCATTTCATAGGCAGTCAACGTGCCTTCTAAATTGTCAAGGGTAAGCTGGGTAAAATGTTTCTTCTCTTCTAGAGTAGCTACCTTAGCCTCAAATTTTGTTGGCAAGGTTCTGATGACCTTGGTTACTACATCAAATTCCTTGACTTCTTCTCCTAGACCCTTCATTGCATTTACTATTTCATCAACTCTCAAAAAGTAGTCAGCTACTTTTTCATCGTCCCTCATTTTTAGTTCTTCAAACTGGTGTTTTAGAGTGAGGACTTTAGACTATTTTACCTTTTCATTTCCTTGATAGATAGTTTCAAGTTTAGTCCAGATTTCACTAGCAAAACTGCAGTGCATGACTTTGATGAAGACATCTTTAGTCAGAGCACATAGAAGAGCATGCTTTGCTCTTGCATTAGTTTTATATCTCTTCTTTTCACCAGAAGTAGTTGGCAAAGTAGCTGGTACAGTGTACCCAATCAATACTATGCTCCAGACATCAAGGTCTATAGAAGTTAAGTAAGTCTCCATTCTGATTTTCCACAATACATAATCAGTTCCATCAAATAATGGAGCTCTAGTCATGGAAGTACCTTCATGAGCTTGAGACATTATGAATAGACTCCAAGTCCATAATCAATCCTAGGTTGGAAAGACCTATTAGAGGACCCTAGGCTCTGATACCAATTGTTGGAGTGAAAATACACTGAGAGGGGGGGGGTGAATTAGTGTTTTTAACTTCTTAAATATTTTTAAATTGAAACTGAAAAGAGCCATACATATGCTCTCATTTTTCAATGATAGTGTCATTCATGTATTTGAATGCAATCATATAAACTAAAATGAGTAATGTAACATTGCATTTTAAAGCAGTAAAGAGTTGAAGCAAAAAAGTCATAGAGACATAATAGACACAAGATATGCCGAGTGGAAAACCCTCCTGGGGTAGAAAAACCACTCCTGAACCTGCTGCCTTTTTCAAGCTTTCATTTCAATAATTTATTTTGACAAAGCCTCAAAAGCTGATTTTTGAGCACCGACTCAAGGAGCACCAACCCCTCTATTTAGAGACACCAATCTCAAGGAGCACTAGCCCCTTTCCCGATTTTTAATAGAACATACAATAGTATAGAGGATCTCTCTGTTTCACTTGATTTTTGTCAAGTGCCTCTTGACAGACAAAACATAGAATTTTCAAGAGTCATAATTGACTCTTCAGAATTCCATGCATTATCTAATCTCAATGCATCTTGAGGAAATTCCTATCTCTATTACAATACAATCTCATCAAACTATTTTTCAATCATACATACTTTCTTTCTTTTTCACTGTTTGATTTTCAATGTTTTCTCATACATAAAACTACAAGTCTGAATACACACTGTATTTTCCAATTTTCAGCCTCAAAGAATAGAATAGAATTTCAGAACTCTCTCTAGTAATACCCCTGTTTTTCATTTTTGATATGTTGTCATGATTGAACCCTAAACTCACTTGTTTTGGATTTTTCAGAAAAACATCATTACACTTTGGAAGTATTAAAACTGTTACTCGAATTTCACATACCAGAAAGTTATTGCAAGGTTGTATTTGAGGTTACATAATAACTGTTAGGCTAGATCTGATGTTGCATTGTTCACAAAGGAGAGATTATTTCTTTCTATTGAGGATAGGACAGCAATGACCAAGAATAGAAGAGTGACTGAGCATGTCTTCACCAGAAGCCTGCACATGCAGTGCTTAAACAAAAGCAGTGAGATTACATCATTTAAAAATTGAAATGATAACCATTTTCCTTGACTGAACCAGCAATGCATCATAAGTATTTTAGCCACATCTAGTAATGAAGAAAGTATATACCCAAGGAGATTTGAAAAATAAGCTAAAAGAATTTTGAAGCATAACTGAAATACCTTCACAGGAAATGTTATCCATGTAACCAGATGATCATATGATAAGATTTGATGGAATTATCATTACCCATAACAAGACAACCCAGATCCTTAATATAACTGACATGATAACCCTCAAAAAGGATTGCTGGCAAAATGAAATTATTGTTTAAAGAAAAGATTACCAGATCTGCAATGGAGAGGAAAAACAACCACACAACCTTCCAAAAAATGAGTTTGCAGCTTGTGGCTGAAAGAAGACACATGGAGCAACTTCTATGGAGAGCTCCTGACTGCTCCCGACTTCTCCCGATTTGCTATACAACAACAAAAATGGCAGGAATAACAAAGAAATGGCTGAGTGCAATGATCCATGGTGGCGGCCAGTAGGGTTTCAACCAAAAAACGTGAACAGAGTGAAATAAAAATAGTTTTCCCTAATCTTCCAATGCAAGCGAAGTGAATTCCTTTGCAAAATATGAATCCCATTTGGAGTTCGAGAGGACAAACATTAAACAATCAAAATCACACAAAACACTTTGGAATCCATGGGTAGATCAATGACATGTATGACTGAAAGAGTAGATTTGAAAGCTTTATACTGACTGTCAACATTTAAGCCATGTTTAATAACCATGATGAGACCTGATAGAAATATAAGGTGCACTTCAAAATAAAGTGCCAAATAATATTCAATAATAAATATCAAGGTGAAATTTCCACCTTAGAACGTCATGAAAACTTAGGGACTTGTGATGAGTAAAATATACTTTTGTAAATATCAAGAGCATGTAACAAGAATTGTATCACTTGTAACCAAAATTGTATCACCTGAGCAAATGACCAGTAATCAGAATACCTCAACAACCATTTGTAATCTGCACATGAGGTTAAATGATCAGTGCCACCAAGATAAAAATTAATAAAACCAATGAAGTGAATGTGCCAACCAAAATATGAATTAGCTGAGAAGATAACAAATCAAGCCATCAAGATGCCAGATAACCAAAAGACGACATCAAGGACAAAACAACATAAGAGGGATTCAACATATCATTTGAATACTAGGGGCATGTCCTTGAAAATGGCAGTGGATCAGATTTGTGTATATATATTGTGCTCTTCCCAAATTCATCAGAAAAAACCAAAAACATCCAAAAAAACATCAAAAAAACCAAAAAAAACATTCGGAAAAGTCATCAAAAAACTCAAAAACATGTCAAAATATCAGAAAATATTCAAAAATTCATCATTGAGTATTGTCATTCTTTCACCTTGTCTAAACTACATTGTCTCTGAGCTTGAACGTAGGCATGGTTGATCTTTGATCATCCTCCAAGACATTTAGGTTAGTCCTTTAGGTGTCCGTCGCATTGGCAATCTGTTTGCCCATCTATTTTACATTTAGGTCACTCCTTTAGGCGTTCATCACATTGGCAATCTATTTTCCCATCTATTTTACATTTTAGGTTAGTCCTTTAGGCGTTCGTCACATTGGCAATCCATTTTCCCATCTTTTTTACATTTAAGTCAGTCCTTTAGGTGTCTGTCGCATTGGCAATCCATTTTCCCATCTATTTTACATTTAGGTCAGTCCTTTAGGCATCCGTCGCATTGGAAATCCATTTTCCCATCTATTTTACATTTAGGTCAGTCCTTTAGGCGTCCATCGCATTGACAATCCATTTTCCCATTTATTTTACATTTTAGGTTAGTCCTTTAGGCGTCCGTTGCATTGGCAATCCATCTTATCATCGTCAAGTTTGTCACCAATCAAACTACATGGTCTCTACATGTATAACGTAGGCAAGGCTAATCTATAGATCAGCTCCCGAGACCCCTAAGATAGGTCTTTAAGTTAGTCTCTTTGTCTTAAATCTTGAAAATACCAAAAACATTGAAAAATCTCAAAAATACCAAAAACATTTGTAAAAATCTCGAAAATACCAAAAAACATTTGTAAAAACATCTCAAAATTTCCAAAAATAGCCTCAAAACAATTGAAAAACCCAAAATGGTGCATTTGTCTCATCTCGATTTCACTTGTAATAACATCATTCCTAAAAAAGCATCATCGCTTTCATCCTTTGGTAAGTCAGTCGGAAGCAAGTCTAGTAGGTTTAAAAGTAAATGCCTAATCGTCAAAGTCTCAAAAGTCTAGATCAGTAAGCAAGCAAGTTGGTCAACTCATAGTATCAATAGCTTATCACCCAATCAGACTCACCAAAATCATAATCACAACATGTCCTAGGATGAAGCTTTCCCACGATGGACATAAGCATCAGGTACCTCGCAATAGTATAGCCTTGGCTAGCGGTATGAAGAACATTAGCTTGTTTGTTTACTTTATTTTGGTCTTTTTTAGACTTATCTTATTTTTCATTCATTCCAAGGACCTCTCAATGATGCCTAAACAAAACAAGTTTAGAGAGAAAGGAATGGGGCAACTATCATTATCTTTTTATCTATTATGCTTCTTGGATATCCTTGTAAAATAACTTCGTCATGCGTACTTTGTTTGTTGTAGGAAGAATGTTTTAGAAATTTTTTTGACCACATAAGAAGGCTTGCCTTCTTATGTTTTGGCCCAAGATGTTTAGAATATTTGAACTGCATTTCGAATAAGGTTTTGTTTGTCAAGTGTGAACAAGAGTACTCCTATATGTTTGATGAGTCAAATTCCATCACACTAGGCGCAACGCCATCCTGGTTCTTAATACCTTGATGCATCGCACCTATGTGTGTTATCAAACATAAAGAAGGGTATGCTCTTTATCTCTCCCATCCTTGTATAAGCAATACATCATCATCATTCATCATCATATCCAATAAAGTCTCGATGACTAGTGGACTTGTTGGACTTCTAGATCTTCTTGGATTTAAGGGTTGATCCCTATCATTCTTATATCCTCTTTCAAGCTAACAATGCATCCATCCTGCATCCTACATAATCATGTCATATCATCATAGCACAACATCATCCATCACATCCATCTCACATACATTTCATAATCATCTAAGTTGCTTAGGATAATATAGATTTGTTATTCTAAGCATCTACCAAAACATCTCATTTTCATAATCATTTAAGTTGTTTAGGATAATATAATTTTTTTATTCTAAGCATCTTCCAAACATCTCATTTTCATCATCATTATCATATAGATCATATAGTCTAACCATTCATACATCCATTTTGAACCTCTTTGTCATGAGATCGACCTCACTATTTTCGCTCGATCTCTCGATGGGGCAATGTACCAACGTACTTCTTTTCGTTGGGGCATCTGAAAAAATCAGAATTTTTTTTAATTTTGATGTTAGCAGCATCATTCTTTGAACCAATGCAACAAGTACATTGCTTCAAAGAGGGAAAAAATATAGACATGCAAAATATACGCATGCATCTAATCATACTTCATTGAGCGTCATTTCATCTATTAATTAAATAAACCAATTTAATTAATTCACTAAGCTTATCTCTTTAATTAAATAAATCCAATTATTTAATTATCTCCTATAGTTTCTGATTTAATTAAATCACATATATCTAATTAAATCACTCATATGCATTTTCCTCTCATTTGATTTACAAAAATTCAAATCAAATGTCATATCACCTAACCTCCTGTTAGATTAATCAAATACTAATTAATTTAATCCTAATCACCTAAATCCTCTAGATTCATCCACTTGCACAATAAATCATTTAATTTGATTTATTAAAACACCTATTTCCCTCACAAAGGCATATTCCCAAGGAATATGCCCTCATTAACTCTCCTGTTTGAATTTAATAGCCAAACACAATTCCCCCAAAAAACCCTCAACCATATTCATTTATTGCCATTTTCAAATTTGAAATGGGCACATTAGCCAAAAATTGCACAAGCATGGGCCAATCCCATTGTGACAAGTGGCTCTCTCTCATTTGTTGGGTTTTAATCCCACATTGCTCAATCTTGGCTTCTCCTCTCTACATTTTAGACCATCCTCATTATAGGCAACTTGAGTTCATGAGCATCTCATTGTCTATCATCTCATTAGCTTTGAAAGGATTGGGAAAGGGCTCTTTCACTTATTCAAAGAGCACCAATCCATCATAGAATAGGTATATTTCATGTCTTTTTTACATGTTTGATTTAGTTTTGTCATTTGTTTTGAAGAATGTTGTATTATTCTATGAGGATGTTAGAGTTGTGCTAACCATTTGCAGATTTTGATGTCCACATTATTCTTTTTTAGGGTCACCACGATCCATCATATCATAGTGTGTGTTGATAGGTAAACATAGGATCATCTCTTGATCTTTTTGTTTGTCCTTGTCTTCTTGGTTGTCCCATGTGGTACCCACCAAGATACCCACTGTCTTGCACTATGTTGGGGGCATCCTTTGTGTTTGTGGTTATCCCAACATTAGGCCCAACCAAAGCCCTTGTGACTTTGGGATGTTGGACTAACTTTTTAATTGTTGTGTTAGTCCTATGCATGTGATACGATGTCACCTTGGTTCCTCATACCCTCGTGCATAGTATCTCATGCTATACCAAATTAAGCACTAATTACATGGCAGCATAATGCATAACAATTAACTTTCTTTATTTGGTTACTAGCCATTCACCCTTCATTGCTCTCCCTCATCTATCTATCCTATCTTTTTTATCACTCCACTATCTTCATCCTCATCATATCATCCTTTTTTCAATTTTCTTAGGATAATATAGATTTGTTATTCTAAGCATCTTTTCTTCCATTATTTTCATTCATTTCAACAATCTCACATCTCAATCCAATCCTAATCCATTAAATCTAGCACAAATCATCTAATCACATCCTTGGTATTGTTGCCAACATTGCTAAAATCCTTGATCCAATCATCATCATTATCATCTTCAAGATGTATCCTTTTGTGTTTTTTTGGGATGTATCCTTCCCTCGTCAACAACACTCTCATCACCCTCATCAAGATGTATTCTTCCCTATCCTTGTGTTGTTTTGGGATATATTTTTACCTCATCAACAACACTCCATCCATCGTCAATCTATTTTTGCTTATAGCTTGACTGGGGCAACCACCTTTGTTCTTAAATCCATTTGTGCTTTCTTACTTCTCATCTTCTCCTTTCATTATCTATTTCTCCTCCCATTATATATTGTATCCATCACTTTGCATCATCTTCCTTGTATACCCTTGCACCATCTCATTCATTTCAAGAGCACACCCATGTTCTCTTGAACCTGCATGTCCTCTTGAGCGGGCATCCTCACCCATCTTCATTGTCACACCTATCATTTTTCTTCCTATTCACTCTTTTGAATGACTAGGGCATCTTCCACAATCTAACCATCTTCTTCCTGGTGCTATCTTTTAATCTTCTTTGAAATGATGCTACTTTGTAACACCATCTCAAAGAGAGAAAAAATGTAGACACCTAAATTTGGCCACTCACATTTGATCAAATTAATCCTTTTTTGTCTACATATCCTCTTATTTGCATTAATTAAGTAATATTACTAAATTATTTAATTAATATCCCTAAATTCCTCTAAATTCCTAAGGTATTTAATTAAATTATTAAATACCTTACACTTTATTTCTTTCTTCCAAGGAATTAAATAAATAATCCACTTATTTAATTCCCTTTATCTCCCCTCCCACATAATCTACACTTAATCCTAATTCATCTCCTAATCCCATCATTAGGGAAGTGCACATCCCTAATCCATGATTAGGATGTGTCATATCCTCCAACTTTTGCAAGTTGGCTCCTAATCCTCATTAGTCACCTAACCTTCCTCTAATCCTTCATCAACTAGCCTAATCAACCCCCTTGGTCAACTTTTCCCATCACCGAAGAATTTTTTAATTCCTTTTTGTCTTTCCACGTCCTTTTGAGGAATTTATAATTCCTCTCCCATCCCCCAAGGAATATTAAATTCCCTTTATCCTTTCCATGCACATTAAAAATGAATTTTTAATTCCTTTGGTCAACTCTTGATCTCAACCATTGATCCTCTCCCAAGAATCAATCTTGGTCATCTATTTCAATCTCCCTTGGTAAATGACTAACACTTAGCCAATTTTTCATTCTATTCACAATCTATCACATTCATCCAATCCTTTTTCTATCACCCACTACCATCTTGCATCCATAGCCAAATCCACCATCCTTCTATCCAAGTCAAGCAAAATCAAGTTGTTATGTTTCCAAAATCGATCTAGGAGAACACAAATCAAACAATCAACAAGGCCAACCAATGCATCAACTTGGACAAGGTATAACTCTCTTTTCTCTTTCATTTTCTTCAAGTTCAACTAGGCTAATCGTTGAGTTTTTTTTTTTTACTTTTCCTTTCTTTATTTTTTGTTTCGTCTTACATTTTAGACTAGGAAAATTCACCTAGAAACACCCTAAAACCTCAACCCTTAAACCCTCTACCCTCTAATCTATCCTATACATTAAACCCTCAATCCTCAATTCTCAACCCTCAATTCTTAATCCCTCAACCCTCAACCCTTAATCCCTACACCCTCAACCCCTATACCCTATACCCTCTACATTGGAACCTTAACCCTAATCGACCTTCAACCATATTATACCCTCAAACATTCTAGCTATACCCAAATGAAACCCTCTACCCTCAACCCTAAACCCTTAAACCCTAAAATGACCTTAAACCTTCTACCCTCTACCCTCAACCCTAATCCCTCAACCCTATAACCTCAACCCAATACTCTAAACCTTAAACTGTTAAACCCTCTACATCCCTCTACCCTCTACCCTCTACCCTCAACCCCTATACCCTCTACCCTATACATTGAACCCTCAAACCTAATCCTTGAACAATATACCCTCAACCCTCTACCCTCAACCTTAAACCCTCAACCCTCAACCCTTAAACCCTAAACCCTTACACCCTCTACCCTATACATTAAACTTCCTACACCCTCAATTCTAAACCCTAAACCCTTAATACATCCCTCCCTCTCTACCCTAAACCCAAAATCATTAAACCCTCGTATATGTCCCTCTTATACCCTCTACCCTAGTCAACCCTAATCCCTCAATCCTTAAACCCTTAAACCCTTAAACCTAAGTAAAATATCTACCCTAATCCCTCAACCCTCAACCCTTAATCCCTCAACCCTTAAACCCTCAAGTACCCTTAAACCCTAATCCCTCAACCCCTATACCCTCTACCCTATACATTGGACCCTCAACCCTAATCGTTGAACCATATACTCTCAACACTCTACCCTCAACCTTAAACCCTCAACCCTCAACCCTTAAACCCTAAACCCTTACACCCTCTACCCTATACATTAAACCACCCTTAACCCTCAATTCTCAACCCTCAACCCTTAACCCTTAATCTACATAAAGTACCGCAATAAAGAAAAAATTTGGTTTTTTTATGTTTATCTCGAGGAATAAATTGGTGTATACAAAGGGAATGTTGGTGACAATATGGATCTTGTCACACAAATTGTTTCATATCATGTTAAATACAATAAAAAATCAAAGGCAGTAGATCTTTTGATGCAAATGAAATGTAGGCAAGCAATTGAAGGCTAGTGAATATTAGGGAAGGATTTGTTGTTCTAACACCCTTAATCCATGCTAGATCAGAACAATTAGGTGCGAAATTAGGCGCTAAAATAGGCTTTAAAGTAGGTGCTAAAATAGGTGTTACATTAGGCTAGATAATATGGTTGCCAATTTATGCATTAACCTGGGTGTTAATTTCAGCATTAATCTTGAAATTAATTTCAGTCTTAATATGGGTGCTACATTGGGCATTAATTTTGGTGCTAATTTCAATGCTGATTTTGACACTAATTTATGCCTAAATTAGCACCTACTTGTCCTAGTTGGTGTAAAAAATACAAAAAATAGCACCGACTCTTTTAGAAAATTGGAGAAAAATATATTAAAATAGTAGGTGGAAGCAAAAAATAGAGCAAAAAAGAGAGCTAATCACAAGGATTTGTTGTATTGTGTAATTACTTTACCTATTACAATCAGAATGGTTACATTGCAAACTCATATTCATGTGATGCCCTATGACCTTTCCTATAATCTTCTTTTGGGTAGACCACAGATTCATGAGATGCACACGGTGACTTTGATCCTTCATCAAAAAATGAAATATGTCTACAACAACAAATTTTATCAAATTGACATAGACCTTGAGCCTAAAATTTGCTTACAACTTGGAAAAAGAACAAAAAGTCCTCTGAACACATTAATTTCAACCTCCAACATAACACCTCCTGAGACCAACCAACAAGAAGAACCCATGTCTAGCTTACTCGGTGATGATTGGGGATCTTTAGAATTCTCGCCTTCATTTATGGGAGAATACATCATCACATGGAAAGAGGATGAAAAAAAAGAACAACCAATAGTCCTATCTACTCAAAATGTTAAAGAATCTTCCCAAACATCTACCTCATCTACTTTGGAAGAAAATACAATGTACACAAGAAATTTTGATGAGATAGATTATGAACAACTATTTCAATTGAAGGAAAAGGAAATATTTTATGGATGAGGTTATGAACTTGTGAAATAATTAGGATACAATGGTAAAGGATGTGGAAAAAGGGAACAAGGCATTTGAATCCCCATAGAACCTAATACACAAGAGACAAAGAATAGTTTAGGGTATTTTTTTTCTAAGACAACTAAAGCAACTCAATGACCATCGTTCAACATCAACACCATCACATGCAAACATCCTAAATTCCTTGAGATGGATTCACCATAATCATGGGAATATGTTAACGATGATGAAACTTTAAAACAAATGTTAGGTACTTCTAATAAGATTTTTGTTCCCAAACGAAACATTACCTATGCTATGGTAAGTACCAAGCAAAACATTATTGAAACCAGTGAGACAACCACAAGCATGGAACCATATGATCTGGCCCTTCCTAAGTCAAATGCACTCCCCTTAAGGGATACATTGATATACCAATGAACATAGATGATAAATAAAAAATCATTAAAATTGGTCAGTGCCTTGATGATCAAGAACAAGAGGATCTTGCAACTTTTTTCTTGGAGATATTCAAAAATTCCAGGAATCAACCCAAAGATAGTGACACAACATTTTTCTTGCTGAAAAATCTAAGCCCGTTCGCTGAAAGATACGAAAGATGAACCCTAAGATAGCCTTGCAAGTTAAAGGAGAAATTGAAAAAATCCTTGGCGTAGGTTTCATTCAACCTGTCAATTATTCTCATTGGATATCAAACATTATCGTAGTTTCTAAACCTGATAATCGTGTTAGGATATGTACGGATTTTCATGACTTGAATAAAGCATCTTTAAAAGATGATTTTCCTCTTCCTAATATCGACATGATAGTGGATTCAACTGATGGCCATGCTTTGTTGTCTTTCATGGATCCAAATTTTCAAGATATAATCAAATCATTATTAACCCACAAGATCAATACAAGACAACATTCACATCTACTTGGGGAAACTTTTGTTGGGTTATGATGCCTTTTGGATTAAAGAACGCAGGTGCCACTTATCTACGAGCAATGAAATTGATATTTCATTATTACATACATAAAATCTTGGAAGACTATGTTGATGACATTCTAGCCAAATCCTTAACATGACAAGCTAATGTGAAGGTTCTTTGAGAAATCTTTGAACGAATGTGTAAATACAACATGCACTTAAATCTGAAAATGTGTCTTTTGAGTAAATAGTGGAAAACATTTAGGGTTGATCATATCTCACAGAGGCATTGAGGTGGACACAAATAAAATTTTACTTTATAGTTAACATGCCACCTCCTCAAAACATTTCCCAATTACGCACCTTACAATGAAGGATTCAAGCCATGTGTCATTTTGTTGCCTCCTTAGTTGATCGAATGTTACCTTTCACACATCTCCTCAAAAAGGATGTGCATTTTTATTGGAATGAGTATTATAAATAGGCCTTTGAGAGTTTGAAAAATACCTTGCAACTCCGCTTGTGTTACAACTCGCTATACCAAAAAAACCATTCATCCTTTATATTTTCGCTTTCACCCATGCTCTTGCAACATTCTTGGCTCAACAAGATGACAATGGAAAAGAGTACCCTATCTATTACGTTAGTAGAGATCTAATAGATTATAAAATATGTTACACACTAATTGAAAACAATGTTTGGCCCTTGTATTCACTACTAGTAAGTTCTGACACTATTTACTAAATGCATAAATACAAGTCATGACAAAATTTGATCCCCTCAAACATCTTTTCACTAAAACAAACTTGTCTGGACGCCTCGCTAAATGGGTAATTTTGTTGACTGATTTTAACCTTAAGTTTATTTCCCAAATAGCAATCAAAGGCCAAGCCTTAACTAACCACTTAGCTGATGCTCCTTCTCCTTTAGCCCTACCTACCACTAACTCTTTTCTCGATGAGAATGTGTTAACAATTGAGGTTTCTACATGGGAATTATACTTGGATGGATCCAAGTGTCGAATAGGCTCTAGCATTGGGGTTATATTAATTCCACCAATTGGAAAGCCTATTCCCATGTCATATCGATTATACTTCCTACGTACAAACAACACAGTTGAATATGAGGCATTAATCATTGGATTGTGTGTCGCTCCAATCATGGGCGTCAAAGATATAAAGATCTTTGATGATTTGCAATTAGTGATCAAGCAAATAAATAGTCTCTACCAAGCTAATCATGACAAATTATTGCAATATAAGGATCTCATAATGACCGTGTTAGAATATTTTGAATCGTTCTCCATTGATAAAATCCCCCAGAAAGATAATCGACATGTGGATGCAATGGCAAGTGCGGCTTCTCTCATATCCCCTTCAAATCCTTCCAAAAATGTCACGTTTACCATTCACCCAATCATGGAACCTTCCATTATTGATAAATCTAATGACACATTCATAACAATTTCAGATAACTCGAGTGAATGGTATGATACCATATATATAACTATTTAAAAGATGGTACCATTCTTGAGCCTACAACAAAAAAAACCAGAACTCGTCTAAAAGAGCTAGCCACCAAGTACATCATCCTTGTCGATGTGTTGTATAGAAGATCCTTTGATGGTATTCACTTGCGATGCCCTAGGGATTTTGAAACTCATATAGCCCTTGAATAGGCCCACATGCCTGTAGGGGTCATTTTGGGGGTAGCTCCTTATTGCATTAAACTCCTTCGTATGGGATACTATTGCAGAAATATGGAAAAAGATTACTTTGCATATTTTTTAAAGGGTATGTGCAGGATCATCATGGAAAAAGTAGGCCCCTAAGTGGCAATGAAAATTAAGAAAATTAGAGTTAGGAAACTTGACGTAAAAATTTGAATAAGTCATCTATATTATTTCAATAATATGTAAGAATAGAATCTGTAGAAAATTGAATGTAGTTTCTAAAATACTAGGTTTATTTTAAAAAAATATGAATCTAATTGGTGAAAATTTGAAATTTCAATGCAGCAGTACTTAAATTTCAAGGAAAAAATAAGAAGTAGGTGTCTATCTGACCACCCTAACCACAATGAAATGATAATATTTTTTATAAGATTTTATATATATAAGTAGAGGACTCATGTCCCAGTGTGATGCATAATTTTTTGTATTTTTTTCGAAGTAAATAATTAATTATGAATTTTTAATTACAACATTTTAAAAATATAAAAAACTCGTATGTCTAACCACCTTAACTTGGTCAAAACTTCATGAAATTCATTTTTTCTTTTTTTAATCCTATAGTATGTGAAGCATACAATGTGATGCATATTTTGGATTCAAAAAATGTGATATTATTTAAAAGCTACAGGGCATGTGCAGGATCATTATGGAAAAAATAGGCCCTTAAGTGGCAATAAAATTCAAAAAAATCAGAGTTAGGCAACTTGACGTAGAAATTTGAATAAGTTAACTATATTATTTCAAAAATATGTAAAAATAGAGTCTATCGCAAATTGAATGTAGTTTCTAAACTACTAGGTTTATTTTTATTTAAAAAAAATCTATTTGGTGAAAATTTGAAATTTCAATGCTGTAGTACTTAAATTTCAAGGAAAAAATAAGGTGTCTGTCTAACCACCCTAACCACAATAAAATGATAATATTTTTTTATAAGATTTTATATATAAGTAGAAGACTCATTTATCGATGTGATGCATATTTTTTTGTAATTTTTTTTTAATTAAATAATTAATTATGATTTTTTATTACAAATTTAAAAAAATATAAAAAATCGCACGTCTAACCACCTTAACTTGGTCAAAACTTCATGAAACTCAATTCTTTTTTTTTTAATCCTATATTATGTGAAGCATAGAATGTGATGCATGTTTTAGATTCAAAAAATGTGATACCCTTTGAAATTTATATATGTTTTTCAATCAACTTATCAATCAGGACTTTAGTCATAATTCAAATAGAAAATGAATAATAATTGTTTATTAAATTCAAAGTAAATAATAATTTATATTGGTGGAAAGCTAAGAATCTCCTTTAAAAACCCTTTTCGTTTCATCAATTTTGGGTAAAAATAAAGTCATCAGCCACATGGGCCATCATATCACTTACATATCGCCACTTTTTGGCCCATCATGATCCTGCACATACCCTACAGATATTTTTCAATCAGCCTATCAATCAGGACTTTAGTCATAATTCAAATAGAAAATGAATAATAATTATTTATTAAATTCAAAGTAAAGAATAATTTATATCGGTGGAAATTTGAGAATCTCCTTTTAAAATCCTTCTCGTTTCATCAATTTTGGGTAAAAAATAATTCGTCAGCCACATGGACCATCCTATCACTTACATATTGCCACTTTTTGGCCCATCATGATCCCACACATACCCTTAAGTGATATCACAAATGTTAATAACACAACACTTTCATCCATGCTCTTACTTCTGAGCTTCGTGCATAAATCCCTATTTTTCCATTCTTCGTATGGGGATTGGATCTCATTGGAAACATTTCACCACCTTCTTTTCTTGGACATACATTTATCATTACTGCAACTGATTATTTTACAAAATGGGTAAAATCCATTCCCCTTCAATCCACCGCCGCTGATGTAATATGTTGTTTCCTATTGGAAGACATTATTTCTGCCTTCGAACTCCCTTCCACATTAATTTCAGACAATGCAACACCATTTTAAAATAATGATGTGAAGAAGTTCTTGGAGAGATTTCATATTCAACATCTCATTTCAACACCTTACTACCCACAATCTAATGGTCAAGCTGAAAGTACTAACAAGACTCTAGAAAAAATCCTTGAGAAAACTATTAACAAACATCACAAAGATTGACACACACAATTACAATATGTGCTTTGGGGCTATCGAACAAGTCTCCAATCATATATAGGAACTACACCTTATAACCTTGTCTATGGTACCGAGGTTATCATGCCCTTGGAGTTAGAAATCCCCACATTAAGTATTTATCTCCAAGGTCTTATCGATAACGCTACCTATAAGGAACAATGGTTACATTGGCTTGAAATTCTTGATGAACAATGCATTAATGCTCTTGAGCATCTTCAAACTTATACTAAGAAATTGAAATGGAGCTATAATCATCATGTCATCCCTCAAAAATTTACTAAGGGCGATTTAGTTTTATATGAAAATCAACGCAATACTATTGTAAACTACATTGAAAAAGGAAAGTCCAGTCCTAACTGGTTAGGACCTTACATCATCCATTCAAGTTACGGATCTTGCGCTTACACATTAACAAAGCTAGATGGCACACCCCTTAAGGACCCTATCAATGTCACGCATCTACATCGGTATTATGTTTAGTCTCTTTGAATGGTAGGCATGATAAAGTAGTGTTGTTAAAGCTATTGGATTATATCCTATATGATTTCCCATTGCTTCATTCTTGACAACCGATTATGTGTGTGTCTTGAGCACTAAGGTAATTATTTAATTCATTTTATAATTGCTTTAGGTTTCATACTATTCAAATTCCACTTGTGTGCTATGTTAACTTCAATCATCAGTACATAAAATACTTAATCATCATGTAGCATCTAAAAGAAACTATAGCAAGTTTTAATGGGTATGTGTAGGATCATGATGGGAAAAAAGTGGCGATATGTAAGTGATATGATGGCCCATGTGGCTAATAACTCTTTTTTAGCCAAAATTAATGAAATGAAAAGGGTTTTTAAAGGAGATTCTTAGCTTTCCACCAATATAAATTATGCTTTACTTTAAATTTAATAACTAATTATTCTTCATTTTCTATTTGAATTATGACTAAAGCCCTAATTGATAGGTTGATTGAAAAACATCTATAGATTTCAAATGGTATCACATTTTTTTAATCTGAAACATGTGTCACATTCTATGCTTCACATACTATAGGATTAAAAAAAATGGATTTAATGAAGTTTTGACCAAGTTATGGTGGTCTGACATACGAGTTTTTATATTTTTTAAAAGTTGTAATAAAATATTCATAATTAATTATTTACTTGGAGAAAAATCACAAAAAAATATGCATCATATAAGGACATGAGTCCTTTACATATATCTAAAATCTTATAAAACAATATTATCATTTTATTGTGGTTCTAGGGTGGTCAGATAGACACCTATTTATTTTTTTCCATGAAATTGAAGTACTACTCCATTGAAATTTCAAATTTTCACCAAATAGATTTAAAAATAAATAAAATCTAGTAGTTTAGAAACTACATTCAATTTTCTACAGATTATATTCTTACATATTTTTGAAATAATATAGATAACTTATTCAAATTTTTACATCAAGTTGCCTAACTCTGATTTTCTAAATTTTCATCGCCACTTTAGGGCATTTTTTTCCATGATGATCCTGCACATACCCTAATTAGACCACATAAGCTTTGTTAAATCATGAAGACATTAATTAAGTAATCTTACAAAGGCTATCTAGTTAATCACATTGTCATTTACATTCCAACACATAAAAACAAGTAATAAAATATCAGAGTACTCATATGTATATATATAAATCAAAAGTTTTCTATACATGTCATCAAAATATACAATGTCACTGAGGACTATGATTACCAGATCCCTCAAGATCTGGTACTTATTATTCTTTAGTAATAGGACGTTGAGAGACAATCGTATGTGATCATGATCACCATCCGCCGAATCTGAGTGCAAAATCTAAGCCCTCTATCCATGCCAAGACCACCCATTGTTCCCTTGTTATTTGATCCCTCACTAACTATAGTCATGCTACCTCTACCTCTAGTCTCTCAATCTCTACTAGGGTTCGAGATGACTTTGCCTTTGTTGTACTCTCAGCTCAATGGATTCGTCTCTTTAGAATCTCATATGTTACTCATAATATTGTGAATGGCCTGAGTGACTCTTGACCCTACTCCATAATAGGTGGGGGCACATAATCTAAGTTTGACTCCTACTCATTGATAGATTTTGGCACGATCTCTATAGTTGATTGATGGTAGAGATCCTACCAATCTCTCCTAGCTCCTGCAAGGTAGAAACTATAGACAATTAGTACACATCATGATATATATAGATAAAATAATACACAAAAAGCACAAGGTACATGCATAAAATTAAATCGCACCACCTATATCTCTAATAGGCTAAGTAGTATCAACCTAATCCTATGTAGGGGCATGGACAATGTGCTAGCCTCTCCATGACTGTGAGTTTTGATCCCTTTTACAACCATTACTTGTGATCTATTCATATGAATGAGTGAGGGATCTCCCCACTCATGTCGATCCTTAGCTACTGCCTCATCACTCTCACTCAGGGGTGGCTCCTCCTCTTCCTCCTTGTGTTCCTCCTCTTCATCCTCCTCCTTTCCCTCCTAGCCATCATAGTCAGGATATGCATTCTCATCATACTTCTCATCAATGATATTGGTAAATATGTCTACAAGCCTGTAGCATGTATCCTTGGTCATGTCCTCTCTTATCTACCTCATTTGGAAATGGTCCTGCATCTCCTATGGGATCATCAATCAGATAAATAGGAGTTGGTTGTGATACTGTCCACCACTCCTCATACTCCCATGTGGCACCAAAATTGTCTACGTCAGAGACTAGAGGTTGATCATGATCTGATAAATTAGATTTGCTCTCAACAACATCATCTAGAGTGAGTTGTACTATATCACCTAGTCTTTGGGCACTCTGCACTAACCTCCTAAAAGAGGATTATGCCCTGGATGGCCTCTAAATCTATCCAAACTTCCACATGACTCAATCATAGTAGAAAGGATGTACTATATGATCATGACGACCAACCAAAAATTTGTCTAACTATAATCTCCTCAACTGCCTCATGTGATATGGCCACTGCAGTGTCAGCTAATAAGGTTTCCACAATATCTCATCCTCCTCCAATTGGTCAAATCTCACTCTCCATAAATGTAAATCCCCGTACTACCACAATGGTCGTAGATGATAACCAAAGGATTGAGGATACCCCACTACTACTGGACATGGGAAGCCAGTAGGCCTGGTGCATGTGATATGCTCAAGGAACCAAACCTATAGAAGTGTGCAATGCACCATGCTGTCTATCTCCCAAAAAATAAACTATGCCAGATCATAATCAAAATTTGCTAGGATACAATGCCCCCAGGCATATATTCTCTTGTGCTTTGTCATCTCGTGTATCAAGTGAACTAGTCCTCCCTCTAAGTGTGTTTCCCATCTATCTGTGAGGAGTACTAGTGCAACTATATATACCCCATCTATACCCCACTACTATTGGACATGGGAAGCCAGTAGGCCTGGTGCATGTGATATGCTCAAGGAACCAAACCTATAGAAGTGTGCAATGCACCATGCTATCTATCTCCCAAAAAATAAACTATGCCAGATCATAATCAAAATGTGCTAGGATACAATGCCCCCAGGCATATATTCTCTTGTGCTTTGTCATCTCGTGTATCAAGTGAACTAGTCCTCCCTCTAAGTGTGTTTCCCATCTATCTGTGAGGAGTACTAGTGCAACTATATGCATCATAATCTGCCTCACAACTGGTGCTTGTGAATATAGTAGCATCGCCAGGTCGACCTATCCTCTCACTCATTCATCGTGCACTGCCACATCTAAACAATATTGCATATCAGCCTACTACTCATGGAAGGTATGATATTTTTGGAAGTAAACCAACTCTCCTTGAATAGGAACTCATAGAATACACTGCACATCCTCCAAAGTAATCATCATCTCCTCGATCGGTAGGTGGAATGTACAAGTGTATGCATCCCAGAGGTCACATAGTGCCAATAACATAGCATCATGGTACCTCATGGGGGGCATGAGGTATGCTCAATATATCCCCACAACCTATAAGTGCTCTATGTCCTTTGCTAACAATGTTGGTGCTAAATCTCTCAGGAAACCCAATTGCCTACCACCAAGACATTTACGTGAATGGGTGGGTACCTATCACAAACACAAAAATATGCTCGATAAACCATCTAGAATTTTTATTTTTTACTCTATGTATCATGGAAGTGTACTAATTTTGTTCTAGTGTGATTTCTTGAAGGCACTAGACACTTTAGAACCCTTTTGGGACCCTTTGCGAAGAAACATGACACTTTGTGAACAAAACAAACACTTTGTGAGCATATGGGACACTTTGAGAAAAAAGGGATCACTTTGTGAACTTTTTCTCCAAGATCCTAAATTAACCTAGAAATGCATATAAATCATTCAATAATTTCAAAAACAGACAATGAAGGTAGCAAAATCAACTCACCTCATGATAACGCTTGTCGCATGACACCTAGTCTCGCATCACGTCCAGTCTCAGAGGTGTGTAGTTTCATCTACTCAGCATCTTTCACTATTCCCTTGTCACTCTCATTCTATAAGAAGGTGAAATGAACAAGTGACAAATCACTTCATTCTTAACTCTTTTAAATCTTTTTCACTCCCATGTATGCACATTAAGGTTTTTCCTATCATATAAATACTAGAGTTTTGTCATTCAAATCAACATCACGGGTGCTAGTGAACTCCTTTTTTGGTGTTTTTTGTTGCATTGAAATTGTTCTTCCACACCTTACATCATTAATCACCTATTTTTATGTGGCATGGTACTTGGAAATACCCTTTGATATGAGTTTCCTTATTCGATGTGGCCAGATTACTACCTTGATTCCACCCTCATAAAACAAGTTGAATCAAGGGGGGGCATACATCTACCCTCAAATTTGATTTCTAGAAAGTTGTATAAGAGGATTTTTAGACAACTAACAAATTTGTGTTGCAGGATGCAGTTCCTAATGTTATGGTTTTGTAGATAACTACACTGGGGGATGCTTTCTCCCATCTTCTAAATGAGTATCCTTTTATGAAATAAAGTGTACCTGTTTAGAGTCCTTCAGCTTGCACATGCACCTAGAGTCATATGGGTGCTAAAGTGGGGGATAAATGTAACATAGAAAATTGTATAAGTTCTTAAAGAAAGAGACAATTTCACACTTAATTTGGACTCATTTTAGCATTCTTGCACAATTCATCCCTTTAAAACAACATTTATAGGCCCCTAAGACTCAGTATTTTGGACCTTGAGGCCTATTCCACCTAGAAATCATACAATTCATGAAAAATAACATTCAAATTACTCAAATTTCATAAATTCCACCTCAACAACCCTTGGCGAGAATAAGTTGCCCTTGGTGGTGACTTAGCCCCCTTTGGGGAAATTTGAAATTTTGAGCGGTAAAATCTCTGATTTAATAAAAACATTTGATGGATGTCGGCCTCTTAGGTCTAAATAATATTGATGCCTATAAATACATTTTTTTAGGTCATTTTTCACAACCTTTAGTCATTTCTAATAGTAAATTCAAGAGTCAAGTGTTGAATATCTTCAACAAGAAGATTCATTAGTCTATCTACAACAAAGTTGAAGCTTAGGGCAGCAAGTTATGGTTTTTACAGGTCTTCAAGCTCACTTTTTGTCCAAGATATCACATTGCAAAGGGTTGATCATGGACGCCTATGGAGAATCATAGAGAAATCTAGGTTGAGGAGATGCAACTAGCCATCAAATCAATCCTAAACACTTGTTTTCAAAGTGGTTCCATCTTCCATTTTCTCTCTATCTTTAGCCTAAGGAAGGTTTTCATTTCTTTTTAAGATTCATTTTTAATGTGATTTAGGGTCTCTTGGAATGAGTCTTGCATTGTTCTAGTTTATTTTATGCATATTATTCTTGCACATTAGAATAGAGTTGCATCATACTTTAGATTTCCTAGTCTTAGATACACTTAGGACTATGGTTTTATGCAAATTTATTATCTCTTTCAAAATTTAAATACCAAATAGGGGTTTGACCAAGGAAAAACCCCCATTAGAAACCAAACTATATTCTATTCCATGGGTAATTTTGAAGATTTGGACCCAGATTTCAGTTGGAGAACAAATTGGAGACTATAGAATTTTGTTCCCACTTTCAGATTTTTAGAAAAGGTGGAGTGGACTAAGTCACCAACAGTGGCGACTTAGTCCCACTACATGTTTTTGTTAGATATTTGTGGAGATCTAGATACCAAGTTGGCTGAAATGGGCTCTGAAATAGTTTCCTAGATCTGGGACTAAGTCTCCCAGCCTCGCGTAAGTGTCCTAGTTGGCCAAAAAATTAGATTTTCTAGAATTTTAGAGGCATTTGCAATCTTCATTTCAACTCTTGTTCATTTCCAAGTGCATTCTTCCTGTTTTCCCTTCTATCTTGTCTTGCATTGCCTTTAATCTATATTTCTACATATCACTATATGTTTTCAAACAATCTACATTTCATTAGTCTTGCATCGATAGTTCATTTATATTTTTAGTTTATTGCATTTAGGACATTCCATTAAACACATCTTAATCATACTTTCATTAGTCTTGAATGAACCCCCTAGATTTTGGGTGCAAAAGAACTCTCTTCTTTAAGATGAAAACCCTAGAAGTACAAGAGAACCCCCCTTTTCCCCTAGAATCTATGGTTCAGGTGGATCTAGGAATGAAGTAAACCCATATATTTTTCCTTAATTAGGACCCAAATATGTACCAACACACTTAAACACTTTGCATGTAGTGTTAACACTAGGTCGGTCATTTCCCATACTAAATACCATAAAACTATTAAGTAGACACTTCCCATTTTCTCAAGATGGCATGTAGACCACAGAAATATCTTTTACATGATCTCAAACAATCCATGAAGAACCTTAGATCCAAAAAAGACTTCATCCAACCTTGTATCATAGAAATACTTCAACTTTGAACATCCAATTAATCGTATACACACACTGACGTATGAAACACACATTGTATTTCATCAAATCAAGTGAAACCTTGAATTTTGAAAGATACAAACATTATAAGAAACTTCTCAAATCCACACAACTTGAAACCAAATTACAGAGAAATGTGGAGTAAATATATTTCTCCTAGACCTTTGCAAATACCATTGAAAACCTGGTTCACACACTGGTGAACATATCTTACTCTGCATAGCGATCCAGAAACCCAAACTTTGGATATAGCAACTACTAACAATCATGAACAACATATAGGATCCACATAGGTATAGCATAGCAACATTTGTATGTGTAGCTCATTTGTACATATGATTGTATTGCACTAGTATTCACACTCTTATGGGGTACACACCTTATCTAGTATTTTATGCCACAAAGACCATTATATCCCTTGTGTTTAATATTTTGAGGAAATGAAGACTTATTGGTTGTTTTATCTAACCACTAGGGATGTCTATTTTCAAAAATATTTATAGTTTGATGAGTCCACATAATTGGATCATTCATCCATTTATTCTTCCTCACTACCTAGTTTTACTTCTTCACCATATGAGGATACCTTTACACTTGAGGATACTTTAGATGATGGTCACATTATTCCACCACCTCCACCTCCTCCTACTCATTTTTTTATTATTGGGGCCATATTAGTATTAAGGAGGCTAACCCTTTAGTCATTAATCATATGATTTATCACTACACTAACTCATTGAATTTTACCACTATTCTTTTGAGTCATGCTATATCTATTGATCTATAGATATTTTTAAAGGCTTCTAATATTCCTTGTGCTATGGTAGATGAGTATTCTTTTTTTATGAAGAATAACACACGAGATTCAATTTCTCTTCTTAAGTGAAGAAATGTGGGTTTGTGTAAGTGGATGTATTACACCAAGTTTTAAGTGAATCGCTCTATTGAAAGGTATAAGAAACATCTTGTATTGAATTCTTTTTCATAGGTTGAGGGTATTTACTACTCTAAGATATTTACTCATGTAGCTAAGATGGATAATGTTTGTGTTGTCTTTTCTATGTATGTTAGAGATGGACAATTTTTTAGATGGATGTGAAGAGTTCTTTATTGTTTTCTTATCTTCATGGTGATATCTACATGGAGCGGCCTCTAGGATTCATGCAAGCCTCTTCAATTCTATATATTCATTGTACGGTCTCAAAAAATCCCCTCGAACATGGTATCAAAAGCTTCATGACTTCTTACTTGCTTCTAGCTTCACTTGTTTCCACTCAAACCACACAGTGTAAATTCAAAGACATGGATATGGTATTTTGATAATATTATTGCATGTCTAGATGCTTTGATTCTTACTAGAAGCTCCTCATCCATGCTTCACTATATATTTAGCACACTTTAATGAAACACTTTAACATGAACAATCTCATGCTTATATTTTTTTGTAGTCTTTAGATTCTAAAATTTACTAAGGGAATTTATATATACCAATATAAGTATGTCATTGAATTTCTTCATCAGTTTAGCATGGTTGATAGTAAGCTTGCTCCTACACCATTTAAGTCTAGTGTCAATTTGATTGCTACTTGGACCACACTTAGTGTTGATGTTACTTTGTAATAACAATTAGTTGGTAGTATTTTGTATTTGACCCACACTCATCTTAATATTAACTTCATTGTTGGGATTTCCTCTCACTTTTCGTATGATCCTCGTGAGGGTTACTAGAAGGAAACCAAAATTATTTTGAGGTATGTTATGGGCACCACACATTTCAATATTAGGAGCTTCTGAAATGTTTTCCTTCACTGACTCAGATTGATTTGATGACGTTGACTCATGGAAGTCAACTTTTAGGTTTATGTTTTCCCTTGATTTTGGTCCAACTAGATGTTCTTGCAAGAAGTAAAGTGATATTGTGTTATCACCAATTGATTCTAAGTATTGAGGTGCAATAATTTCTAGGTAACAGGTTGTATGGCTTTATCAAATTTTTAACAAATTTTGGTTTACCACCTTACCATCCTACTATTATTTGGTGTGATAACCAAATTTCCATTAATATTTCTTGCAATCTAATGGAGTATTAGAGTACAAGGCTCATTAAGATACATGTGGATTTAATTTGAAAACTAATACATGATGGTGTTCTCTCCTTAGATTATTGTGTCTACTTAGGAGTAGGTTGCAAATATTTCCACTAAACCCTTAACATCACATCCCTATCTTAAGTTTTAAGATATGATTGGGGTGAAAGAGTTGTCATTGGGGAGTCTTGAGTCCTCCTTGTGTATTTTCTCTCTTTTTTTAAGAAGAGCTTTTTTGAGAATGTTTTCTCCTTTACTTCATTTAAATGAGAGAATTTCATTGTACATGAATACCTCATTAGGCCTAATTTTTACGAATTATCTTTTAATTATTATCTTTCTCCCTAAGCATCACATAAGAGGGTGTGTTAGTGTGAAAATTATTATTACCCATCTAGTTTAATTTTACCTAGTAGACCTATTCACACTAGACTGAAGCTCACATAGAGGTTTTCTATTCTTTGGTCTGCCTCATAGAGACTTTACATATGTCCCCACACTTGTTCCAAGTGTTCCACTTGTATCACACTTCTTTAAGGGTTGGTTAGTAGTTTACTTCTACCTTTCTTTTTCCTCTTTTTCCTTCATATAAATGGATGTAATCATATATTTTTATTTAATTTTAAGATAGTTTTTGATATTTTTGTGTGTTTGTTCATTTGTAGAAGATTGTGGTTTTTGCATTCATTTTATTGCTACTCCAATACATGTCTAGCCTAATGTGAACATAGTAACATGTATGGCTTCGGAAATTGATTGAAGATATGCATCAATCATAAGAACAATCAAAAATGGTATTTTGTGACCATCAAAGCACAATTCAATTAGCAAATAAACCCAATATAATGTCTGATTGAAGCATATTAAAATCCATCAAATTATTTAATTTAGGATTTATAATAAAAATTATGGTAAAAGTTGAAATATCATAGACTTGAAGAGAAAATTATAAATATATTTACCAAAGATTCATTTATGAAAGCTTCAAAATTTTGAGCTATGTTTTATCTTATAAATATACACATATATTAAGGGTGTGTTGAATGTAATGTTCTCTTAGCATTGCCTAACTACCATATCACTACCTCACCAACCTATTGAACTCCTTAAATAAGCATGAAATTATGTGGTAGATGTAATTTTTTTGTACATATAAAGCATGATGTATGAACATTTATATATAAATATAGATCATATAGATTTAATCTAGCTATCTTTTAGCAATTGTACATTTATTTCTAGTTATAAACTCTAATTTTTCTTCATAGTATTCTATCTATTTTTCTCCAACTTTTCAAGTAAATATATTCTTAAAGAATATTTTAAATTGAAAACAAATATAAATATGCCACTTTCACTCATGAAGAGTTACTAACACTAAGTTGTTCTAATGATAAAAAATAATTTTAACAACATATTGTATGGTAAAATATTTTCATATGGCCAAAAACAAAAGAAAGTCACATTTTAACTTATATGAGAACAATTACAATCATGTTCTTTTTGACATGAAACAATAGAAGATATAAAAAATTGAAGGGATAATAATAATAGGGAAAACAACTTAAATACTATAACATCATCTAACTAAATGATCTTACAATTCAATGTAATTGAGAATACATTAAAATAGTTTATCATATATTATATTTAAAAAAGAGAGATGAACACATTTACATTAGTGAATGATTAAGCATTTTAATCAGGCTAAAGCCATAATCAATAACATTAAAGTGAATTTCATTTTTAATTTAGATGTTGAGAACATTATCCTCAATCATACTTCTTAGTGTATGCACTACATCTTATAATGATGAATACTCAAAAGGCCACAACTAACACCTCTTTGATAGCACATCAAGTGTTAAGAAAATTTATCACCACATTAAACTCATGAACATTTAAGATAGATATTGCACAAGAACAAAAACACTATTGGTAAATATTTTTTATTGATATATCAGGGTTACATAAAAATTGAAAGTTGTACCTTAAAGCAACTTATTACAATATGCTATGTAAGCATACACTTATAGCAAAAGTCTCCTACAAAGTTTCCATGACTAAAAGGATCCATTCTATCAAAGCCACTCAGGAAAAAGGTTACTTAAGAAAAAAATAAGAAGATGAACACATCTCCAAATAGATCATAGAATACAAACTACATACATACACTATGAGATCATGAGTAAAAAATACTTCTATTAAACTTTTTCTTCACCATGTTTCTTAGGAAGCTTTTCCTTTATCTTATAAATCAACCCTTTCTTCCCTTGTGTCTCTTGGTTTACCTCTTCCCCTTCTTTCTTTTGTCTAGGAAACCCTTTTTTCTCTTGCATCTCTTGAATCTGCACATCTTCCCCTTCTATTCTTTGTTCATGGAACCATTTCTTCTCCCGCCGCTCTTGATGTATCTCTTCCCCTACTCCCTTTACTCGAGGAAGATTCTCCTTTATCTTATCTAACAACCCACCCTTCTGCTGTTCCTCTTGATACACCTCTTCCCCTTCTTTTTGTCTAGGGAATCTTTTATCCTCTTGTTTCTCTTGACATGTCACATCTTCACCCCATTTCTTCTCCTGGTTCTCTTGATGCACATGTACCCCTTCTTTTTTATTTCCAGGGAAATATTTCTCATCTTTTTTCTCTTGGGACACATCTTCACCCCATTTCTTCTCTTGTTTCTCTCTATGCACATCTTCCCCTTCTTTTCTTTGTCCAAAGAATGGTTTCTTTTCTTGGTTCTCTTGGTGCACATCTTCACCCCATTTCTTCTCTTGTTTCTCTTGATGCACATCATCCCCTTCTTTTTTTTGTCCACGAAACCATTTCTTTCCTATGTCCTCTTGATGCACATCGTCCTCTTCCTTTCTTTGTCCCGAGAACCATTTTTTCTCTTGATTCTCTGGATGTACATCTTTCCCTTCTTTCTCTAATCCAGTGAACCCTTTCTTCTCTTGTTTCTCTTGATGCATATCTTCCCTTTCTTTTCCTTGTCCAGGGAGCCATTGTTTATCTTGGTTCCCTTTATGCACATCTTCCCCTTCTTTCTTTTGTCCAGGGAACCATTCTTTCTCTTGTTTCTCTTGATACACACCATCCCCCCATTTTTTCTCTTGATTATCTCCATGCATATCTTCTCCTCCTTTTTTCTGTCCAGATAACCAGTTCTTCTCTTGATTATCTTGATCCATATGTTCTCCTTCTTTCTTCTGTCCAGAGAACCAATTCTTCTCTTGATTATCTTGATCCATATCTTCTCCTCCTTTCTTTTGTCCAGATAACCAGCTTTTCTCTTGATTATCTCGATGTATATCTTCTCCTTCTTTCTTCTGTCCAGGAAACCAGTTCTGCTGTTGCTTCTCTTGATACGCATCTTCCCTTTCTTTCTTCTGACCACCAAGCTTCTCCTTCAGTTCCTCCTCCTTTCTCTTCTCTCCCCCTCCTCCTTCCTCATCTCTTGACTGTAAACACATTCATTCATTTCATCGGATGAACTAAAATAAACAAAATTACTGAATGTGGTGAGTTTGATAATAAATAAAAAAACTTACAGAGCCGTTGGTGCGATTCAGATTTCCCAGAACACCCGCGTCCTGTGGTTTCTTCTCACCCTCGCCATAGGGTTTGCCTGCCTCCCCGTAACCCTGAGACGCAGGTGGACGAACATCGCCTACGTGGCCATAATGCTGCTGCGGAGGAGGAGGTTGAACATCGTCTACATGGCCATAACGCTGCTGCTGAGGTGGAACTCCAGAATCGCCTTTCTGGCCGTAACGGTGCGAATCCGCACTCTGCTCCTTCTGAGATGAAGTAAGAAAGTCATCTACACGGCCATAACTGTCCCGATCCACAGGCTGCTTCTGCTGAGCTGGAGGTCGAGCATCGCCTACGGGGCTGTAACCCTGAGGATCGACGGTCTGCTGTTGAGCTGGAGGTCGAACATTGCCTGCATCACCAAAACGCGGCTGCTGAGGTGGGGGGCGAGAATCACTTACTTGGTCATAATGTTGCTGCCGAGACGGATGGCGAGCATCGCCTAAGCCGCCATATCCGTGCGGATCCACAGTCTGCTGCTGCTGAGTTGGAGGGCGAGCGTCCTCTACGTGGCCATAAGCGTGCGCATCATCAGTCTGCTGCTGCTGAGGTGGTGGGCGCTTGTAGCCATAACCTTGGGGATCCACAGTGTTCTGCTGCTGAGTGGTAGGGCGAGCGTCGCCTACGTGGCCATAAGCCTGCGCATTCTCAGTCTGCTGCTGCTGAGGTAGAGGGCGCTTGTAGCTATAACCTTGGGGATCCATAGTGTTCTGCTGCTGAGTGGCAGGGAGAACGTCACCTACGTGGCCATAACGGTCCGCATCCGCACTGTGCCGCTGCTGCAGATTTGTGTCTTCTTTCTTGTCGCGAAACATTCCTCGCAGGCCACGATCCTGCTGCTCTCGAGTATTTGTTTCCGCCATTAACGCAAATGTTAAGCTATTCAAAATGAGAAAAATTCAAGATATACAGATATTGCTTGTGAAAAAATGTGTGTGGGTGAAGGAAGATTTATAGTATTGGATGAGAGTGGATAACGCTGCTTCATGTTGCTAAGTTGCCACGTAAATCTGCAGTCGGTGAGAAATATCGCAGAGATATTTTTTGATAGCTCATGAAACAGTAAAGTTTTCTTTGCACCGCTGTCCATAAAATGCGAAAATTCTAGGATACAGTAGATTTTTGATACCTAACAGAAGATATTTTATGTTTCACAAACGTTAGGATACCTAACGGTCGTAACACCATAGTCTAAGTTCCATAGATTCAACACCAACTTCCTCATGCAAACTTTCCAGGCAAATACCAAGATGTTGCTCTAAGGATAAAAATAGATATTTTTGTCTTAGATACAATTCTTTCATAATTAAATATTTTTATTTATTTTAACTTCAAGAGAGAATGTTGTTTGTGAAAATAGATCGAGAAGTTTAGTTGTGTAAGTTGATATTATCTTGGTTTGGCTTGGTTTCAAATTGTATTGGATTATAAAAAGTTATATTCTTTCTATGCATTGTTTTTTGTGTTAATAGATGTGAATATATATGGTTTTGTTTTTAGAATATAGTGATGTTTATATGATTGTACTACAGTGTCTTTTATTTATGACAAAGTGTTGTATTGTTGTAGATTCATTCTCTGTAATAATGCAAGATGTTTATCAACTTGTAATATTTAAGAAAGAGTGATGTCAAAAGCATCTTTAGCAATTTGTCCAAAGGAATTTGAGTTTTGATAATCTCTTAATTATGATCAATCCCGACAAAATATTTGAAAGATTGAGAAAGCTTGCCCTTGAGAAATGTGCAAAGTATTGAGTGACTAATAGTAGTGTGTAGGTAATAGAATAGTATTTTTTTTTTAATTCCTAAATAGAGTTTATAGGGACACCAATTCCTCAAGTAGACATTTGTACCCTCTGATGACACAAAAACTCATTAGGAGGTTGGCCACTAACACCCAAAATGGACACTAGCATACCATAGGTGGACAATAGAGCTTAGAAGGGACATTAGCATGAAATAGGTGGACATTAGAGCCTAGAAGGGATGCTCATGTACGTTGAAGAATAATAGTACATCTAACTTTTTGACCAATCCTATTTTTGTTGAAATCACACTTTTTATTGAAAATGCATGAAGGGTTAGATCAAACTCCCCTTTGCTTAAATTGAACTTCTAAAGAAGCCTCTTTTTCTACTATCAAAAGAAATCATTTGAAGACACCATTTCGTAGACATGTAACTTCAATGCTATATATATATATATATAATATTTTTAATTATTTAATCATCATAGATCTATTACCAAAAAATAAGGCACTATGAAAAAGAATAAATTATGCTAGAAATAAATTATAAAATTTGTATTGCACTCTACATGGATGCCTTTATTTAAGTAAGAAATTCAATATTGTAATGATGAAATTAAAAATTTGTTAGCTTCCATATTATAGTAAATGAAAAGATCAAATAAGTAGAAATCATTTATAGTTTATAAAAAAGTTGAAGTGTTGAGATGACAATTGGATACACAAATTGAAATAGCAAAAATAAAGGAAGCTCACATGAGATGGTGGATCTACCTATCTAGGACACAATGATGATGCATTGGAATCATTTTTCAAGCATTGTCATCTAGAAAAATCACTAAACTAAACTATTTCTATAGATATTTTGTTGATCAAACAAAACAACTAAGGGGGGGGGGGGTTGAATCAGTTGTATCTTATCAAAACATCAAAACCCTCATTAACATTTAGATCCACATGCATTTATTAAACCCTCAATCTGTTATAATGAATTAACATGAAAAGATAACATAAATTGAAACAAATTTAACACCATGCACAAGACAATATTAGATTTACATGGAAAACCCAAGGAGCGAAAAACCATGGTGGGGATTAGCTCAGAATATATGTAATTGCAAAACTAGTTACAAAGGCTCACTAGGAGAATATGACACACTGTCTAGAAAGGCTCACAGCCAAGGCTGACTACTGAAATGAAAAATAAGATAGAGAAGAAATGTTACATAGAGAAAATGATCTCAATGAAATAGAAAGTCCATCACAATAGAACCAACACCCTCACAGTCTATATGAATGATTGCAAACACCTTCTTCTCACTTCATCCGGTAATCCAACACTTGAAAGCTCACACTATTCAACTGAATTTTGCATCACTCGAATCGTACACTTCACATACTCATATATCTTGAATTTATCTTAACCCCCTTCAACAATTCAACTCATACTTATATCATCCTCAACCTTGAAAAACTCTCTAAGGTTGGCAATGCACCTCAAACATATAAATTCAATTTAGTTCGGTGACAAAACACTTCCGTGGTGGGTAGAACTAAATGCAGACCACATCAAAAATTAATTGAGACCCAAATCAATAACACAACTTAAACACACTCTACCACAAACAACATTTATCCTTCACATGTAGTGTAAACACCAGGTCGATCGTTACTCATGCAAACATCATAAATCAATTAGGTACATGCTTCATTAAACTCAAGGATGACTTGAAAACCACACACCACACTTAAACATGATCCATAATATTCCTCAAACACCCTAAAATCCATCAAACTCTATAACAACTTCCACCTATATAATGTACAAGGTTTGTACACATAGACTACCCTGTCATACACTGTTACTTGAAAACTTATCTTTCAAAGCACCAAACATCAAATCCTCTTGACTAAGGTAAGCTTCCAACATCATTAACACACCTTAAAAATCACAATACCTGAAGCATAAATTTAGGGAAACATAGAGGCAAAATATTTCTCCTAAACACCTCTGTAATGCATAGTTACACACCAGTGAACACACCTTCTATTGTATGATGATCCAACATACCAAATATTGAATGCAAAATCTTTGATCACGTCTAACCAGTATATTAAAATCACATAGGTAGATCTTCATCCTAGAATAAATGTAGAGAAAAACCAAAACACCTCTCTATAACCCACAAGAATACTACAACACTATATTTCCTCTTTTTATCAAATTTTCTCAAAAGAAAATGAAAAAAAAGAACTAGAGACACATCCACAACATCTTTAGTAATACCAAAACTAGAGGAAGAAGCTTATCAAAGTAACAACAAAGATTAAAACTAGTAGCTTAATTGATGACAGCATGATGCAAAAAGTCAAAGCATAGAAAACACCAATTATTCATCACCAATCTCTCTCAACACATACAGTTGACACCAATTCCAAAACAAGCTTGTTCGAATCAATTCCAACACTACTTCACTCATACTTACAACAATATCCCCCTTTGTCATTGATGGCAACACATGATGTGAAAAACCATCAAAGACACAACAACTCTTAATATACTTGTTTTCTTTTCTCTTTTCTCTTTTGTCTTTACTCACTCTCCCCCTTATATGATTCTCTCACATGACATCTCTCTCCCCATTTTTTTATGATTGTTTCACATGATACTCTATCCCCCTTTGACATCAAATGGAAAAGGACAAAATATTTTACATTATTCTCCCCCTTTGATATTGCACAACCAACTTGCAACTACTTTGCAACATTTTTCTTTTATGCTTTGAATACTCCCCCTTAGGAGCACACACCAATTTGCAACAATATGCAATACCATTACCTACTCCCCCTAAGAGGTAGCCACCAACATCAGTATAGAATAAGGATAGATCATGAGACCCACTGGACCGATGCATCTCCTTATGCATCTAGTTCAAAGAAGGAGGAGAAATAACCCCCAAATTATCTTAGAGATACTCAAAAGTATCCTTAGGAAGATTCTTAGTGAATATGTCATCAATCTGATCCTTTTAGGCACATATTCAAGCTTCACTTCATTCTCCACAACCTTATCCTTTAGAAAGTGATGTCTTATTGAAATATGTTTTGTCCTTGAATGCATCACTAGATTCTTTGAAATGTTCATTGCACTTGTAATGTCACAAAAGATAGAAATAGGCTCATCATACACCACTTTGATATCTCTCAATGTTTTCCTCATCAACAAAAATTGTGTTTAAAAAGATGCAGCTACAATATACTCAGCCTCTATAGTAGATAAAGAAAGTACATCTTGTTTCTTACTTAGCCATGAAAAAATCTACATCCAAGAAAGAATGAACCACCATTTGTACTTTTCTTTCCATCCACACAACCAACCCAATTTTCATTTGTGTAAGCACTCAATGTGAAATTAGTATCTTTTGGATACCTATAGATAAGGTGGATTTGCTACTCACGAGTCTCTTTTTTCTCGAGAGAATCCAAAGGAGTGAACTACACTAAACTAAATCAAGCTTAGTTGAAATGGATTAGGAACTAAATGAATAAATTGCAAAAAATGGAATGTCAATATTCTACTATAAATAGACTAATTCAAAGACTAAAAGAGTAGAATTAGATCTTTGTTACAAGAGGAATAACCCTTAGAAAAAGGAAAACACATGTTTAGGACACCAATGCATCACACTAACATTTTGCATGAACAAAGAGCTAAACCACATGTGACAAAAATACAACTATTCTACTAACATGCTCAAATCCAAGGTTTGTTCAACAAAGCAAAGTAATAGAAAGCAATAAAAGCTAGAAAAACATGGAGACCGAAGGAGAAACTTACAATGGGTGATGTGTTTTACTTTTTCCTCCAAGCTTCACTCGGACAACGTACACACAAGATGAACGAGGAAAAAATTTGGGGTTGTTTTGAGGCTTGTTGTAGTCAAACCATTTCTTTGGTGTTCCCACCTCCATAGATAGCTAGATTGATAGAAAAGTGGACAAAATAAACAAGTACAAAGTGATAAAATAAATCTCCACTCAAGGAGGAGAACCCGTACCACAAGATAGAAAATGAACAAAGTATCTAGATTTGCAAATAGACAAGAAGCAAGAGTATTTTACCATCAGTCTGTGACCCCCTCTTGGCTACAAAAGCACACCATTGAAGGCTTGCAAGAGAAATCTAGATATTAGAGGGACCTTAGTCTAGTAGAGCTTCATTGTAGAAGCAAGATCGAGAGAGCAAGAGGTAGAGAATAGAGTGATATTGAGATATTCATGTGTTAGAGTGAAAGAAGCCCCCCCAAATGAGACGAAAGGAGAGTTTTATTACTGTAATAGGTGGGGGGAGTTGTTACACTCAGAAATTGGACTGTAGGGACACATGTCTTGAGTCAATATTCTAAGATTCCACATTTGAAAACCTAGAAAAGTGAGAGGATGCTAGCATGCCTCTTGGACGTCTGCACACCATGTAGGCATCCAACTCATCATTTTTCAGTAAATGAGGTTACAGACTATTTTTTCTTCATCATTAGTCCTTGTGACATCGACATCATGAAATTTCAACCCATAAGATTCATGTCATAAATGTAGCTAGGCATAATAAATGTAGGGCCAAATGTGCAAATGGGAAATTTCCTCTAGGGTGCAATTTTACAACATTACATTTTGTCCTCACTTTAGTGGGCTATATTTTAGGAAAAATCAGCTACACTAAAGTAGAAAAGAAAGGAAAAACTAAATTATGAATTTGCATTCCAAAAAAATGATACTATAGAGGCCGTAGAGGTTGAGCAAGAAGGTATCGAAGATGCCCTTAGTAGCCAAACTTGGAAAACAATTACAACATCAGACGTGAAAGCTCGTGCAAAATTGTTTTTTTGCAAAAAAACAAATTTTAGGCTAGTATAAAAAATTGAAAGAAGCTACCAAGGTGAGAAGAATGATCAAGAAAAAATTCAGTGGTTTAAAAGAAAAATATGTTAAAGAGGTGACTATATGTCCCCTCCTGAGTTTTTCCCTAGCCAACTGAGGTAAAATCAAGAAAAATAAGGGGACAAAAATCGTTGGAATTTTTTTTCCCTAGGGGGCCAATATATACTTGGGTGGGCCCCTAGAAGGGTCATTCTCACTATTCATCATGAGAGTTTCATTGAATTTTGTGAGAGAAAAGTTAGAAAAATGCCATGCCAATGAGATTATGAGGAGCCTAGGCTAGACCCAGCTATGACAAGTAGTTTTTTCTCGAGTCACAAGGTGGCCTAGGTGAGTATTAAAGCCTTGTTTTTAATTCAATTTTTGATGATTTTAGCTACTTTAATACCCAAGCATAGTACATGCATTTGAGCAATGCAAAATTCATCTTGCCTCCATGCTAGCGTCCCACCTATGCACTGGGGACTTTTCTGTGTGCTAGTGTCTACCAAGTGCACTAGCATCCAACCATTCATTAATAGTGGACCTTAGATGGGGTTGCGGTGTGTAGATGTCTGTGTAGAATATCCACATCTTAGAGGCATTACTTGGACATTTTTGACAAGAAGATAGAGTTTTCATGCCAAGGATTCTGATTTGAGTCTTTTTCACTTTTGTAGGACTATCCTGAGATCAAGGAGAATCTCGATGGGTGGGTAATCCATCTTGTTCGAGATCAGAGGTGACACCTAAACAAGCTCAAGAAGAAGAATCTACAATGGGCCAGGTTGCGGTATGTTTACACCATGCTCAAGATCCTTTTTCACGATCGCATGCTCATGGCATCAATGAAGCAATGGGATTCCACCACCTCTGCTTTCCACTTATCAACGGGTGAGGTTGAAGTCACTTTAGAGGACATGTATTGCATCATTGGCCTCCCCATTCATGGATGACTAGTTTGAGAAGGGCATCACGACGATCCTATTGCTATGATGGGTGATGGTTATCATGGTGGCCATGTGATTTACTATATATGCATAGGGATCTCACCTTTATGGGGGCCTTGTGCATACCATCATAGCAATGGAGCAACATCAGATAGTTTTTGCATGGGGATGGAGCATGTTAGCACACCTATACAACAAGCTGGGCATGAATGTTGCATAATGAGTTCAACAACTTGATAGGGTGCACACTACTTGTTAAATATTCAAGCTACTAAGATGGGGGTGAATCAGTATATTCTTCAACTTTGTTGAATAAACACCATCATTTACTTTAATGCATAAAATAGAGAAGAGAAAGAACAAAGCATTAAATCACACAACACAAGAGCACCATAATTTTTTACGTGGAAAACCCAATGAGGGAAAAACCACGGTGAGGCTTAGATCACTATATATATAGTTATTTCAATACCAGTTACAAAAGAGGCTCACTGCTTACAAGGAATTTCTATCCAAACATGGAGGCTCACTACCTAGAGAAATAATAGAAACAAAATGGCTTACATCTAGAGTATGAACTGATGGAGTTACACCAAAAGTGCAGATTCAGTTCCTTTGATCCTTAGAGTATTTGCTCGCATGACAACAGACTAATCTTCACCCTTCTATTCACACACTTCACACACACATACACACACTTACTCCCATTTTTGAAAACTATCCATCTTCAAACCATCATTTATATATATATATTTAATATATCCATATGCATCAATTAGGTCAACCTAATTAGATACAATACATATTTACAAAAACATAATTTTTGGCTTCATACAAAGTTTTTTTGAAAGTAATTCAACTGCACAACATGTGTCATACAATATTATGTCGATTGGGACCAAAGCTAGGCTACACATATATCCAAAATACATGTTAAACTACTAAATAATTATTAGGTTGTCCATGATTAACCTAATAACAAAGTGCAATCACCAAAACCGATGCCAACTCACCATCCAATCATATGACCATACAAAAATAGATACATGCATGCTTCTAGTGATCATAAGCCTTTTCTTAAAAACCTTAAGCAATGATGATTACTGAAGGGAATATGCGAGTATGTGCACAGTATCATGATGGGCCAAAAGTGGCGATATGTGGGTATGTGCAGGATCATCATGGAAAAAACAGGCCCTTAAGTGGCAAAAAATTCAGAAAAATCAGAGTTAGGCAACATGACATAAAAATTTGAATAAGTTATTTATATTATCTCAAAAATATGTAAGAATAGAATTTGTAGAAAATTGAATGTAGTTTCTAAATAACTAGGTTTATTTACAAAAAAATAAAATCTATTTGGTGAAAATTTGAAATTTCAATACAATAGTACTTAAATTTCAAGGAAAAAATAAGAAGTAGGTGTTTGTCTGACCACCCTAACCACCTTAAAATGACAATATTTTAGATATAAGTAGAGGAATCATGTCCTGATGTGATCCATATTTTTTTGTAATTTGTTTCCAAGTAAATAATTAATTATAATTTTTTTATGACAACTTTTAAAAAATATAAAGACTCGTATGTCTGACCACCTTAACTTGGTCAAAACTTCATGAAATTCATTTTTTAATTTTTTAATCTTATAGTATGCGAAGCATAAAATGTGACGCATTTTTTGGATTCAAAAAATATGATACCGTTTGAAAGCTATAGATGTTTTTCAATCAGCCTAAAAATCAGAACTTTAGTCATAATTCAATAGAAAATGAATAATAATTATTTATTAAATTAAAATTAAAGCATAATTTATATTGGTGGAAATCTAAGAATCTCCTTTAAAAACCCTTTTCGTTTCATCAATTTTGGGTAGAAAAAATGTTGTCAGTCACATACCCATCATATTGCTACTTTTTGGCCCATCATGATTCTACACATACCCATGTCAGTGATATGATGGACCATGTGGCTAACAACTTTTTTTTCACCCAAAATTGATGAAACAAAAAGGGTTTTTAAAGGAGATTCTCAAATTTCCACCATTATAAATTATGCTGTACTTTGAATTTAATAAATAAGTATTATTCATTTTCTATTTGAATTATGACTAAAGTCCTGATTGATAGGTTGATTGAAAAAAATCTATAGCTTTCAAACGGTATCACATTTTTTTGAATCTGAAACATGTGTCACATTCTATTCTTTGCATACTATAGGATTAAAAATAAAAATTGAATTTCATGAAGTTTTGACCAAGTTAAGGTGGTCAGACATATGATTTTTTATATTTTTAAAAGTTGTAATAAACAATTCATAATTAATTATTTACTTAGAAAAAAATTACTAAAAATATGCATCACATTGGGACATGAGTCCTCCACTTATATCTAAAATCTTATAAGAAAATATTATCATTTTATTGTGGTTAGGGTGGTCAGAAAACACCTACTTCTTATTTTTTCCCTGAAATTTAAGTACTACTACATTGAAATTTCAAATTTTCACCAATTTTTTTTTTTTTCTTAAATAAACCTAGTAGTTTAGAAACTACATTCAATTTTCTATAGATTCTATTCTTACATATTTTTTAAATAATATAGATAACTTATTCAAAGTTTTACGTCAAGTTGCCTAACTCAGATTTTTTGAATTTTCATCGCCACTTAAGGGCCTATTTTTTCCATGATGATCTTGCACATTTTCATGCAGACCAAAATACCAGATCAAACACTGGAGAATGTAAACCTGTTCTGCACACTAGTTCAGGGTGTCAGACTAGTCTAATACCATAAGCAACATGGTGACATCAATGACAACATATAGACTGATCTTCTCCATTCTTCCAACACTACTGCAGGTGTGGGCATTCACACGCATCACATGCATGTGACTAGTGGGCTATCCCTAGATGAGGGATTACATAGTACCTATGGCCCACTGGTACAAGCTAGTGAGGGAGTGGTGGCATGGTGACTTATTGTTTTAGCAGTTGTAGTTTGATGTTTTATGGGTCGACCAGATTCGATAGTGGTCCTATAGATGGTTCAAATGGGTTGATGATGGTAGGTACGTCAGGAGCTTACAAAATAAACAATTTTTACGATTTTGTTATTATTCCCTCCTACAAGCAAAGGGTTATGCAATAGTATGAGATTGTATAGACAATCCTATCGATGGTCCCTTTCTATGCACAAGCCATGATGAGAGTTACATGACTAGGTGACCATCGGTGGATGACCATTATGGACTATTAAATAACTAAGATACTGAGAGGGGGGTGAATTAGTATCTTCTCAAACTTATTGAACAAATAGCATCTAATTATTCCAATGCATATAATAGTAAGGATAAGCAGAAGCATTAACACAACATAAAGAAACATAACACATGAACACCACGATTTTTACGTGGAAAACCCAAAATGGGAAAAACCACGGTGAGGATTAATTCACACTATAGTATAAGTGGTTATAAGTTATTCCAAAGGGTGGCTCACTACCAGGACTCACTGTCCAAAAGAGAGGCTCACTGCCTACAAAAGATACAATAACAAAATGTCTTACAACCAAAATATGAACTGATTTAGGTCTTGTAGTTTAGTGGAGTAGGTTATCAGAGGATGATATAGGGTGTCTTTGTGTTTATTTGTGCATGGGAAGTTGAGATTGCAGGTTGGAGAGTGTTGTCCTTCAAAATTTCTGAGTTTTTTCCCTTAAGAATCTGATGGCTAGAAGTGAGCATATGATGAAAATGTATTCATGGAGGTTGGGAGAAGATTCTTAGAGCATATATAGACCCATCCTAACATGTTTTACATGGTGAAAAGGTGTCATGAGGTTTACAAGGGTTATTTCCAATAAACCCTCATCTATTCAAGCATGGTTTGAGTTCAAACAAGAGATTTAATGTTTAGTACTTTGGTGGACTGCTTAGTCCCTAAAAGAGATTGAATCTATTGTTTTAAGGCATGTTTAAGGAAATTTTTAAGTCATATTATGCATTTGTGATGTTTTAAGAGCACCTCCTTTGTAATTTTGAGCTAATTGATGAGTTTTGGCAACGTACAGTCAATTTTTATGTTGTTTCTTACAAATAAAGTTAATGTGGTAGTTGGGTATGTGAAAGAGTTTCAAAATTGGTTTTAACATGTGTTAATAGGTTGTGATGATCCATAGAAGAAAGAATTTTGATACCTGATTTAGTGCTTTGTTGGCCTACTAGGAATATATTGGATTGGTTGCTCAAAATAGTGAATTTGTTAGAACAGTGAAAGGAAAGGTTGTAAGTATTTGAAAACTATTTTTTTGAGGTTGATACAGGTTTTTCTATGTTGGATATGAATTATAAGATATATTTTTTGTATTTGATGTGTTGAGCAAGATGAACCCTTTGTGGAATCATGGTGACTAAAGGAATGAAATTGAAGTTCTAACAATCCAAAGATATGGGGTAGCATGTTCATTTAATTCTTACAAAAAAATGATGGTTAATATGTCTTAGTAGTGTGGTGTCAGTTTGAAGGTAACAATGTATGTCTATTGGCCTTGGGAAGTGTGAGATGTATTGAGGATATTTTGGTGAATATTGAAGTATTGGTTGGTTCAATGTCTTTCATTAGGTTTTTGTGTTAAGACTAGTCAATTATATGTTGATAATGATCTAGAATATGGTTTTGGTGATTTAGAATATTGACAGGTTATCTTGGAGTTTTGTAGAGTTGAAGAAATCAAGGGAATTTGTATTAGAATTTGAAGAATTTTGATAAAATAATATTGAAGTAAAGTTGCTTGTTTAATTTGATCTTCTCTTGTCAAGTTTGGGATAGAAGTTCCCTGATGATTGAGTGTTTTGATATGATTCTCTGCATAAAATTGGTAGGATGTTCATTTAATTCTTACAAAAACATTATGGTTAAGATTTCTTGGTAGTGTGGTGTCAGTTTGAAGGTAAGAATGTATGTCTATTGGCCTTGGGAAGTGTGAGTTGTATTGAGGATATTTTGGTGAATGTTGAAGTATTAGTTGGTTCAATGTCTTTGATCAGGTTTTTGTGTTAAGATCAGTCAATTAGATGCTGATAAAGGTCTAGAATATGGTTTTGATGATTTAGAATACTGACATGTAGTCTTGGAGTTTTGTAGAATTGAAGAAATCAAGGGAATTTGTATGAGAATTTGATGAATTTTGATAAAAGAATATTGAAGCAAAGTTGCTTGTTTAATTTGATCTTCTCATGTCAACTTTGGGACATAAGTTCCCTAATGATTGAGTGTTTTGATATAATTCTCTACATCAAATTGGTATCAGAGCTATCAAGGTTTTTTTGGTTGGTTGAATTGATGGTTTGCTGAAGTTGTTGTTGCTAATAGTTGGTTGAGAATGTTGGTTGGTTGCAGGTGCTTGGTCCATCTACACTACAAAGAGAAAGGTTTATGAGTTGTGTGTTGGCAGAAAAGTTGAGGTTTGTGGTCACCATCTTCCGATGGAGATTCAGCTGGGTAGAAGGTGCAAGGAAAAATAAAGTGAGGCATCTTCCAAGGTCTATTGTTGGGTAAGATGGATGGTTTTCTTAGTTTGTTTTTGAGTTTGTGTTTTCAAGTTGAAGAGAGATGGATTGTTTTCTGAGGAAGCACTAGAAGAGTTGCAGCCATGTTGAAGGATACTCCACTGATGGTCCAATAGTTGAGAAGATGAAAGAAGATTGGTTGGAGAAGGTCAAGGATGATTTTTGAAGAGAAGCAGTTTGCAAGGATAGTCATGTGTCCTTGGTTGAGGAAAAAATTAGAGCAAAGATTGGTGCAGGAGCACCTAGGCTAACCTCCATTGTTTTGGTATTTTGGCTTGTATCTGATCTTTGCCAAATCAGAGGGTTTGAGTTATTTGCTTTAGACCTTAGATGGTCTTCGTTTTTTTTGGGCTACACGACCTTAGTCCTTAGGAATAAGGTCACACTATTTTCCATTGTTAGTAGTTTATGATTTCTTAATGTTTGTTGTCTAGGGGAGATTAGGAGCCTTTAAGTTGTTCTAAATACTTAATGAGGTTGTAAAGATGCCTTAAGGCCATTCAATGAGTTGGTTCCTCGAATTCTTGAGGGAATGGTGGTCCTAAGAAATAGGCTAAAGGCATGAAGGAAGATGCCAAATGTTATAAGGTAGTTTGCATAGGTTGTTGCATGCAATCCGGTTGCCTTTGGATTCCCTTGGGAATAGGAAGTGGAGGAGTTCGACCAACTAGCCTAGAATCATGGAGTGGGAATCCATTATGACTGATGACTTGTATCTTTGTAGAGTTGGCAGCTTTTGTAAGAGTTGGTCATTTTTGTAATCAAGTTTTTATGAATGAAAAAGAAAGCTCTGAAAATTTTGTGTTTTCTTGCTAGCACCGAGTGATATTGGATAACAATGACTGTGGATGGATTGAATGCACTGAATTAGTGATAGTACTATGTTCATAGAGTAGATACAAGTCTTTTTTGTTTGATAAGAAAGCTAGTTTAGTGTAGGCATTAGTGATAGTTGAGTCATTTTGTGTTAGAGCCCCTACTGGTCTTGTCCTGACCAGTCGGTGCTTTCATTGCTCCCCCATGAAGTCTTTTGTTGGGAAACACCTAAGGATGGGTGGAATGCTAGGGGAGTCAGTAGTGTACATATTTGTTAGTGTTAGGAGGCATGACAGAAAAGGGAGAAGCTTTTCTTAGCCACTGATCTCTAGGCGAGCAGGTAGAGCCTGGTTAAAGAGCTAGAGGAGAAGTATTAAGGGTTTCTTGCAGGGGAACGAAGTACAGTATGGCCAAGTATTGTCCCAAGTGGGTTAGGAGTAGTTCTTGGTGTGACAAGAGGATTGGGGTCTTATGAATTCATTAGAGTGAGGTTTGAATCAGAAAACTAGTGAATTCCTAGAAACTAGGCCTACAAACCCTACATACCCTAGGTTATAGGAATCTCCTGTATGGAGGTTGTTAGGCCAAAAGAATCATTGGACCATTTAAAAATTGCAAAAGGGTACTTGAATATGTCTTTAAGTTTGTAAGTTCTTTGGAAGAATTTTGCAAACAATAGCAAAAAGGGATTGGTAAGGACTACTAGGATTAGGCCTAATTGAGGTCTTCAATTGATGAAACTTTGAGCCCGGTAAGGACAGTGCTAAAGAACCTTATGAAAGGGATCAAATTGGCATAGGAATGATGGTACTCAATAGGCTAGACACCCCTGCAATGAAGAGTGATGGAGAATGAGATTTTGGAGAAGAAGACACTTAGAGTTCTCTAAGTGAGGAAGGAAATTGAGAAGGAATTTGAAATTGTAAAATGGTGTTTGTCCTCCAAGGTGAAGCACAAAGGGAGAGCTCTTAGAACAAAGCTAATATTGGACTTAGTTAATCATCTAAGAAAATTAGGACCTAGAGGATACTAGGTTCCTAGAAGAGACAGTTAGGTCTCTTAGCAAAGTGCAAGCAAACCGAGGAGCTCATACATCATATTGGTATCAGAGCTTGAATTGATCAGGCTTGTGGTGGATGTTGCAGCCTACTGAATCAGTGGGAGAGAATACATCTATGGAAGGTGCTACAATGGTGACTAATGCTGAGTTAGCCAAGAAGGTAGAGGAACAAGAAGAGGACAACAAGTCCCTAAGAGAAGGTTGGCTCGAATGGAGCAACTTTTGGATGAAGTCCAAGAAACAACATACAGAGTAAAAGACAAGGTAGATCAAAAGGAAGAACAAGAAGCAAGGGAAAAGGAAATAGAGTTGGAGGAGGAACCTCCAACGCCTGAACCTGTGATTCCTGAAGAGCCTTTCTTAAAAGCACTAAAAGCATTGAGTAGCAAAGCTTTGGAAGGTGTGCCACTATTTAGTGGACAAATGGATCCAGATTCAGTTGTGGATTGGATAGATAGCATTGAGAACCATTTTGAGTGTGATGGTGTCTCAAAGGCACAAAAAGTTATGATGGCCAAGTCTAGAATAAGAGGTTCAGCTCTTACTTGGTGGAAGTTTGTGCAAAGTGAAAGGGAAAATGATGGAAAAGGTCCTATAGTTACTTGGAAAGGCATGGTGAACAAAGTGAAGAAGACCTACCTTCCTGATGATTATGAAGTGCAAATGCATAGAAGGAGACACAATCTAAGATAGAAAGATCTAGATGTCCAAGCCTACACTAAGGAATTTCAAAAGCTATGTTTAAGATCAAGGGTAGTAGAAGATGAGAGTATTAAGCTTGCAAGGTACTTGAATGGTCTCAAATGGTCTATTCAAGAAGACATGAGTTTGGTGAACTTCAAAACCATTCGCCAATGCTATCAAATGGCCTTGAAGATAGAAGAGAAAAGCAAAAGGAAGCAAGACCAAACCTCTAAAGGTAAAGGTAAAAGCAAGGACAGTAAAGGACAACGAGGTGGCTATGGTGGAAGAAGTTCTGAAACAAAAACTCAAGGAGACATAAAATACAGTGAGCAGCAAGAAGGAAGCTCAAGTAGAGGTGGTAGAGGAAGGAGTTATAACTCTAACTCTAGAGGAAGAAATGGTGGACAAGGAGGAAGAGGAAATTACTTTTCCAACATGAAATGTTACCATTGCAATAAAATGGGGCACCCGACCTATAGATGTCCAGAGAAAGGTGGTTCTTCACATGGTGGTGACAAGAGAACTAACCTAGTTCATGAGGAATCCAATGCAGCTATAAACATTCTGAGGCTCCATTAAATTCTGAGGAAGGTGAGAACCTCATGATGAGGAGAACTTTGATCTAGGAGCTGGTGAAGGAGGAGCCAAGCCAAAGGAGGTCTTTGTTTAAGATAAAGTGCAAGATGATGGGGAAGGTATGTAGAGTCATCATAGACTCAGGCTCTACTGACAATATTGTGTTAGAGGAAGCAGTCAGCAAGCTGAAGTTGACAAGGATACCCTACACCAATCCTTACAAGGTCACTTGGCTCAATAAAGGCCAACATGTGTTAGTGAATGAACAAGCATGGGTGGAATTCTCTATTGGGAGGTATAAAGATAAAGTCTTGTGTGATGTGCTACCTATGGATGCATGTCACTTGCTCCTAGGTAGACCATGGAAATTTGACTGTCAAGCCATACATGATGGTGGAAAGAATTCATATTCTTTCAAGAAGGACAATGTGACTTTCAAAATTCAGTCACTGTTAGAAGATGCTGAGGTGAGGACAACAGGTTCCAATATTCTTATGGTCAGTGAAAAGGAGTTCTTAGAAGCTTTGGAAGAAGGTGAAGGTGTTGGTTATGCATTGGTGCTAAGACCAAGAGAGGGAGATGAAAGCAAGGTGACCAAGAAGACATAGTTACCAAAGGAGATTCAAGACATGTTGCAGACTTACCAAGGTGTAGTGAGTGATGGACAACTAGCAACTTTACCCCCTAAAAGAGCCATAAGTCATAGGATAGACCTTATCCCAGGAGCTACCCTTCCCAATAAGGCAGCTTACAAAATGACCCCTCAACAAAATGAGGAAATTGCTAGGCAAATACAAGAACTTCTAAACCAAGGTCTCATAAAAAAGAGTATTAGTCCATGTGTCGTACCCACTGTCCTAGAACCTAAGAAAGGAGGAGATTGGAGGCTTTGTACTAATTCAAGATCCATAAATAGGATTACCATAAGGTATAGGTTCCCTATCCCTAGGATTGAAGACCTAATGGATTGTCTAGGTGGAGCTAAATACTATAGCAAAATAGACTTGAAGAGTGGCTATCACCAAATAAGAATACATGAGGGAGATGAGTGGAAAACAGCCTTCAAAACTAATGAGGGTCTATATGAGTGGCTTGTCATGCCATTTGGGTTATCTAATGCCCCCTCCACATTCATGAGGCTCATGAATGAAGTCCTCAAAGACTACATTGGAAAATTTGTAGTGGTATATCTTGATGATATACTGATCTATAGCAAAACAAGAGAAGAGCATATAAGACACCTAGAGCTAGTTTTCAAGAAGCTACATGAAGAGGAGTTGATGATCAACTTGGAGAAGTGTGAGTTCATCAAGACAGAGTTGGTGTACCTTGGGTTTGTGCTATCTCAGGGAGATCTGCAAATGGATGAAAGTAAAGTGGAGGCTATCATGAATTGGCCTACTCCAAGGACAGCAACTGAGGTAAGGAGTTTTCATGGTCTTGCACAATATTATAGGAAATTCATAAGGCATTTTAGTGAAATTTGTGCTCCTATGTTGGATACTATTAAGGGAGGCATGAAGACCAAATTTGTATGGAATGAGCATGCTAACAAGAGTTTTGAGTTGCTGAAAGAAAGGATATCTACCCAACCTGTTTGGTGTTTCCAAGCTTTGAGAAAATTTTCACCATTGAGTGTGATGCTAGCAATGTGGCAATTGGAGCTGTTCTAAGTCAAGAGGGCAGACCGGTGGCTTTTCATTTAGAGAATTTGAGTGAATCCAAGAAGAATTACTCTTCTTATGGCCTTGAAATGTATGCATTGGTTCAAGCTCTAAGGAAGTGGAGGCACTACTTGCTTCCGAAGGAATTCATTGTATATTCAGACAATCAAGCACTTAGTTTCCTGAATTCACAAGAAAAGTTGAGCCACAAACACATGAAGTGGGTTGAGTATCTACAAGCTTACACCTTCAATATCAAGCACAAGAAAGGTGTTCTTAACAAAGTAGCAAATGCATTGTCAAGGAGAGCTCTCACAATTCAAGAAATACAGTTGAAGAGCATGGGAATAGATCATTTCAAGGATCTATATGCAGATGATGAAGATTTTGCAGACATTTACAAGGTATGTGTTGAATACAAGAACCATTTTCATAGTAAATATGTTGAGTATACTTTGCAAAGTGGTCTATTGTTTAAAGGAAATCAATTATGTGTTCCTAGAGGTTCTATTAGAGAGAACTTGATACAATTAAAGCATAATGGTGCTTTGAGTGGTCACTTTGGGATCACTAAGACTCAAGAACCTGTTCAAAGGTTCTATTTTTGGCCTAAGATGAATCTTGATGTTAGGAGGTATGTGGAAAGTTGTGTGGTATGTCAAAAAGCCAAAGGCACTTCTTCTAATGAAGGCCTTTACCAACCACTACCTATTCCTACTAGGCCATGGGAATGCTTGAGTATGGATTTTGTAGTTGGATTACCCAAGACAAGGCAAGGTATGGATAGTGTTTATGTAGTTATTGACAGATTCAGCAAGATGGCTCACTTTGTGCCATGTAAGACAACCAATGATGCCAGCCAAATAACCTCTATTTTCTTCAAGGAGATAATAAGAATCCATGGGTTACCTATCAGCATTGTATCAGATCGAGACACTAAATTTATGAGTCACTTATGGAAGACCCTTTGGCAAAGGTTAGGCACTAACTTGTCCTTTGGATCAGCCTACCATCCCCAAACCGATGGTTAGACCAAGGATGTTAATAGGAGCCTTGGGAATCTACTGAGATGTTTGACAAAGGAGTATGGGCAACAATGGGATCAGCTGATTGGGCAAGCTGAATATGCCTATAATGATACTATAAACAGATCCACAAGGAAGAGTCCCTTTGAAATTGTATATGGCCTTCATCCTAGAGGAGTGTATGAGCTGAGAAACTTGAAGGATGGAGTGAAAGGAAGTGGATATGTTGATGAATTTGCTTATGCTATGCAAGAGATACATGATACAGTGAGGAAGACCTCGATAGAGAACACCCTAAAACATAAAACTAAGGTGGATGAGCATAGGAGGGCAGTATAGTTCAATGTGGGTGACATGGTTATGGTGCATCTAAACAAGTCAAGACTTCAAAAAGGAGTCCCTCACAAGTTGCAGATGAGGAGGATAGGTCCCTACCCTATCTTAGCCAAGTATGGTGAGAATGCATTTAAAGTGGAGCTACTGGATGATAGTGGACTGTCCCCTATCTTCAACATTGCAAAATTAGTCCATTACAAAGGACCACAGCAAGACGTGGATTAGAACCTTCATGAAGTGATCAGAGATGTGGTAGATCTACACTTACCTACTGCTACAGTCTCAGGACCTGACAGTATACTGGACACTAGGGTCTACAAGAAGACTAGAACCAAGGAACACAAAGAGCATCTGATCAAGAGGCATGGCCAAGCTGATGCTGATGCAGTATGGATAAAGGAAGTTGAGTTCAAGAAGATGGGGATTTATCCAAGCCTCATCAATCCAAGGGTGGATTGAACTTTCTGTTTTGGGGAGGATGGTGCAGGAGCACCTAGGCTAACCTCCATTGTTTTAGTATTTTGGCTTGAATCTGATCTTAGCAAAATTAGAGGGTTTGAGTTATTTGCTTTAGACCTTGGATGGTCTTGGTTTTGTTTGGGCTAGGTGACTTTAGTCCTTAGGACTAAGGTCACACTATTTTCCATTGTTAGTAGTTTATGATTTCTTAATGTTTGTTGTCTAGGGGAGATTAGGACTCTTTAAGTTGTTCTAAATACTTAATGAGGTTGTAAAGATGCCTTAAGGCCATTCAATGAGCTGGTTCCTTGAATTCTTGAGGGAATGGTGGTCCTAAGAAATAGGCTAAAGGCATGAAGGAAGATGCCAAATGTTATAAGGCAGTTTGCATAGGTTGTTGCATGCAATCCAGCTGCCTTTGGATTCCCTTGGGAATAGGAACTTGAGGATTTCGACTAACTAGCCTAGAATCATGGAGTGGGCATCCATTATGACTGATTACTCGTATCTTTGTAGAGTTCGTAGCTTTTGTAAGAGTTAGTCATTTTTGTAATCAAGTTTTTATGAATGAAAAAGAAAGTTCAGAAAATTCTGTGTTTTCTTGCTAGCACCGAGTGATATTGGATAATAGTGACTGTGGATGGATCGAATGCACTCAATTAGTGATATTACTATGTTCATAGAGTAGATACAAGTATTTTGTGTTTGATAAGCAAGCTATTTTAGTGTAGGAATTAGTGTTAGTTGAGTCATTTTGTGTTAGAGCCCCTATTGGTCTTGTCCTAACCAGTCGGTGCTTTCATGGCTCCCCCATGAAGTCTTTTCTTGGGAAACACCTAAGGATGGGTGGAATGTTAGGGGAGTCAGTATTGTACATAGTTTTTAGTGTTAGGAAGCATGATAGAAAAGGGAGAAGCTTCTCTTAGCCACTAATCTTTAGGCGAGCAGGTAGAGCCCGATTAGAGAGCTAAAGGAGAAGTATTAAGGGTTTCTTGTAGGGGAACGAAGTATAGTACAGCCAAGTACTATCCCAGGTGGTTTAGGAGTAGTTCTTGGTGTGACAGGAGGATTGGGGTCTTATGAATTCATTAGAGTGAGGTCTGAATCAGAAAACTAGTGAATTCCTAGAAACTAGGCCTACAAACCCTACATACCCTAGGTTATAGGAATCTCCCGTACAGAGGTTGTCAAGCCAGAAGAATCATTGGACCATTTAAAAATCTCAAAAGGGTACTTGAATATGTCTTTTAGTTTGTAAGGTCTTTGGAAGAATTTTGCAAACAATAGCAAAAAGGGACCTGTAAGGACTACTAGGATTAGGCCTAATTGAGGTCTTCAATTGATGAAACTTTGAGCCCGGTAAGGACAGTGCTAAAGAACCTTATGAAAGGGATTAAATTGGTATAGGAATGATGGTACTCAATAGGCTAGACACCCCTGCAACGAAGAGTGAAGGAGAATGAGATTATGGAGAAGAAGACACTTAGAGTTCTCTAAGTGAGGAAGGAAATTGAGAAGGAATTTGAAATTGTAAAATGGTGTTTGTCCTCCAAGGTGAAGCACAAAGGGAGAGCTCTTAGAATAGAGCTAAGATTGGACTTAGTTAATCATCTAAGCCAATCAAGACCTAGAGAAGACTAGGTTCCTAAAAGAGACAAGTTAGGTCTCTTAGCAAAGTGCAAGTAAACCGAGGAGCTCATACATCAAAGATGAGAGGTGAGAAAGGACAGTCCTATGTCCTTTTGAAAGAGAAGATGATTGTGAACCTGAAAGGAATGGTGGAAAAGATAAAGAAGGAAAAGTCAAAGACAAGCTGAAGACAAGAGAGAAAAATAGAGTTGAAAAAAAGACAAAGTGAAGATGGAAAAGATGAAGAAAAAGATGAATCCAAGACAAATTTGGTGATGGAGAACCAGGTTGATATGTTTCCAAGGGACATGGAAAATCTGGTTGGTTGGTTGTATGGTGTAGGAGAACCTTGCTTTTTAAATGCCTTCAATAGGCAAAATTTCAAAATCTCAATTTTTCATTGTAAAAACCTTGTAAAAGGCCACATGAGGTTGCATTTAATGTAATTATGTCATAAAAAGGTCATAAGGAGGTCAAAATGAGGAGAAAAGAAAAATTTGAAAATTTTGTAAAGTTGCCAAACTTGCAAAAGACCAAAAAAGAAGGAATATGAAAAGACAAAGTGGGAATTGGAAGGGATAGGTCAATGGAGGTAGTTGAAAATATAGTTAGTGGTTGAGGAAACATATATAAATCCTTGAAAAGGCATGAGAGAGATGAGATCTTTGTATTCTTGAAGATTAGCATCAATAAAAAGTACCCTATTTTGATAAGTTGCAGAGTTATTTTTGTTATTCACTTGTATGGTTTGTATAGTAGTATAGGGTCTTAAACCTTATTTTACTTAGTATATTGAAAGATTTAGTATCCTTTTAGATCCGTTTGGAAGTGATTTTATTGAGTAGAACATCAAATTTTGTAATTCTTTGTAATTCTGTTAGAAACCCTCAAGATTGGGGTTTTGAGAGTCTAAACTAGTTTTGATGTCTACTCCACCAATTTAGGTCTTGTAGTTCAGTGGATTAGGTTAGTAGAGGATGATTTATGGTGTCTTTGTGTTTATTTGTGTAGGGAAAGTTGAGATTTCAGGTTGGAGAGTGTTGTCCTTCAGAATTTCTAAGTTTTCCCTTAAGAATTTGATGGCTACAAGTGAGAATATGATGAAAATGTATTCATGGAGGCTAGGAGAAGGTTCTTAGAGAATATGTAGACCTATCCTAACATGTTTGACATGGTGGAAAGGTTTCATGAGGTTTGTAAGGGTTATTTCCAATAAACCCTCATCTATTCAAGCATGGTTTGACTTGAAACAAGGGATTTAATGTTTAGTACTTTGGTGTACCATTCAGTCCCTGAAAGAGATTGAATCTAAATTTTTAAGGGATTTTTAAAGATTGTTTGAAGTCATATTGTGCATTGGTGATGTTTTAAGAGCACCTCTTTTGTAATTTTGGCCTAATTGATGAGTTTTGGCAGTGTACAATCAAGTTTTCTATTGTTTCTTACAAAGCAAGTTAATGTGGTAGTTGGGTATGTGAAAGAGTGTCAAAATGGGTTTTAATATGTGTTAATAGGTTTTGATGATTCAAAGAAGAAGTGATTTTGATACTTGATTTAGTGCTTTGTTAGCCTACTACGAATATACTGGATTGGTTGCTCAAAATAGTGAATATGTTAGAACAATGAATAAAAAGGTTGTAGGTATTTAAAAAAAAAATTGCTGAGGTTGATATAGGTGTTTCCATGTTGGTTATGGATTAGAAGATAGATTTTTTATGTTTGATGTGTTGAGGAAGATGAACCCTTTGCAGAATCGTGGTGACTAAATGCATGAAATTGAAGTTTTGACAATCCAAAGAAATGGGGTAGCATGTTCATTTACTTTTGACAAAAAAATGATGGTTAAGATTTCTTGGTAGTGTGGTGTTAGTTTGAAGGATATAATTTATGTCTATTGGCCTTGGGAAGTGTGAGTTTTCTTGAGGAGATTTTGGTGAATATTGAAGTATTGGTTGGTTCAATTCCTTAGATCAGGTTTTTGTGTTAAGATCAGTCAATTAGATGTTGATAATGGTCTGGAATATGGTTTTGGTGATTTAGAATATTGAAATTTTGTTTTGGAGTTTTGTAGAACTGAAGAAATCAAGGGAATTTGTGTGAGAATTTGATGAATTTTGATGAAAGAATAGTGAAGCAAAGTTGCTTGTTTAATTTGATCTTCTTCTATCAATTTTGGGACAAAATTTCCCTAATGATTGAGTGTTTTGATATAATGATCTGCATCAAGGTGGAGGTGAGAAACATTAGCCATGTAGGACAAGGAGTTCCTCACATCAGAGGCAAGGGCGAGGTGGTAGTGGAGGATGTCCTCTCCTCCATCCATTATCTGAGTCTTGATGGTGGTACCAAATTCGTCCATCGACCCAAGAACGGTTCTTCTAGCACCAGTGGCAACATATAGCACATAGGGTACTAGACCTAACGTCTCTCCTCCCCTTGGTACACACTAGGAGGTGAGGGACCCAAATACAATAGTTTCTTATGTCATTTCATTCTACATTACTTTCAATTTTCATCTCATGTATATGCCTTTACTTGGATTTTATGTATATATATCATGTGGTACTAATGGGTCCATTATCTTTGTGGTTGTAGTGGACACACAAAGATGGATTGCATTTATAATGTAATGCATATCAGAGATGGCCCCCACCATGGCGATCCAGGGGTCTGTCCTAGATGCATACCAACCAAATTTAGCAGGGCATCATGCCTACCTTTCTGATTTCTGAGTTGGCTGTGGTCTTGAGGATGACATATGAGGAGGGGTAGGTGGAGATTTCCCATAGGACTATAGATGTCACTACTACTAGAGGATAGACAGATAAAGTGTTGGTAGAGCTACATACTACACTCTATAAGAGAGATGTGGCTATGACGAGAGTTGAGAATGTCGAGCATGCACGTGATTCTCTATAAAGCCTCCTTGATTACCTCATAGGGTAGGCAATAGTTGAGATTCCAACAACGGATCAACAATTGTAGGATGCACTCAGTCAAGTAGACCTCTAGTTAGCCTCCCTGTAGGGAGAGATAAGAGGACTACGTATAATAGTATCTAGATCGTGGTCACATATGTCCCGCTCTATCTGCACTATTCAATCGAGATCACTGCCACAACTAGGACCAGAGGGCTTAGGAAACCATGCTCCTCCAAGGCTTAGAGACTTGATTTTGTACCATTTTTTTAGATCATTTTGTTGTATAGACATTGATACATATATATAGTCACAACTTATTTTTTGGTGAAAGTGGCTTGATACATGTACATGAGATTTGATATATATACATGAGATGTTGGTTATGAAATTATGGTGTTACTTGTTTCACTTGTATGCTTCTTTACTTTCATGTATTCTTACGCAATGGATGTTATACTTACAAATGTATGCTTAGATTAAATTCTATCATTTTTTAATAAAAACACATGGATGTATGCTAATTAAATACATGAGCAGTAGAAGGAGTCCTTAGATTCATCCTCCTCTTCTAAGGGGAAATCATCTAGGAAGGAGAATGGTCCATGTGCATATTGCAAGAGAGAAGGACATGCAAAACATAGTTGCTACAAGAAGGACATTGATGAGCTGAAGCATCTTCTTCAAAAACATCAGATTGATTTTCCTTCTAGGATGTCTACATCATCTCCTTCCCCTCCTTCTTCTTCTTCAGTGCAACATGATAGGGGCACATCTGGTTTACATCCTTCATCAGATATGAAGGGACATGCTCTTTGTGCTTCTTTGGGTCTTGGATTAGGGAGATGACTTCTAGATTCAGGAGCATCTCATCATATGGCTTCTTCACAGTCTTTGTTCATCTCCTTTGAGTCTCACACTATGTCTCCTATTTTGATGGGAAACAATACATACATGAGTCTTACAGGGAAGGGGTCTATTAGTATTTGGGACAACACTTTTCAGGATGTCTTGTGTGTTCCTTATTTGACGAACAACCTTCTTTCTATATATCAAATCACACATGGAGGAAATGGGAGGTCTGTGGATTTCATACATGATTCAGTTATCATGAAACTTGGAGAGTAGAGAAATTATTGCAACTGGAGTGGTGGATCACTCATCTCGGTTGTATTCCTTTACAAATTTTTCTATTGATGGTGATTTTGTTCCTACAGCTGTTTATCACATTTCTAGTGTGAATCATCATTTAGAGGAAAAATTTGGCTTCTTGAACATTGGAGTTCTCACTTCAGATCCTGTTCTTGAGCCATCCATTCCATCTCACCGACCTACTATTGTAGTTGTTGATACTTCTATGACTACATGTGTGGTTTCTTTCATTTCAGTGCAGTAGAATCTAGTTGAGCATTCATCTTTGGAGGTTTCATTTCATTCTTCACCTACTTTGACTTATTCATTTGTTGAGTTCACACATGCTTCTATGGAGACATCTTGGGCTACACCTACTTCACCTTCAGAGATTGCAGTCATTCAACCTCTTCCCTCTCACTTCTTTCAGGAGATGTGGTTTCTTCAATCTTTTTAGAGCTACTTCATTATGGGGGGGCTATGTGGTCTATTTCTTCCTCTCTTCTGGGCAGGTTCTTTTATTTATCTTTGTGATGGATGGTGTCCTTGGGGGGTCTTATGGAGTCCTCCATCTTTCATCACTTAGTTTCTCTTTTCATTTTATTTTGGGGAGGATTTTTTCCCACTAGGTTTTCTCCTTTACCCCGATTAGTTTAGTTTGCATTGCATATGTACTTGGGTAGTTGATCAGGCCTTTGTTTTCAGAACCTGTATTTTCTTTCATGCATCTTTTTTCTAGTGTTTTAGCTACTCTGTAAGTTCATATTAAGGGGGTTGTTAGAGTAATAAGTTATTCCACTTAATTAAATTAATCATATTGGTTAATTAATTAAGTCACTTATTCCTTTACGTTACTTAAGCTAAACTTAGGCACATTAATAATTATTTATTAATTATTAAGTGTGCACACTAGGGTTTCATTTAGGGTTTCCTAATTTTAGGTTTTCTTTATCTCCATCATAATCATTGATCACATTGTAATTATCATATTATTCAATAATCATTTTCTGGTTTTTGCTTTCACATTCTTGCTTGAAAGTTTACATAACATCTTCTTGTTTGTTTTGGATATTTGTTGCATGTGATAGGTGATTGCATGCAGGTGATTCTTGGGGATTGTGAAGTTGGATTTATCAACTTCTACACATTGATGATCTAATTTCCTAACCAAAATATGTGATGTAATGTATGGATACATAACATAGTAGAACAAACGTATGTATGTCTCTCTCACACACACATGGTTACATAATAACATGAATTATTTAATAGTTTTAATGTTCAGGAATGCCAACATATGACATGATGGAACCCTAAGGGATGAGAATTACACATGTGACACATAAGCACTACACATAGTATCCACGAAGGTGCATTGCATTAATAGGTTCTTTTAGAGGTGTCCCGTCCATAGATGACAATTCATAGGCACTAGAACCATACAAGAAGATGACAATGTAAGGACCTAACCAATTAGGACTAAATTTTCCCCTTTGATTAGGTGGTGCATTTACATTTCTTTGATTCTCGTAAAGAACTAGGTCACCTACCTTGAAACTCCTACACAAAACAGCTCGATTGTATTGTCTAGATAAAAAAACAATGTAACCTTTAAGATGATCAAGGTCCTACAAGGGACACTCATCGAGCAAATCAAGATGATGCAAACAATTGGATCAATAAGTTTAATTATCAATTAACCCTTTAAGGGAAACTTGCAAGAATGAAATTTCTAACTCTAAAGGCATGATAGCTACAACACTATGTACAGGAGGTTGTAAAGCATTTCTCTTTTTGTCATATGAACACTCATGAAATAGGCCCACAAAATGTACATTAATTGAATATGCCAATCACTACAATGTTTATTTACCATTTTCTAAAGAATAAGCTCAAGAGTTTTATTAGATGCTTATGCTCAACCATTGGATTGAGGATAGTATGGTGTAGAGAATCTATGTTGAATATTAAATTTCTCCAAAAATCACTTCACTTCCTTGTTCTTGAATGGCATACCATTGTCAGATACAAAGGTAGAAGGCAATTTGAAGTGAGAAATGATATTTTTTAGAAGAAAGCTACAAATAGCTTCAACATTTGTGGATCAAAGTGGGACAACTTCAACCGAGTTCATGAAGTAATCAGTAGTAGTGATGATAAAGACATGCCCTTTAGAAGAAGGATATGATATCTTTCCAATAATATCAAACCCCCATTTTGCAAACAACCAAGGAGAGGTTTGATTTTGAAGCTCTTCAGCGCGGGCATGAATAAGATGACTATGTTCTTGACATTGTGGGAAATTTCTAAAAAATTCAAAGGAATATTCTTCCATAATTTTCCGAAAGTATCCCATGTGGATCAGTTTATGCACCAAGGACCCTAGAACCCGAATGGGCTTCCTCAAGGGAGAGGGTTATTTTGATTTTAGTAAGTGTAGCATAGAAAATCACACACTCTTGAAAAAGGAGATGATTTCACACTCAATTTGGACCCATTTTGGTGCCCTTGCATTAATTATCCTTTAAAATCACCATTTATAAAACCCTAGGACCCATTATTTTGGATTTTTGAGGCCCGATCCACTTAAAAATCATTTAAAATATGTCAAAATCTTGAAAGATTCGAAAACCCACCTCAAAAACTTAATATGGGACTCATTCTCCACCTTGGGAAAATGATTCCCCTTAGCTAGGACCCATTATTCAAGGGTGGTGAATGAGTCCCTTTTGGGACCTTTTTCAATTTTGAGTAGGAATTCATCAGTTTAATTCAAATATTTAGTTAATGTTGACCTTTGGGATCTAATAGCAGTCAATTAGGTGTTGATACCTATAAAATAAAGCTTCTAATTCATTTTTATCAATCTTTAATCACTTTGAGAAAGAATTTTAAAGTATCAACTGCCAAGAGTCTTCAAGCAAGTTCTCGCAAGAGCATTCAAGTTTCAAGAGAGTGTAAGGTTGAAGCTTTGAAGCAACATTAAAGTGTTTTTGTAGGTATTCTAGCTCACTTAATATCAAGATCAAGCATTTTCAAGGGTTGATCATGGATGCCTATGGTGAATCATGATGGATTCTAGTTTGGGGAGATGCAACTAGCCATCAAGCCAATCCTAAAGACTTGTTTCCTAAGTGATTCCATTCTCCATTATCACTCTACATTTATCCTAAGGAAGGTGCAAGCATCATTGGAGTTCATTTGGGATGATTGAAGATTATCACAAGTGAATCATTGATCTCTTCATTTCTATTCTTGCATCATATTCTTTCATGTTAGAATAGGATTGCATCTTGTCTCAAATTTCCTCGTCTTAAACACACTCAAGGCTAGGGTTTCCATGCACATGTCATTATATTTTTCAAGGTTTAATTACCAAAATAGGGGTTTGACCAAGGAAATCCCCCCATTACCAAATCAAGCCAAATTTTGTTTTTTAGGTGATTTTTACAAGTTTGGATCCAAAAATCAAGCTGGAAGAGAAGGGTAGGTGCTAAGGTATAGATCAAAGTTTCCAAGTCTCGAAAAAGATAGATTGGACTAATTCACCAAGAGTGGTGAATGAGTCCCACTACTTCTGTCTGCCAAATCAACTTGCGTATTCTGATATAATTTTTCTCAAAATAGGCTCACACACAAAAATCTGAATCTAAGACTGATTCACCCAAGCTGGTCAAAAGTCAACATTTCCAAAATTTAAGAGTTTTTTCCAATCCTTTGGAGGTTTCCAAGTGCACATTTCTAGTTTAGTAACTTTTTGTTACATTTTACTTGCATTTTTAAGTCACCTTTTAGGTCATCCTGCATACTACACTATGTTTTCAAACATTTCTTTTTCCAAGTCTAAAATTGATGGTGAACCCCTCATTTACATCATTCCATCCCCTAGAACACTCCTTTTTTCAGATTTCAATATCCTTTGCATTGGAATCTCAAAGTTTGTTCTAGAGTGAAATAGAGAAAATAGCCTCTCTCCTTTTAGTTCCAAAACCCTAGAAGAGAAAAGAGAGCCCCCTATTTTCTACATTTCATTTTGGTGAACCTGTATTTAGAGAATCATAATTTTGATTTGGAGTGCATTTACATCCTAGATTTAGCTTGCATTAGGTTTTGGATTCTAGGGTTTTGGTCTTTGCATTAGTGAAAATCTCATTTAGCTTGCATTTTTGCACTTAATTTCCTTGAAAATTAGTAAAATTCTACATTTGCATCCTATTTCTAGATCATGTAGCATGGAAAACATAAAAATCAACCAAAAAAATATTAAAATTTTGAAAAAAACCCCTTATTGGGACTCATTTTCCACCTTGAGCGAATCAGTCCCAGTGCAAAATTTTAGTTGTTGTTTACAGAGTTAATTCCCATTTTTTAGGCTTTTTTTTGGTTGTGTTACTTTTTTGTTTTAGTTTGGTTACTTGTTGTTAAATTGAATCATTAGAATTAGCATCATTTACATTTATTTTAGTGTTTCTTCCTAGTACAAATGCAAATGATGTGGAAGCTATTATACAAGGAATGAATACTGTTAATGTTGAGATAACATTTCATCAACATGAGCTACCCCCTTTGGCATTGAGATAGAAAAATGAGGCCTTTATGATCATTTCTCAATTTAAATGAATAGGCATAAAAAGGATCATGGTTGATAATGGTGTTGCCCTTAATGTGTGTAGTGTGAAACTCTTAGATAAATTATGGGTAGATAAATCAACAATGCAACCTAACTACTTATCCATTCGAGGATTTGAAAATGTAGGAAGCCAACCACTCGGTGTAATTACTTTACCTATAATAGTCGGAAGGGTTACCTTACAAACTCCTATTCATGCTATGCCTCATGACCTTTCAAACAATATTCTTTTTGGAAGACCATGGATTCATGAGATGCATGTGGTACCTTCGACTCTTCATCATATTATGAAGTATGTGTTGGAAGAATGAGGAAGATCATATCCCTTGTTAACAGTTTTTTTGTCATTGATATCACCATGATATATGAGTTATAACTGCAAGACTCTAAGTCATACCAATCCAGTATTTTGAACCGGTAATATAGAACCAACCTTCGGTATTTTTCTTTGGAATCCTCTTTGGTAAATTGTTTCTAGTTCAATTTTTGAAAAATAGTCTGTGATTGAGAAATGCATACATTGATAGGAACTCGTGAGGGAAATTGTTCATGGTTATCTCCAGTATCGATTTGTGTATTGGCTATTAGGTCTATTGTTGGCTGGCCTATCAAATGGATAAAGATGTAATGGATTAAATTTTGTTTATATAATCCATGCCGACAGCTATAGCATGCCACACGTTTGGATTATCAATTGAGAGTATTTGTCAAGCCGACCTGATTGTAATCCTTGACAATTAGATATATACAAGATATTGTTGTAGAGTTGGACAAAGAGACAAATGAATGGTGTTGAGCGAATATTAGTAGACTACAGATGGAAGCAAAAAGGGTGAAGTGTGATTTGCTGGCATACAAATTTTCCTGAACTACAAAGGAACTAAATTTGCACTTGAGATGTATTTCTATCAGTTCATTCTAGCAGTTAGCCATTTTGTTACTTCAATTTTGTAGGCAGTGAGCCACCCTTCTGTAATATCTTATAACTGGTTATACTATATTATGAGTTAATCCTCACCATGGTTTTTGTTAGAGTACATGTATGTACTCCCACAACTCCAAGAATCACCTGCAATGATAAACATATTACACTATAAATAAATAAGAAAGATATTATTGCTCAACAACTCAAATCTGATAAAAGATAAAATATGCATTATGTCAACAACTGTCTCATTGAATATGTTGTCATAGAGAATAAATAATTACAATGAGATCAATCCTTCAGAAAGGATATCAAACCCTAAAAGGAAACCCTAGTGTGCACACTTAATAATTAATAAATAATTAATTATTAATGTGCCTAAGTTTAGCTTAAGTAAAACTAAAGTGATAAGTGACTTAATTAATTAACCAATATCATTAAATTAATTAAGTCAAATAACTTATTACTCTAACACCCCCCCTTAAGATGAACTTGGGAAGTAGCTAAAACACTAAGGAAAATATGCATGAAAGCAAAGATGGGTCTTGAAAACAAGGCCTGATCAGGTACCCATGAACAAATGCAATGCAAACTAAACCAAATGGGGTAAAGGAGAAAACCACATGGGGACAAAACTCCTCCCCAAAATAAGATGCAAAGAAAATAATGTAATGCAATGATAGAAGAAGGATAGAAGGTGGATTACATGATACCCCCCATAGATAGCTTCTATCATATAAGTACATGTACAATGGTCTTCATAGGAGAGATGGAAAGATACAAGAAGGCCCCCCCACAATGAAAAAAATCCTGTCACAATAGTAGATTTTTGATGTAGAATCCAAAAAGAGATGGGTATGTGTAGGATCATCATGGAAAAAGCAGGCCCTTAAGTGGCAAAAAAATCAGAAAAATTAGAGTTAGGCAACTTGACATAAAAATTTGAATAAATTATCTATATTTTTTCAAAAATATGTAAGAATTAAATTTGTAGAAAATTAAATTTAGTTTCTATATTACTAGGTTTATTTACAAAAAAAAAAATCTATTTGGTGAAAATTTGAAATTTCAATATAGTAGTACTTAAATTTCAGGGAAAAAATAAGAAGTAGGTATCTGTCTGACCACCCTAACCACATTAAAATGATAATATTTTTTTATAAGACTTTAGATATAAGTAGAGGACTCATATCCCGATGTGATGCATATTTTTTTGTATTTTTTTCCCAAGTAAATAATTAATTATAATTTTTTTATGAAATTTTTTTAAAAATATAAAAACTCGTTTGTCTGACCACCTTAACCTGGTCAAAACTTCATGAATTTTTTTTTTTTAATTTTTTAATCTTATAGTATGCAAACCATAGAATGTGACGCATATTTTGGATTCAAAAAATATGATACTATTTGAAAGCTATAGATGTTTTTCAATCAACCTAAAAAATAAGAGTTTAGTCGTAATTCAATAGAAAATGAATAATAATAATTTATTAAATTCAAAGTAAAGAATGATTTATATTGGTGGAAAGCTGAGAATATCCTTTAAAAACCCTTTTTGTTTCATCAATTTTGGGTAAAAAAAAAGTCATCAGCCACATACCCATCATATTGCCACTTTTTGGCCCATCATGATCCTGCACATACCTAGATCTTGAAGTGAAAAATGATATTCCTCCTCTTGGGAAGAAATAGATCCAAAGGACAATGTCGAAGAAACCATTTGAAGAGTGATGAACCAATCTCTCTCAAGATGTGTGCCATGATAGGATGTTGAAGAATCTCTCTGTCTAAACTAAAACAAATGATGAAATATCCAAACTGATGTGAAGACTCTTGAAATGCAACCTCTAAATCAAAGATAATGGTGGGCATACAATGATAATCTAGTTGTCAAGGTAGAGGAGATTTATGTCCTCAAAATAATCATCAAGATCTATAGTGTGAGACTCAACAAACAAGAATGTGTCTGCAAGACAAGAATCCCGTGATGTAGCAGATAATGAATGACCAAGACGGTCATGAAGTCTAACTGAATCCATAGGGGCCAATGTGGTGATACTGATGTCATCAGGAACAATAGATGATACATGTGTAATCTCATTCTGAAAAGTAGGAACTGTGAGACAAGCCTCTGATCCATCAGAACATGCAAGAATGTATAAATACTCAAGCTCCTCTAAAGTACCATGATCAAAGTGTATATTCTCTCTCCAAGCAATGGGTAAGAGACAATCTGAAGTAGGATCCTCTTGGAATGGAGAGATATTGGGGTCTCCATAGATCTCCCAAAGATGTGTCCAAAGTGGGTGGGGACAATCAATGTTCGATACACCCCACATAGTATCATTACCAACACTAGACAATATAAGTCCTACTATGTGATCTCTAGCGATATCCCAAACTAATTTTCCCCCTGAAGTGGCTAGTTTGGGTATGAGATCATACAAATAAGGAAAAATATTAAGCCACCTATAATATGTAAGTATGCCCTTTTCCCATGACTCATAATTACCCCATTCCAGAATTACAACTGAAGGGTGAGTAGAAAAACCCATGATAACTCTTCAAATTAAACAATGTGAGAAACTCAAGTTTACTACATGTAGATCAAATTAAATAGGGCCAAATGACACAAAAAAGAGGTTCCCAAGTGCCAAAACATCCAAGTAATTAAGAAAACTATGAAAACACAAAAATCTGAATAAAATATACCTGTGGTGAAATCTTGGAAAATAAGTCTGATCATTATGCAAAGCACTCAATCAGCTTTTTGATGCTTTATTTTTTGCACAAAACAAAGTCTGGACACAAAAGTTACGCCCCCCAGAGTGCAAAAACCATCTTCTCACTTTGACTAGAAATAACGGCATCAAAATGAAAAACCCCAAAAATCAATCACGCACCATTAGATAGTGCTCGGAACCAGCTTTCCGACAATATTTTATTTTCGAAAAAATGAGTTTTTATGCAAAATTTATGGCCAAAATACCAAAAGTGTTCCAAAAGGTTTTGGGGGAAAGCCTAGTAGTTAGACTAACCACTAGCATTAACCAATAGCGGTTTACTGACAGCGGCGCCCATTTAACACTATTTTTAAATTTATTTTTTCTCGAATTGCATGTCGTGCAAGGCCGTACGACCCAAAAAAGAAAAAAATTGCCTCTAGGAGTCACTATGTCCGATTTTGATGATTTGACAATTGATTTAGGGGGTTTTGGGCACTCTCAATGCGATGGTGAGGTCCATTTGGGCTGAAAATGCTCCAAAATTTTAGGTATGCTCGGGATCTAGAAACCCTCACAAATCTGATAAATGGAGGCCTTTTTTGACAAAACGAAAGACATTTTTAGGGTTTTTGGGTGCTCTGAACGCGATGGTGATGTTCGTTTGACTCAAAAATTCACAAAAAAATTGGCCACCCCCAGATCTTCCGAAAATATGTGGATGAAAGCCTTGCACTTAAAAATCATTGTAAGGCAATATCCTTCAAAAGACAAATACACAGCTACAGATCTGAAACTCTAATACTATGTTAGAGTGCATGTATGTACTCCCATAGCTCCAAGAATCACCTACAATGATAAACATATCACACTATAAAGAAATAAGCAAGATATTATTGCTCAACAACTGAAATCTGATAAAACATCAAATATGCATTATGTGAACAAGTGTCGCATTGAATATGTTGTCGTAGAGAATAAATAATTACAATGAGATCAAACCCTAAAAGGAAACCCTAGTGTGCACACTTAATAATTAATAAATAATTAATTATTAATGTGTCTAAGTTTAGCTTAAGTAAAACTAAAGTGATAAGTGACTTAATTAATTAACCAATATGATTAAATTAACTAAGTGAAATAACTTATTACTCTAACAATTTTTCCCACTCTAGGTTTTCCACGTAAAAAATTTGGTCTCTTTTGCATTGTGTTCATGTTTTGTTGATGATTCTTCTTATCTTAGTTATTGTATGTTTTGGATTGATTGGATGGTATTTCTTCAATAAGTTTAAGAATATACTGATTCACCCCCCTCTCAGTATATTGGATATTTAACAATTGGTATTAGATCCCAGTTCCTCTAGAGAATTCTAACAACTTGAGGGAGATCTTGAAGATTGAATAGATGGAGGATAATGTAGAACTCCAGACTGCTCTTGATGATCTAAATAAAGCTGAAAAATGAGAATAAAGATTTGAAAGAGAATCTTGATGATGCAAATGAATGTGTCTGGAAGTTGAAGGAACAATTAAGAAAGTTTAAAGAGAGACATAGAGAATTCAATGACCAATTGAAACAAACAAATGAAGAAATTACCATACTGAAGCTACAAGTGGAAGAAAACAAAAGAATTTAAGAATGTATGAATACAAAGAAAAAGAACAAGTCTGATGAATGTTCCTGAATTGAGCAAGAAGTAGTAAACCTGAGAGAATAATTAAAAAATGCAAAAGTATGTGAAGATAATTTCAAGATAAGCTCCACTAGGCTTGATGAACTGATTTCTGGACAAAATCCCTCTAAAGACAAAGCAGGACAAGGATTAGAAATAGGTGAAAGCTCTAAAGCAGAAATAGACCAAAGAACTCAAGAAAAAGGAAAGCAGAAAAGGAATCAAGGAAGAAAACCACCTGTCAGACAACCAAATGCATAAAGGTACTCATCTTTTAATGGCACTTGTTTCTCTTGCAACAAGTTTGGGTAAAAGGAAACTAAATGTATAAGTAGGATAAATTAGTTTTTTAGTCCTTTTCCTGGACAATGCTATGCCTATAATAAGCTTAGACATAGAGCTAGTGAATGCAAAATTCAAATGATGAGCTATTTTGATAGAGGAAGGATGAATCAATCATTTGTTGGCTATTTCTATACATGCAATAAATATGGGCATAAGGAAAATCAGTGCAAAACAAGGTCTAATGGAATTCAATGAAGTCAAAGAAGTGTTATCTAACATAACTGCAACAAACTAGGACATATTTCAAAGGTATGCAAAAGCAAAAAGGGAAAACAACCCATTCTAGAAAAGAAGAATAAACATGAGAAGAAGGTTGAAAAAGAAGAAGTTAAGCAGGAAATGAGAAAAGTATGGAAAAAGAAAGAAGAAACAGAGACTACTGATGCATCTATACCCTCATCTAGTGCAAATGATCCCTCTGGTAACTAGACCTAGCGTAGTCTTAGGGGGCTTTAGCAGAAAATCCTTAAAACCCCCGATTGTGAGCGTGTTAGATTCACGACATGAAATAGAGGTGTAAGAAATCAATATGCAGAGGTTCTGGAGAAGAAACTGAATGAAAAGAGGCTTGAATGCTCATTTGTGGAGGATATTAGGGTTTTACAACACAACCAAAGAAATTTAGTAGCTTTTCAAATTCCAAGTGCATTAAATGTGAATTAGGGCATCACATTAATCTATAAAGCAATATTTTGAAGGAATTTTTATCATTTGTGCATTCGAAAGAAGTGGAGAGCAGCTTACAGTGATTTAGAAGCGAATTGAGGAGCGACTGGTGCAAATCCAAGTTTTGGCTCTTTGCGAAGAAAAGGTATTTTTTGATTTTGTGCTACTATGAGTTTGTGGAAATTATTTCTTGAATCTTTTTAAGTGTTCAGAATATAGAAAATGGAGACTCCTATAGTCATACAAACAAAAGAAAGACCTAGGCCATGCTACAAAAAATATTCGATGAAGGTCTTCAAAGATGACCCTATGGGCGCTTTCTCTTCGATTCCTCACAGTTTCATGTCGACAAAGGATACTAGAATGTACATTAGGGTTAAGTTGGAAGAATTCAATCATATCAAATTGATTGATATATCGATGAATGAACTCATTGATATTAAATTTTTGTTAAAACCTAAATACTCAAATCTTATGACAATGAAGCTGGACTGCTAGAACAATTTTCCAAACTTCAGTTCTACAGTAGATGTTACATATGTAAAGCCGGTTCTTAGTAGAATACATGATCAATTTTTATGGACTAATGAACCACAGCTGATAAAAAAGGAATTAATTAAAGTCTTCATCAGACTCTACGACACTGAATCAATACTTGTGTTGAAGGTAGTGAAAAATGAAATGGTATCAAATCTCACCAGTGGTGCCTATGAAAAAAGGTCTCTAGCAAAAAAACCTATTAGAAATCCATCCATGAAGTATGCATCTATAATGATTGGCACCAACAGAGAGAATTTTGTCTGCTACAACTATATATAATGATTATGATATGTTTGTAAATGGTACAAGATATGATATGTGTGAATTGCTTCGACAACAACTACTTGAGAACCTGAGAATGCCAAAGGAGAAGAAGTGCCCATTTAAGTTTGGTTGACTGATTGTATGCCTATTATTCTACTTTTTGAGAATGCTTCCAAGAAGATCTGGAACTGTATGTTGGGACCCATCTTGACCTGTTGCACATCATATTTTTGAGCATATGAAGAATTTGGGAGATTTGAACGATGTAGAAAATTCCATGACAACATTCTTTTCAGTGTTCAAGAAGAATATGACTAAGAGAGATAGAATTTTGAGGAAGATGGTTGAGAAATACAAAGATGAAATTATATTTCATGTATCTTCTGATGAATGTATGATCGAAGTAGTTGAAACTCAGACCATCTGGGTTTAGCCTTTGGGATATGAAGTCTCAGAAGATGTTACTGAAGGATATGTGTAACTATTGTTGAAAATTCCTAAAGATCTGAATGAACCCCGAATTAGAACTTATGCAAAAAAATCTAGAGAAGTTCGCTTGGAGCAACACAAAGCTCAAAGTAAGAAAAATATGGAGAAAATGCTTAATCAATGTTTCACACCTAAATAGTTAGCTCAACCAAGAGATGTTCAAGGATAGAAGTCTGTAGAACTACCCAATGTAAGGAGATTCAGTGGGACCTCTCCTTCCATACCAAATTTTGGACTTGCTACAATGAAATTTGTGCCCAGTACTTCTGATAAGGGCAAAGGCTCGGTTCCCTCTAGACCGACTACTAGCTCAGGAAAAAGGAAAGGCATTCCTCTGGTAGCCCTTGTCAAATGAAGAAAATAAAAAGCTACTAGAGAAAATAATATGAGCATTACAGATGATCAGGAGGAAGAGGAAGAAGACCCTACTACAAAATTGACAAGAAAGAGAAGGGTTAGTGTTTCCTCCGGTGAAGGTGCATCATAGGAAACCAACAAAGTTCAATATATGTATCATCTTCAGATGATGAATCAGATGATTATAAAGAAAAGAAGGCCAAAATTGTAGAAGAAATTTTGTTGGACTAGGAAGAGAAAAACCCCTCTGATAAGGCTTGGTTCCCCTCTTAAATTAGATGTATTGGTAAATAATTTGGTGAATCAAGATGATATGGTGAAGTCCACTATGGAAGTGTATAATTTAGTAGAAGAAGAGGATAAAGAAACAATAATTCTGGTCATTATAGAATATGTTATCATCTTAGAAGCAAAATGGGACAACATCATGTGTGATGTTCCTGAAAATCTATGGGAAAGACTAAGGAAACGCAGATTAGAGGTAGTCGAGTTAGAAGAGAAAATAATAAACAAATCCTATAAATAAATTGTACCCTCTCTAACTCCAGATAACTTAGAATCTTTGAAGAATATTTGTGCTAAAAAGTTCATGGAGAAAAGAAGAGTCAATATCCCGATGACAAGAGATAAGAAATAAATCAAATAAATAAGGAAGGAAACAATAAGTATTATGAAGGACACTGCTGAGAAGTATGGCATGATTGGTGCATCTGGTTTGGCCTCTGAACCTAGAAAAGAAACCTCTACAAAAGTCATGGAAGAACCTCCTTCTGGTGTTGCAAATGAAAATGAACCTTTGTAAGTGAATGACAATAATGTACCTTCGAAAATAGGTAGCGCAAATATTTTATCCGAAATCAATGTTGACAATGAGAATCCAGAAAATGAAAAACCTGTTGAAGAAAATATTGAAGCAGAATTTCATGTTTCTACCCCTTCGATACTTCCACTGAAGAAGAAGAGAAAAAGCATGAAGAAAAAAAAGAATAGAAAATTGAAGAGGATAAGGTAGAAGAACAAAAATATGAAGAAAATGAAATGGACGAGAAGAATGAATAAGGTGAGTATGCAAAAAAGGAGAACACTGAGGAAGAAAAAGCAGAGGAGGAAGTAGAAAACAAAAATACAGAATCTATTGCTGGAAAGAATGAAGAAATATCCCAGAAAATGGTAGAATAAAAAAATTTTAGTAGAGAATCCTCCTCCAGTGATGATGTTTTGAAGGGATTTCTATCAAAACATATTAGATTTCAACTGGTAATTCCTCCAAAACTCCTACAACTTCCAATGAATCAAGGTCATGCAAACATGAATAAGATTTTTCCAATACATAAATTGGTCTTAGCTAATGTATTTCATTCATCTGGTAGGATATAAATCTTAGAAATGCATCAAAAAGGGACTAAGCTTATTGAAGATTCCATTAAATCCCTGCAAGATGTTACTCCTGATACATATGTTGATACATCTCTTTCTCTGGTTGAGAATTTGAAGCTTCTATTGGACTCCTTTAAGGAGCATGCTACAGGACTTATTGAGAAAACAAAACAAGATGTAGATGGAAAGCTGAATGAGAAAAGGTTATTGATCCTTCACGAAAAATGTGCCTCCACACATGCCAATGTAGAGAAAAGCCTTGAAGTTGTGAAGTCTTGTGAAGCTAAAGAAAATTTTGTGTTTACATACTATATAAGGTGGCCTAATGCCACTCAAATCATAAAAGATCCCATGGACTCCATTGAGTCCTAGTTGACCACTATCTCTAACACCTATAATGCATGAATGGATAAAGATAGATCAACTTGGAATATTATTTTTGTGCACAGAGAAAAGTTTTTTATGCTACAAAAGTAGAAAGAAGAGATAATCAAAAAATTCGGCTTACTTGGTGATAATGTGAGAATGGAGTATGCCCCAGTAGTTAATTCTTCAGCTAGAGTAGAGAATTTGGACAAGATAAATCTATCTCTAAATACTCTAGATGAAGTTGAAGAAAATTTAATTGCTATAGAATCCTTGAACAAGTTGTTGATGTCTGCTAAGAAGAGTTGGGAGGATGGAAAAATGGCATGGCAAGGCATTCTACAAGAACTACAAAGTGCCCCCTCCTCTGGGTAAAACATTTTTTTTTGTTTTAATTTTCACGAGATGACTCTTTAGGGGAAGTTCAGAAGTTGATTCAATACTATGTTTGATCATTCCAGACCAAATTAACATATCTTTCATGTTTTTTTTTCTCTGTTATTCAACCTTTTTCCTTGATGTCAAAGGGGGAGAAGAGGAATGATAAGTAGAGCATAGTCTATATAGTTTTGTATGTTGTTTTTGGCACATGTTTCCATCAATGACAAAGGGGGAGATTGTTGGAAGAATGAAGATCATATCCCATGTTAACAATTTTGTTGTCATTGATGTCACCATGATATATGAGTTACAATTGCAAGACTCTAAGTCATACCAATCTATTATTCTGAACCGGTAATACAAAACTAGCCTCTGATATTTTTCTCTAGAATCCTCTCTGATAAATTGTTGCTACTTTAGTTTTTTTTAAATAGTTTGTGATTGAGAAATGCATACATTGAAAGTAACTCATCAGTGCAGTTGTTCGTTGTTATCTCCAGTATCAATTTTTGTCTTGCCTATTAGGTCTATTGTTGGCCAACCTATCAAATGGATAAAGCTGTAATGGATTAAATTGTTTTTGTATAATCCATGTCGATAGCTATAATGTGCCACACGTTTGGATTATCAATTGAGAAGATTTGTCAAGCTGACCTGATTCTAATCCTTGACAATCGAATATATATACAAGATACTACTGTAGAGTTGGATAGAGAGACAAATGAATGGTGTTGAGAAAATATTAGCCGACTACAAATGAAAGCAAAAAGGGTGAAATGTGATCTATTGGCATGTGAATTTTCTTCAACTAGAAAGGAACTAAATCTTCACTTGAGGTGTATTTAGATTAATTCATTCTAGAGCTTAGCCATTTTGTTACTTCATTTTTGTAGGTAGTGAGCCTCCCATTTTGGATAGTGAGTCTTGGTAGTGAGCCACCCTTATATAATATCTTATAATTGATTACACTATATTGTGAGTTAATCCTCACCATGGTTTTTCCCACTTTGGGTTTTCCACATAAAAATTCTTGTGTCTCTTGTGCATTATGTTCATTTTTTGTTGATGATTCTTCTTATCTTAGTTATTTTATGTTTTGGATTGATTGGATGGTATCTTTTCAATAAGTTTAAGATTATAGTTATTCACCCCCCTCTCAGTATATTGGATATTTAATAGTATGTCCATGAAAACAAGGTATACCAAGTTGAAATAGACATTAAGCCTAAAAATTTCCTACACGTGGAAAAAAGAACTACAAGTCCTCTCAACACATTAATTCACACATCCAATATAGCACCTTTAACAAAAGATAAGGGTATGTGGAGGATCCTCATGGAAAAAACAGGCCCTTAAGTGGCAAAAAATTCAGAAAATTTAGAGTTAGGAAACTTGACATAAACATTTGAATAAGTTATCTATATTATTTCAAAAATATGTAAGAATAGAATTTGTAGAAAATTGAATGTATTTTCTAAATTACTAGGTTTATTTACAAAAAAATAAAATCTATTTGGTGAAAATTTGAAATTTCAATACAGTACTTAAATTTCAGCGAAAAAATAAGTAGGTGTCTGTTTGACCACCCTAACCACATTAAAATGATAATATTTTTTTATAATATTTTAGATATAAGTAAAGGACTCATGTACCAATGTGATGCATATTTTTTTGTAATTTATATCCAAGTAAATAATTAATTATAAATTTTGTATGAATTTTTTAAAAAAATATAAAGACTCGTATGTCTGACCACCTTAACTTGGTTAAAACTTCATGAAATTAAATTTTTTATTTTTTAATATTATAGTATGTGAAGCATAGAATGTGACGCATGTTTTGGATTCAAAAATTGTGATACCGTTTGAAAGCAATAGATGTTTTTCAATCAGCCTAAAAATCAGGACTTTAGTCGTAATTCAATAAAAAATGAATAATAATTATTTATTAAATTCAAAGTAAAGAATAATTTATATTTGTGGAAAGCTGAGAATATCCTTTAAAAACCCTTTTTGTTTCATCAATTTTGGGTAAAGAAAAAGTCGTCAGCCACATACCCATCATATTGCCACTTTTTGGCCCATCATGATCCTGCACATACCCATAAGCAAGAAAAGGAAATAGTGTCAAAATTATTGGATGATGATTGGGGTTCCTTGGATTTCACACCCTCATTTATGGTAGAATACATAATCAAAAAAAGAGAAGATGAAAAGAAAAATCAACCAATGGTGATGTCAACTTAGAACTTGAAAGAACAATCAAAAACATCTATCTCGACCACTCTTGAAGAAGATACAAGTTATATGAAAAAAATTGATGAGATTGACTGCCAACATCCACCAAACCCGAAAGAAATGGAATAAATTTACAAGAGAGGTTATGAACTTGTGAAGCAATAGGGTTACAATGGCAAAGTGTGTGGAAGGAAAGAAAAAGGAATTCAAGTTCCTATAGAACCTAACATATGACAGACAAAGACTTGTTTCAAATATTTTCCTTCTAAAATTATGCAAGCAACAAAGCAACCATCATTAAACATCAATACTATCATGTGCAAGCCAAAATTCAACCTTACAGTGAAACATCCTGAATCGCTTGACATTGAGTTACCCCCATCATGGGAGTACTTTGAAGATGAGGAAGCTTTGAAACATATGTTAGTAGTTTATGAGACACCATCTACTCCTCTCGAGGAAAAAGTTACATGTGCTACAATTAATTCTAAGCTAAGATATGTCAAAGCTGAAAGTCATGATAAGGACATAAATGTAGAACAATACAATATTAATGTACTCCCTTTAGGGGACACAATTGGCATACCAAAGGATATGACAGATAATGAGAAAGTAATTAAAATCAAAAAATTCCTCAATGATGAAGAAAAAGAGGATATTTCAAGCTTGCTTCATGACTTTCCTGAACTCTTTCCTTGGAAGTATTCAGATATTCCTAGCATAGCTCCAAAGACAGTGACACACAACATTGTCCTTGTTTAGAATGCCAAGACAATTCAGAAAAAGATACACAAGATGAATCCTACGATAGCTTTGCTTGTTAAAGCTAAACATGAAAATCTCCTTGATGCTAGATTCATAAGACGTATAGATTATTCTCCATGGATCTCAAATATTGTCGAAGTCACAAACCCTGACAATCATATTAGGATGTGTACAGATTTTTAGGACTTGAATAAACCATCTTTAAAAGATGAGTTCCCCCTTCCTAATATTGACATGATAGTAGACTCGACTGTGAGACATGCTTTGTTGTCATTCATGGATGGATTTTCGAGATATAATCAAATCTTCATCAACCCTCAAGATCAATACAAAACAACATTTACAATTGTTTGGGGAAATTTTTTTTGGGTTATGATGCTTTTTGGATTAAATAATGTGGGCGCAACATATCAACGAGCTATGACACTAATATTCCATGATTACATACATGGGTAAAAGCACAAATTTGTGTCACACTTTCAACCAACTTATCAACACAACTAAATTTAAGTATTTCTAACTAAAAGTCAATTTTGGTAAAACATATGATCTAGTAAGATTCATTCTAGCTAAATTAGATACTTCCACAAATTTTTCAGCTAAAAATATCTGGAGCACCACTTTGAGTCCAATTTACCAAAAAAATAAAATTATTTAAAAAACTTTAAGTTTCTATAACTCTTGCTAATGTAAATAACATTTTTTTAAAAATATAAAAATACCCTTTTGTAGATCCATAAGTGCAGCTTTCAAAAATATATTTATTTTAATAGTTTAATTATTTTTTATTTTTACTAAAATTAGGTTATCAACACAAAATATTAGGTTGATTACCATGCCAAGGAAAAATACTAAAAATTATTAAAAAAAATTGAAAAAAATATGATGCACTAGATAAAAGAATCTATTTCAAGATGGCATATTTTTTTTTCCATTCTAGATAAATATATAACATGAAAGTTGATGTCAAATGGAAACAACTATTTTTAATTCATGCACATTTTAATATTTATTTAAAAATATATATTTATCAAAATTGGAAAAAATATATCCATGCACTAAAGTTTCAAGTTATAAATACACACAAAAAATTTGAAAGAAAAAAAAAATTTACTATAAAAAGTTTAATGTCCCATGCAGCTTCATTTTTCAGCATTTATCAGCAACTAAATTATAGTGTTAATTTATTAAAAACTAGTTTAAAATAATTTTTAAATTTTTTTTTTAAAATAAAAACTTAAATATACTAAAAAATACATATTTTACTAGTTTACATCATTTCAAAATTTAAAACATATATGCCACCTTTTAGTGATTCAAGTTTAAAAGTTGTATTAATGTTAGTCATTTCTTTTAACAAGTGTGACACAACTTTGTGCTTTTACCCACATATGATCTTGGAAGATTATGTTGATGAAATTTTAGCCAAATCATTAACAAGACAAGACAATGTGAATGTCCTTCGTAAAATCTTTGAGCGAATGCGAACATACACCATGAGGTTGAATCCAAAGAAATGTGCTTTTAGTGTTGATAGTGGAATTTTTTTAGAATTTATCATGTCTCATAGAGGTATTGAGGTATCGGGTATGTGCAGGATCATCATGAAAAAAAAAGGCCCTTAAATGGCAATAAAAAGACAAAAAATCGGAGATAGACAACTTGACATAAAAATTTGAATAAGTTATCTATATCATTTCAAAAAAATGTAAAAATAGAATCTGTAGAAAATTGAATGTAGTTTCGAAACTACAAGACCCTTATTTTAAAAAAAAATATATATTTGGTGAAAATTTGAAATTTCAATGCAGTAGTATTTAAATTTCAAGGTAAAAATAAGAAGTAGGTGTCTGTCTGACCACCCTAACCACTATAAAATGATAATATTTTTTTATAATATTTTAGATATAAGTAAAGGACTTATGTCCCGATGTGATGCATACTTTTTTATAATTTTTTTCCAAGTAAATAATTAATTATGAGTTTTGTATTATAACTTTTAAAATATATAAAAGATCGTATGTCTAACCACCTTAACTTGGTCAAAAATTCATGAAATTCAAATTTTTTTTTTAATCCTATAGAATGTGAAGCATAGAATGTGATGCATGTTTTGGATTCAAAAATATGTGATACCATTTAAAAGTATAGATGTTTTTCGATCAACCTATCAATCAAGACTTTATTCGTAATTCTAATAGAAAATGAATAATAATTATTTATTAAATTCAAAGTAAAGAATAATTTATATTGGTGGAAAGTTGAGAATCTCCTCTAAAAACCCTTTTCATTTCATCAATTTTGGGTAAAAAAAAATTCGTCAGCCACATGGGCCATCATATGGCTTACATATCGCCACTTTTTGGCCCATCATGATCCTGCACATACCCTATATACAAACAATATTGATGCTATTGTCAATATAACACCCCCTACAAATATTTCCCAGTTACGCACATTGCAAGGAATAATCCAAGCTATCCATCATTTTGTCACATCTTTAGCCGATTGCAAATTACCATTCACATATCTTCTCAAAAAGGATGTGTATTTTAACTGGAATGACGATTGTAAATAGGATTTTTAGAGTTTAAGAGAATATCTTGCAACTCCACCTATTTTACAACCCGCTATGCCAAAAAAATTGTTTACACTTTATATCGTTTACTCATCCCATGCTTTAGCAACATTGTTGGCTCAAAAAGATGATAATGGTAAAGAGAATCCAATCTACCACATTAGTTGAACATTGATTGATTATGAGAAATGATTCACAACAACATAAAAAAAATGTTTGGCCCTTGTATTTGCTACAAGTAAATTGTGACATTATTTGTTGAATGCAAAAATACAAGTGAAAACAAAATTTGATCCTCTCAAACATCTTTTTAATAAAACAAACTTATCTGGACATCTAGCTGAATGGGTGATGTTGTGACCGAGTTTGACTTGACATTTTTTTCACAAAAGGAAATTAACGGTCAAGCCTTGACCAACCAATTAGCTGATGCTCCCTCCCCTTTGACATTACCTAGTAATGAATCTTTCCATAACAATAACGTGTTGGCAACCGAAATTGCTAAATGGGAATTATACTTTTACAAATCTAAGTGTAGAAAAGGTTTTGATGTTGGGGTTATATTAATCCCACCTATAGGAAAGCTTATTCCCTTGTCATATCAGGTAAATTTCCTATGTACAAACAACACTGTTGAGTATGCAGAGTTGCTCGTAGGGTTACGTTCTGCCTTAATCTTGGGTGTGAAAAATATTTGGATCTTTGGTGATTCACAATTAGTCACCAAAAAAATAAATGGGCCATATCAAGCAAAGCATTATAAATTAGCCAAATATAAGGATCTCAAAATGAACTTATTAGAGAATTTTGAATCAATCTACATTTATATCCCACGAAAATATAATCGACATGTGGATGTAATGGCAAGTGTGGCCTCTCTTATATCACCTCAAGACCCTTCAAAAGATGTCACATTTATTGTTCACCCAATCATGAAACCATCCATTGAAGGTAAACTTGAAGAAGTTTTAGCAACAATCACAGAAGACTCAAGTGAATGGTAAGATACAATATTCAACTATTTGAAAGATGGTACTTTTCTCAAGCCCACAACAATGAAAACTTGACATTATTTGTGAAAATTAGCTGCCAAGTATGTTATTCTAGCTGACATATTATACAGAAGGTCCTTCAATGGTATTTTTATTAGATGCCTTAACAAATCTGAAATCTCAATAACACTCGAAGAGGCACATGCGAGTGCCTGCGGAGGTCATTTTGGAGGTAGATATTTAGTGCAAAAACTCATTTGTATTGGGTATTACTGGAGACATATGGAAAGTGATTGCTTTGTGTGTGTTAAGAAATTCCATAAATGTTAGGAACATAGAAATTTGATTCATGCTCCTATTGCTGAGCTCCATTCCCAAATTCCTATTTGGTCATTCTCAATATGGGGATTGGATCTGATTGGAAATTTTTTGCCACCTTCATCTGTTGGCCATACATTTATAATCACAACCATAGATTTTTTCACAAAATAGGTAGAATTTATTCCTGTTCGATCCACAACTACTGATGTAATATGTCGTTTCATATCAGAACACATTATTGCTCACTTCAGGCTCCCTTTTGTATTAGTTTTAGATAATGGAACACCATTCAAGAAAAATGATGTGAGGAAATTCCTTGACACATTTAATATTCGACATTTCTTTTCTACACCTTACTACCCAAAATCTAATGGCCAATCTGAAGAAACTAATAAAAATATCAAGAAAATTCTAAGAAAAATAGTTAATAAACATAATAAGGACTAGCATACACAACTAACATATACATCATGGGCTTATTGTACTAGTGTCGGGTCATCAACAAGAACAACTCCTTATAACCTTGTCTATGGTACCGAAGTAGTGATGCACTTGGAGTTAGAAATCCCTACGTTAAGGATGGATCTTCAAGAGGCCATCGACAATGACACTTACAAACAAAAAATATTGCATCAGCTTGAGATGCTTGATGAACAACACATTAATTCTCTCGAGCACCTCCAAGCTTATGCTAAGAAATTGCAACACAAGCACAATAATCATGTCATTCCTCATGTATTTAGTAAAGGTGATTTTCTCTTGTCTAAAAATCAATAAAATAGTAATGTCGACATGACTAAAAGAGGAAAATTCAGTCCTAATTGGTTAGGACCTTATATAATCAACAAAAATTATGGGTCCAGTGCATATACGTTAACATACATGGATAGTACACCCCTCAAAGATCCTATCAATACCACACATCTCCATCAGTATTACATCTAAATCCCCTTGAATATAATGGATGGTAAGAAGTTTTTTTAGATCTAATGGATTATATTCCATGGGCTTTTGCATTGCTTCATTCTTGAAAAGTAACTCTTTGCATGTCTTGAACTCTAAATTGATTATTTAATTTCATGTTATTTAATTGTGTGTGGAAAATATGTGTAAATGAAATAATACCAACACACCTTAATGAAACACTATTAGAGAATTCAAATGATAGATTTAATCTAATTGAAACATAATCAAATCTCTAAAATTTCTCCACTATTCCCTAACTCCAGGATTTATTAAACCAAAGTGGCTCTATGATTGTGTGCACTATGATTATTAAAATCACAACCTAGAGAATGAGAATGATAAACTATATGATATACTAATAATGATATGATTAACTATTGTAAACTAAGATGCAACTGATATGAAAACCATGATTGTAATCTAATATGATTGCTATATGATTCTAAATTGTTGATTGCTCAAATCTTGTATGCTAAATTGCTCTAATATGATTTCTGCAGAGTAAGATTGAATAAAATTAGGATCCTTTTCCTATAGCAAGAGGTTTCTTTTATAGATTTGCAAAGGAAAATTATGATGTGGCAACAAACAATGGTTCAAATTTGGTCTAGATAAATCAAAGGTAGAAGATGAAGAAGTTGGAGAAGAAGGGGAATGTTTCTCTTAGTAAAACATTATGCCAAGTGATTAGGAAGAAATTGTGGAAGAATGAAGCCAAGTATTTAAAGTTTGTTCCAAAATTGGTGGGAAAGATAAACCATAATTGAATACAATCTCAAAATTTCAATTTTGTTGAGAGAAAAGTTGTAGACATGTGCTCAATTGGAACTTTGAATTATTCAATTTTGGAAGGAAGATATATTATTAAATGAAACAATTGAAATTTGTTTATTTAATAAAAAGGGGATGATAATTAAACAAACTATGTGATTTTATTTATTTAATTAAGATAGAAGAAAATAAAATGTGAACTATATAAATAAATATTTCTATATATTTATAAATAGATGAATTAAAGGCTAATTAATCAAATAATTATATTTAACTAATTAGATTTATCCAGACCATTTTTAGGTGTATACATTTTTCCCCTCTTTGAAGTGATGTGTTTACACATTGCTTCAAAGAAAAAAAATATCATTAGTGTTGAAAAAAAAAATATTACATGCTCAAGACGTTGATTTTTGAGTGATAACGGATATATGCCCCCTCGACAGATAAATTAGTGACTTTTAGAATATTTCAGATTTTTGAAATTTTTTTATCATGTTGATGATTTCAAAATTTTATGATGCGAGAATGCTTTATCTCCCAAAAATGATAGTGAAATCTGCCCTAGTTGATGAATTGATTAATTAAGCTTTTTTTGGAAAAAATAAATCATCCCATAAAAATCCCACTTAATTAACCTTTAAAAGGTTAAAAAGGTGATTTTGAAATTCATTCATGCATTTGCAATTTGAAGTTTGGAGAGTGATTAAGAAACTTAGCAACTTCTGAGCAAGATGGTCATTCCCTACCACACATATTGATTTGAGTGCATGTGATGTCACAACCGTCCGACAGTGTATGGACCTCCGATATAGACCTTGATAAACTTCCATGTGATTTGTGCAATTCGTTTTTCCCTTCTTTTTCTCGTTTGAAATTTTTTTTTCTAGTTTTAGCACTTTCAATGCTGGATGTAGTGCATTCACTATTTTTGTGCATAGAATTAGATTTTTAGTGCATCCCTCTTTGGAAGTAGTGCATATACTGAAATATCGCATATATAGGATTATTTAGCTCGCATATATAGGATTTTGTAGTGCATAGATAGGAATAATGCATAAACAAGATAGATTAGCACATTCAATGAATGAAATAGTGCATTGATAGCATGATTTAGTGCATTGACATCCTAAAATGGTGCATTCACCATACTAGTGCTTTGATAGACTATTTTGGCGCATCGATAAATTTGAATGGTGCATTGACTTTTTTTAGGGCTTTGATAGACTATTTTGGCGCATCCAAGTCAGAAAGATGTAATTTTCAGTAAAATCCTTGATTTTAATGTTCTTTGATCGCATTAACCTTTGATTTGATTTGGATTGATGATTCTGATAGATTTAGATGATTATTGATCTCATGATAGGTGAGATTCAATTATTTGTTTGATGATAATTGACCTCATGATAGGTGAGAATAAATTATAGTTTGATTGATTGATTGAACTCATGATAGGCGAGGTGCAATGATATATTGATTGATTAAGCTCATTATAGGCAAGGTTGATTGATAGATTGATGTTCACAAGATTTGATGAAAGTCGCACCAGAGTTAACTAGATTGATAGGCTGATTGATTTTGACTGATTGACTGATTCATAAAATTTTGTGATGATAGGATCCTTTGGCAAATCTACAAATTCACAAGATTTTTCCTAGGACATGGGATTTGATACCCCATCTGATGGAGCCTAAGATAGTTGTTATTACACATTGTGGATTATCCTCTTTTTTATATATGCCCCAAATTAGGATTAATAGGGGACTCTTAATAGCCCTAGCAGAGAAGTGGCATAGTGAGTATAACACCTTTCATCTACCCACTGATGAGATGACAATGAACCCAAAGGATGTGTACCAAATTTTGAGGATACATGTTGGAGAGCTGGTATTATATGATCAAACTGATCAGGAAGGAACCAATGCTTTGCACAAAGTATTCGAGGATGATTGGATATGTGGTTATGAGATTATCTGGAGAGAGATGGTTGATGTGTATGCGACACTATCATCCATGCTTTCTAGATACATTGGGGATTTCCTATGTCCCAACCGTAGGTTGAAGGGACTGTTAATTGCATGGGGTCATATCTTGGAGCAGATGATCTTACAAGGTACCAAATATTCTTTGGGCTATTGCATGCTTTCCCATTTATACCATGATTTACACTAGGTGGTGCACCTCAGAGGATGCAATTTGTTAGTCAGAGTCACCTTGTTACATATTTGGGCATGGGAGCATATAGCCATCACACATCCTATTGCAGATAGGTAGTGGCCCATTGGGAGAGCTTATGTTCATGGCTACACATGTCCAGTTGTCCAACATAGGCTAGGAAAATTGGAGTACTTGAGGCATGTAATGGATGATCTCGAGTTAGTTGTATGGCGGCCCTACATTGGTTGTGAGCCATGGGCAAAGGATGATACAGAGATGTTGTAGTTGTGCCAGTCGATGTACCTAATCAAGAGGACCTGATTTCTTATTGAGAGATTTCTACTAAGGAGGGTGATGTGATAGTATGGTTGGTTACAGGGTATTCCATAGGGTGTCACTCATAATGCATGGCAACAAATTGATGCTACAAAATGGAGGCCCACCCTATCATATGATGTTGTAGTTCACGAGTACCAGGGTTTACAACTGATTATTTGGGATTATCATTCAAAGGTCATTGAGGTTAGGATATCCGAAGAGTATGCAAGGTATCTCTTTTTACATCCATTCCCATGGATCTCCAATCTAGATGAGCCAATGCCCCTGTTAGATGAGGAGGAGAGGGAAGTTGTACATGGTCATAAGAAGATGAGGAGAGATGGAGGAGATGTGGAGGAGGAGATGGAAGAGGGGGAGATAGCAGAAGAGGAGACAGTGGAGGTGAAGGCAAAGAGCAATGATGATGATGGAGATGATGATGACAGAGATGGTGGAGATGTGGGTGGTGGCAGTAGAGGTGGAGGAAGTGTAGTATTTGTTGTTAGGGATGTCATGGTGCCTCAGTGGAGGAGGTCTTTGGTGGCTACAACACAATAGTGTGTGTAGATTAGACTACACTCACAATAGTAGTAGACACAGATTGTTTCCTTACAAGTACAGGTTCAGACATTAGAGGGTCAGTTAGCAGAGGTGTAGGCATTATTATCATAGGAACAGGCTGCATAGGCACAAACTTAGGTAGTTACATTGATAACCAAGAGAGATGCAGCTAGATAATAGGGCAAGTAGGCAATGGCCTTAACCAATAGACTATAGAGAGTGGTGGAGGGGACCACCATAGGGGACATGATAAGAGAGGTCACATGAGTTTCTAGAGAGGTTGAGTATTATAGGGGCTGATATCATGCAGTTGTGCTTGTAGAGTAGAGAGTTAGCTATGCCGAGTCTAGATCAGCACACAACCACTCTCTAACCACCATCATGGGTGTGACACAACCATCTCATAGGGATCTTGGTCCAGACCCAGGTACAGGTGCACTCGGTCCAGGTCCATCAGGTGATGTCACAAGAGGCCTAGTGAGGCCAACAAGGTCCGGGGGGGAAATTCATAGCTCCATTTGATTGTATCTAATGTATTTTGAGACATTTGATGACGTACACTCCGATTTTGACCCACTGCAATTTTGATATTGTATCTTTTGAAATTTATTCAGACATCCTTGTATACCTGACATTTATGATTTTTGAGATATATTATATGTGGTGGATTCTTGATCTATATGTGATTTATATGATTTTATGATGGTTTTCTATGATATATGCATTTAGTTTTGATATTCCCTATGGCATGTGATGCTTATATGATGATGATGTTATGAATATGTACTAATGAAAATATGATGTATGGATGCAAGGGTAAAATGATGTTAATATGAATATGCTATGAGATGAATGTGATAATGCAAGTGATATGTTATGCTTGGATAATGATTTCATATGTGTTATGAATGATGTGAATGTGTTATGAAATGGATTTATGATTATGCAAATGATATGTAATACCATTTGTTTTTTATGTTTTTCTAATGCAAATATGTATGATATAATGCATGGAAAAATGTATGATATGATGATGTCAATGATAATGCCACTATATGCATGATTTGTTTTTTTTGATATTTTCTTAATGAAAATATATGATGTTATCATGTACACATAAATTAATGATATGATAATGTTTTGTTAATGTCAAGTATACTCAGTCCATTAACTGATAGAGATAACATTATTTTTGAAATCTTTGCAAACCTTAAAACAATCTATTCTGCAAATGCAAAGCTAATATGAATGCACTCTAATTTAAGTATGCAAATCTACATATGCAAAAAATTTCATCTTAACAATCCATTTAGCGTGCTTTTTATCATCATTGAGCCTTTCAAATGTTGAAAGTGAGTACAAGCATTGACGGTATAATTTAGACCATGATGACCTGAGTACTACTTTCATGATTTTTGATATTACAAGTTAACACAAGCATCTAAGTATAATTAAACCGAGATGACCTAAGCATTTTTTGCGTTAAAAATACAAGAAGCAATCATTTTCCTATGCAAATTTTGAATGTTATCAGTGATACTTGGTAGAGAACATCTCACGACAATTCACATTGGAATAATGATTAACTCATAGATAACAAACAAAGAAAAATCATAACTCCTTCCTTGTTTCTCTAGTTCAATACATCATCGAGTTGCTCCAAAGATATGATAACAAAAATCAAATTACAACATTTGAAAATTCAAGCTAAAACGGTAAAATCATTGATTCAAGAGAATATCATCCATTTAGATTTGATTTGATTGATTGATTTAAGTTGTTTGATTTGGATAGTTTGATCTTCTAATGATCTTTTGATTGTTCAAGGTTGATTTTGTTGGAATATGGATTGTAAGTGTTATCATTGATGGAAACCTAAGCAACGTAAATATATTTCGTCTATAGTATAGTTTTGGTTTCTACCAATAGAACAGAGTAAAGAACAAGGCATCCAATTACATGCATAAAAGTTGATTTGAACTCCCTACTCGAAATATATCTTGAGTTGAGGATCTTTGAGGAAGGTTTGTTGATGTTTGTAATACCTTAGTGAAGGATTTTTCTGATTCCCACGCATTGGTACATGATCTGGAAGATCCGGTGCACTAATTTGTTGAATGTTTGTGCTAGAAGGCCAACTCGATGGATATAGTAATCATAGATGTATAAGATGTAATTAATCAATATTATTCATGCTCGATTAAGTTTTTTTTGGGTCCTCTCTTTGTTCTAACCGATTTCGGAGGATGTGCATAAAAATTTAGTGGTGAATCTATTTGACAAGATGAAAGTAACTTAATACTTTATGAATTCGACTAATGGATGAATGAATCCCTGATTGCAGATATATATATGAGTTTTGTTTCATCACTTAAAAAGTGGAAGTGTGTATATATGTAAAAAGTGAAAATGTGTAATATTTCATTGTGTAGTGTGATATTCAACAGAGTAATGGAGCGAACTTGTCTATAAGTGATGTGAATGGAAAAAAAGAGCAGAGTAGAGAAGAGTGAAGTGTAGAATCAGAGAGTAGATAAATAATCAAATCTATGAGCTTCACTGGAACTGAAACTTGGCATAAATAGATGCTACTATCTCAGGTCACATTTCAGATGGTATTAATCCAAATTTTGTAAGGAAATGAGCTCTAGGTAGTGCACCTGAATGCAAGTGCATTCTTTTGTAAACAATTATATTTGAGTACTCAAATTGTGGATTAACCCCCATCATTGTTTTTCCCATAACAAGTTTTCCATGCAAAAAATTATGTGTGTCATGGTGTTATGGATGTTTCGTTTCAATTCTTGCATCTTTTCTTTAATGTAATGATAGAAGAGTTTACATTTCAGATTAATGAAAGTTAAGAATTGTTGAACATTGATTCACCCCCACCTCTCAGTGTTCCCTTGAGTCCAACAATTGGTATTAGAGCTTCTAGTTCCTTTGAAGAAGTTTAGAAGCTTGAGGTGGATCTTGGAATGTAGTGGAATCTGGTAGTCTTTAAAAGAAGCTTTTGGTGGCACTTGATGACTTTGATCAGTCTAAAGTAGAAGTTCAGGAATTGAAAGAAAATTTGAAGGATGCTGAGACGTTCATTCAGTCATTGAAGGATCGGATTTTTAAATCCAGGGTGAAGAGGAAGGATCTCTATCATTAGATTAAGTAGCAGGAAAGAAAAAACATGGATGATGCTCACCTAAATCTAACCTTGAAGGAAATAACTGAAGAATTTGAAAAGCTTGCTAGAGATAATGATTCCTTGAAACATGGGATGGAATAAATGGTGATGAAACTGACTAAGCAAATTCAAAAAAGGAAGAAGAATGAAGAAATCCTTGCCCAATCCTTAAAATAAAGATTAGATGAATGTAGAAGAATAAATGGAGAATTCACTTAGTTAGAAGGTGAATTAGAACAATCTAGAAGCAATGAAGAAGAACTTGGAAATCAGCTTATTATTCTCAGAAATGAACTCATCACTACAAATGAATACAAGGATAAGTTTAAGATCAATTATGTTAGACTTGATGAAATGACTCAAGGATAGAAGAATGCTAGAGACAAGCGAGGTCTTGGATATGAGGAGGGGGAATGTTCTGGATCTTGATAAAAGAACTTCAGACAAAGAAATCAGATCAACAAAGGTGGAAGGTATCTAGTAAGAAAACCTAATTCTCAAAAATTCAGTGGGTATTGTTTTTCCTACAATAAGTTTGTTCATATGGTTGCTCAGTGCAGAAGTAAAATTCAATCAAGTAATTCATAATTCACTAGTCAGTGTTTCAATTGTAAAAAGTTTGTTCATAAATCAATTGAGTGTAGAAATGTGTCAAACTATTCTATCAGTAAAAGGAAAGTTGAATGCTATACATGTGGAAGATTTGGACATGTTAATCAATGCAGATCTAGAAGAAGTCATTGGAATGATCATTTACGACAAGAAAGCATTATGTACTACAACGGCAATAAGTATGGTCACATTGCAAGATTTTGCAGAAACAAGAATGTTGATAGTAGATGTTCGATACATAGAAACATAAATATGTAGAAAAAAGACAAATAAAATGGAAAAATGATTGTAGATGAAATGAGACCAAATGAAGAAGAGAAAATATAAAGTTGGAAATGGCTTTGCACCAGAACCTACTTCCAGTAAGTCATCTGGAAATTGATCTCAGGTCATCGGCCTAGGAGGAGTTATTCAAGAAAACATTTCCTCCCCTATTAGTAGTTGGCTTCAGACTATGAAGGTTGGTTAAAAGGATGTATCAATGATATGCAAAAATTTTGGTGGAAATTTGCAAAAGAGCTCAAAAAATTTGTAGGTCCGTAGAAGAATTTTTCTCTCACTGTCTAAGAAAGTAGAGTAATCCAGAAAATTAGGGCAAACACATTCATTGCAAGTGTGCAAACTATAAAAATTAATTTGTAGCTCTCATTTTTCACTTTGCTTCGAAATAAAGGAGGAGAGCACCTAGTTGCAAAATTTCAAGGCAGAGAAGCTATTTCTTTAGCACATCTCAAAATTTATCAGGTATTTCAAAATCATTCTCGAAATCTTCATACAATTTGGTGTGCAGTTGAAAAAACTAAAATACAAAAATAAAATGGAACAAATCAAAGGGTCGATCACTCTAGATGAATATAATAGTGCAAAGATTAGTTCCATGAGGAATGTGTTACTACCTAATGAATTAAAGTGTTTAAGCAAAGCTAAACATGAGAATTTAGATATGTGGAGTGAGTTTCCATAATTTGAGAATGCAGAACTCATGAAATTCATCCTGAGCAAATTGCATGATGGCATCTTGACTCTGGACAAACTTTACACAATTTCAAAGGATGTAATCGATAATTTCATTGGACTATGTAAAATTGGAGATATACCAAGGAAGAAATCTATCTAGAATAGAGAAGTCGAAACCCTAACCGAAATAATCAGAGTTCGGAGAGCACTGATAATTTCAATGAACAAGAATCTTGTAATGAAGTATGTTGCACACGAAATTTCATACAAATAATTTTGCAAAAATTGAGAAGGAGAGACATCGGCTAGTGCAGTTTACATTGCTCATAAAATGATAGTTGAAGGTCAGGACCTTGACCTGTGTGGATTGCTTAAAGATCAATTGATGGATAATGTAGAATTAACCAAGGAAACAAGCTACCCTTTCAATTTTGGTATTTGATTGTATCCTTGGTGATGTATTTCTTGAATTGTTTGACAAAAATTAACAATGTAGTGTGGGAAGCAAACAAACCAGTATGCAAAAAAATATGCTCATATTCTAAGAGCCTGGCTGATTGGGATCTAGAATTTGAAAATTTCTTCAAAAATGTGCTTGAAAAGTGTGGTTCACTAAGTATTTCCCTTCTGGTAAGAACAATTGAGGTTGGTTCCTCTTCCGATGGCATGGAAAGAAAGTAGAAAAGAGGAAAAGAAACATCTAAATACAGTCCCTCAGAATGCAAGATTCCCATAATTGATGGAAAAAGAAAGGAAAAGGAAATTGTGAATATTCTAGATAAAGAATCTGATAAAGATGATGAACAAGAACCAGAAAATAAAATATCAAAAGCTAGTGAGGAAGATGATGATCTACCAAAGGAAAAGCTACAACAAATTTTCGAGGAAGAAGGTGGCATACATAAAATTACGAGGTTATGGTCGCCAAACCATCATATGATCAGGACATGATTTTGGAAGTATTGAATGCTCATGTTGAGCACTCTAAGATCAGATTGGAAATCCTACAAAACATTCTACCCAAAGAAATGATTGAGTGCAGCAAAGAATCAATGAGCTCTAAGCATAAAGAAAAGGATGAAGGTGAAGTTATCTTACACCTAAAGGAGTAGCTTAGGATATCTCTTACAAAATTGAAGAATAAAATGAGTGAATTAAGACAATGAATCAATTCAACTAATAATATCTATAGCTACTACATCTGTTGGCCCCTTGCAATTGGTAAGTACAAAGAGAAGTTAGAGAAAATTGAGGTAGAATTGAGTGAATTTGGAAATATCTTTGATATGGTTCAAGATCAGGATGCAACCATCAAGAAAAAGATTTAGAAACTTCAGTTTGAGCACACTAAAGTTCAATCCACCAAGAACACTCTTGTGGATACTTTTTGGAAGGCTAAGGATCAAACCGAATGCAGATTGGAGCAGATGATGGAGATTTTGAAGAAAGGTGAGAAACTTGAAGAAGTAATTACAATTCTAGAATCTCGCATTGAGATTATTAACAAGACATTGAAGAACAACAACTTGATCATAATTATTGGAATCACAATAGATTCTTGGTAGAAGTTCCTTCCAAAAATGAAGGAAAATCGTAAGATTATTTCTTGAGCATTACAAAACTGATTCCCATTTTTGAAATTTTTGGAGATTTTGAACACATGTTTTGTCTTTTTGGCATATGGCTCATGTGATTTTTCATTGATGTCAAAGGGGGAGAGAATGCAGTGAAAAATTTCTTATAAATCTCAGGGAGAGAAAGTGCAATAAATTTTGGTAGTATACATATAACTGTTCTGACACTTAGCATTTTTTCACGAAGGGCTGCCATCAATTCCAAAAGGGGATATTGTTAGCATATGGCTTGTAAGTGTTTTCATTGATGGCAACCTAAGAAACCTAAATATATCTGGTCTGCAGTATAGTTTTGGTTTTTACCGATACAACAAAGTAAAGAACAGAGCATCCGGTTACAGGCATAAAAGTTAGTCTGAACTCCTTACCAAACAAATATCTTGAGTTGAGGATCTCTAAGGAAGGTCTTTCGATGTTTGTAATACCTTGGTGAAGGATTTTTTTGATGCACACTCACTGGTACATGATCTAGAAGATCTGGTGCACTAATTTGTTGAATGTTTGTGCTAGAAGGCCGACCCGATGGATATAGTAATCACGAATATATAAGATGTAATTAATCAAAACTCTTCATGATCGATTAAGTTTATTTTAGGTCCTCTCTTTGTCCTAAGCAACTTTAGAGGATGCACATAAAGATTTAGTGGTGAATCTGGCCAACAAGATGAAAGTAATTTAATACTTTGTGAAGCCGACTAATGGATGAATGAATCATTGATTGTGGATATATATATGAGTTTGGTTTCATCATTTAAAAATCATAAGTAAGTGTTTATAGGTGTAAAAAGTGTGAATGTGTAATATTTCATTGTGTAGTGTGAAATTAAATAGATTAATGGAGTGAACTTGTCTATAAGTGATGTGAAGGGCAGAAAAGAGCAGAGTAGAGTAGAGAAAAGTGCAAAATCAGAGAGTAAATCCAAAATCAAATCTATGAGCTTCACCAGAATTGAAACTTGGCATAAATAGATGCTATTATCTCAGTTCACCTTTTAGATGGTCTTAATCTAAATTTTTTAAGGTAGTGAGCTCTAGGCAGTGCACCTGAATGCAAGTGCATTCATTTGTAAACAATTATATTTGAGTACTCAAATTGTGGATTAACCTCCACCATGGGTTTTACCCTAATAGGGTTTCCACACAATTTTTTTTGTGTTTCATGGTGTTATGGATGTTTCCTTTCAATTCTTACATCTTTTCTTTAATGTAATGACAAAAGAGTTTAAGTTTCAAATGAATGAAAGTTAAGAATTATTGAACACTAATTCACCCCCCTCTCAATGTTCACTTGAGTCCAACAGAGTTTACCTAATGATCATTGTATTTCTAAATTTGTCATACTATTGTTTGTTTGTTTGTTTAAGCCCATAGTTTGTTTCCCCATATGAGTTCAGGATTTTTCCCCCAAGCTAGGGTGAGACACAACCACATTGCCAAGATATGTACATGAGGTTCTTCGATGATAAGCAGAATGATGGCAAAAGCAAACTACCAAGACATGATCCAATAGATGGAACAACTAGTTTATCACAAATAACACCTGTTACTAGGTTTTCACTACTTGTTTTTATTGCATTTTTTTTAGATTTTATGATTTTTCTTTTAGTTTTTTCTTTTCTTTGTATACCTAATTTTATATATATATATATATATTTTTGACTTTTTTCTTATTTTTATTTTTTTGGTATATATATATATATATTTTTTTTTTTGAAAAAAAATTATGTGCACTGGATAATTCATGTATAGAACTTTCTGAGATGGATACTATTGATAGGTTCATCGAACAAATCCCCTTCAGGTGTAGACAATTGATAAGCTCCTAGTCCATAGACTAATATGATGACAAAGGGACCTAGCCAATTTGGTTCGAACTTACCCTTCTTTTCATGACCCTATTAATTGTGAGGATATTCCTTTAATACCAGGTCACCAAAATGACATGCCCATTGCTTGACTCTATGATTGAAGGTTCTAGACATGCTTTGTTGATATTCTTTCAAGTGATCCACAACTTGCTGATGACGCTCATCTAACAGTTACAACTCTTGAATTCTAGACACTCGATAGTCCTCATCTGAAATGATTCCTTTTAATGACACATAGAGTGATGGGATTTCAACCTCAATAAGTAGATGACCTCTGATCCATATACCAAGGAATATGGTGTAGCTCTTGTAGGTGTTTTGATAATGGTTTAGAATTCCCACAAAGTAGGATTCAGTTGAACGTGCTAATCACGTCTAGCATTGTTGACCATTTTCTTTAAGATTTTTAGAATATTTTTTGTTTGAGGCCTATACTTGGTTGTTTCCTTGAGGATAGTATGGTGTTGAAAAATGGTGTTGGATATCAAACCACTCACACAGGTCTTGGACATCCTGATTCTTAAAAGGTCTACCATTGTTGGTGATAATGAACTAAGGAACACCATACTGACAGATAAGGTAATTTAAGATAAAAGATGAAATTTTTTTTCCTGTGATTGTGGCTAGGGATACAACTTCAATCTAGTTTGTAAAGTAATTTGTGGCTGTAATGATAAATTTATGTCCATTGGATGAAGAAGGGTGAATTTTACCTACCAGATCTAGTCCCCACTAACAAAAAGGCCATGTTGATGCAAAGGATTGTAGTTCCTATGCTGGTGCATGTATAAGGTTGCCATGGATTTGACATTTTTGGCATTTCTTTACATAGTGAAAATACTCCTCCATATTCAGATAGTAATACCCCAAACAAAGGAGTTTCTTCACTAGAGTTAGACCACTTGAGTGAGTTCTGTAGATACCTTCATGAACCTCATGCAAGGTTGTCTCGGTTTCATTACATTCTAGAAATCATAGGAGAGTACCATCAAGACCTCAATGGTAAAGTATGTCAGCAATCAAGGTATGTCTTGCAGCTTGGCAAACAAAGTTTTATTTTTGGTTTTGGGAAAGATCGGGAGGAAGGGTATTGTCTTTCAAGTAAGCATAGATCTTCCCATAGAGGGAGGTTTTAGGGTCCATGATATGGCATATAACTTGGGATTTGGGATTTTCATAGGTGGGATTAGACACTTGTTCCACCATAAACTCATAACATCTTCAGTTTTCCAATATCTGCACGAGAGAAGCAATTGTTTCCATTTCATCAGCAACTTTGTTATCCACCCTTGGTATCTATTCAAATTTGATCTCGACAAAGTAATTTTTGAAATCATTCCCCATATTTTTATATGGCAGAAAATTTTCATCCTTTGTCTGATAATCATCATTTACCTGATTAATGACTAGTTGTGAATCTCCATAAACCTGTAAATCTATGATATTCCATTCAACTACTACTTTGATGCCAATGATTAATGCCTCATATTCAACTACATTATTTGTACAAGGAAATTTGATTCTGTAGGACTTTGGAATGGTATGTCCTTGAGGTGTGACAAATAAGATTCCAACACCTGATCCATGTTGCGTGTAGGATCCATCAAAATATAGCATCCATTTTTGTGGTGTGATGGTAAGAACATCTGCATCAGGAAATTCAATGCTCATTGGATGATCATCTTGTAGAGGTTCTTCAGCTAACTGGTCAACTATCACTTGTCCTTTGATGGCTCTTTGATCTACATACTAGATATCAAACTCAATCAAGATCATGACCCATTTGGCTAGCCTTCCTATTAAAGTATCTTTATTAAGTCTTTTAGTGGATCAGTCTTAGTTATGAGTTTAACTACATGATTTATCATATAATGGTGCAACTATTGAGTACTAAAAACTACCACCAAACAATCTTTCTCACTGAATTTGTAATTTATCTGATAACCATTTAAAGTTCTCGTAATATAATAAATATCATGTTCCTTTCCTGCAGGACCCTCCTATGCCAATAGACCACCCAATGAAATCTTAGTTGTTTCTATATAAAGTAATAATGGATTTCCTTCTATAGGTGGCACCAGTATTGGTGGAGACATCAAATATTTTTTTAGTTGATTGAAAGTAGTTTCACACTTGTTATCCCATTTGAAAGAGATATTTTTATGTAACAAGTGATTAAATGAATGACTCTTTTCTGCTAGTTGAGAAATGAACCTTTAGATTGACTAAAGCCTTCCCTGTAGAGACCATAGATGACTCATGTTTCTATGTGGCAAAATCTCCATAATAGCCTTGACCTTGGAAGGATCCACTCCAATACCTTTCTCTGAAACTATGTATGCTAGAAGTTTCATCGATGTTACACCAAACACACATTTCTTGGGATTTAATATGATGTTGAACTTTTCTAGATGAGTAAAAATTTTGTCTAGGATCTCAATATTTCCTTCTTTGGTATATTATTTTTCCAAAAAATCATCCACGTAATCCTCCATAAAAGTATGCATCATGTCTTGGAAGATGGTGGTCATTGCTCTCTTATATGTAGCCCCTGCATTTTTCAACCCAAATGGCATCATGTTCCCAAAAAATGTTCCCCATGGACATGTGAATGCTATTTTATCTTCATCCTTAGGTGCTATATTGAATTGATTATAACCTAAGAAGCCATCCATAAGTGATAGCATGGTGTCTCCAATTGTCAAGTCTACAATAATGTCAATGTTCGATAAAGGAAATTCATCCTTTAGACATGCCTTGCTGAGATCCCTGAAGTCAGTACATATCCTAATGTTATTATTTGGATTAGAAACTAGTACGATAATTTATTTCCACTCAACATAATCAATTGGACGAATGAAACCAACATCTAATAATTTCCTTATTTCTTCCTTGACCAACAAGGCAATATGCAGATGCATTTTCCTTAAATTTTGTTTGATGGGTTTCACCCTAGGATTTAGAGATAGATGATGCATAAGGAGATTAGGGTCTAAGTCCGACATATCAGAGTAAGACCAAGCAAATTTGATTTTCCATTCTTCAAAGAACTTGGTGAACTCAAGCTTTTCTTATCCAGTCATTGATGCTAGCAAACATAATGTCTTTACTTTGTCTATTGTGCCCACATTGATAGACTAGGTTATCTCAACCAACACTGATGATCTCCCATGATAATGTTCAGGAAGAGTGTCAAATCCCCCATCCTTCAGTGCCTCAAGAGGTTTTCACTATTAGATGCGCTCTTTAATTTTTCTTTTTCTAGATCTATTACTGCCATTAAATGGTTTTCACCATTAGATATTTTGTTCATATGTTTAATTTTGCAAGTGGAAGATCTGAAACCCCCTCACTTGAAGCTTCGTTATGATTTTCATGGTTGGAACTTGTGTCGAGATTTTTAGAACAAAGAAAGTCAACAATGACATCATCATTTGCAAAGATAGGAACATTAGAAGGCTCAGTTTGTTCCTAGTCAATAAGCTCAAGGTTTAGTAAGGGTAAAATATCATAGGATTGATGAAGGTCAACAACAGTCAAAGTTTGAATAACAATGTCATCAAAATTTTCAATAGGGATGTCGAGGGTTATAATGTTACTCTCCAAATCATCTATCTTGCTTGGAGTTTGTTCATCCTCTCTTGAGTCATCAATATTCTATGATCCAAAAAAAAGGTGTCTAGTCCTTGAGCTTTGTCCCTCCTCATGTGTAGGTGAATATCTTTGTAATACATCCATTTGTTTGTCTTCAAAGGATACCTTAGATATTGAATCCCACTCATACTCATTAGAGTTTGTCTCATAACTATCCTGTAACTCTAGTATTCATTCACAAATTTTCTCTTTTGTGTCTTCTTTGGTTTCTCATGTATATCCCAATCTAGTATTTTCCTTTCCATGGAATGTAAGAGGTTGAATAGGTTCTAAAGGGTATCTTTAGGATCATGATGGGCCAAAAAATGGCGATATGTAAGTGATATGATGACCCATGTGCCTGACGACTTTTTTTTTACCCAAAATTGATGAAACGAAAAGGGTTTTTAAAGGAGATTCTTAGCTTTCCACCAATATAAATTATGCTTTACTTTGAATTTAATAAATAATTATTATTAATTTTCTATTTAGATTGCGACTAAAATCCTGATTGATAGGCTAATTGAAAAACATCTATAACTTTCAAACCGTATCACATTTTTTGAATCTAAAAAATGTGTCGCATTCTATGCTTCAAATACTATACAATTAAAATAATAATAATTGAATTTCATGAAGTTTTGACCAAGTTAAGGTGGTCAAACATATGAGTTTTGATATTTTTTAAAAGTTGTAATAAAAAATTCATAATTAATTATTTACTTGGAAACATATACAAAAAAAATGCATCAGATCGAGACATGAGTCCTCTACTTATATCTAAAATATTATTAAAAAATATTATCATATTATTGTGGTTAGGGTGGTTAGACACACCCCTACTTATTTTTTCCCTAAAATATAAGTACTACTGCATTAAAATTTCAAATTTTCACCAAATAGATTCTTTTTATTTTTTAAATAAACCTGGTAGTTTAGAAACTACATTCAATTTTCTATAGATTCTATTCTTACATATTTTTGAAATAATATAGATAACTTATTCAAATTTTTATGTCAAGTTGCCTAACTCTAATTTTTTTGAATTTTGTTGCCACTTAAGGGCCTGTTTTTTCCATGATGATCGTGCACATACCCTAAAATGCCCTCTTTCTTTTTACTGATAGGTCCTTGTCCTTCATACCCCATATTATCTAGGATTTTATTTCCTTTTCCATATTGATCTATTTGTATGTTGAGGGTTGCTGATGTAGATGATTTCTCGTCTTTGTAGAGCCAATCCAAGACAACCTTATCTTTTGATTCATCAACCAAAGTGCCAACCTTTACAAATCTAGCATAAAAAACTATGATAGGTTGTGATATTTTTTTTATTTATGTTGATGGCTATCCATAAGTTCTTGGTGAAGGCAACAATTGTGAAAGACATAAAGATTATTGAATGGAATACTCTCCCATGCCTTTCTCTATTAATTGGATCTTTTCTTTGAATTTCTTTGATAAAGAGTTTTCATTATTTGTTGTAGTAAAATCAAAAATACCTATATCCTTTGATTGGTTCTCATCAACCCATTTTGACCCAACATTTAATTACCTCTCATTGTTTGATGAATTTGGAGTGTTAGCTTCCTTATTATGAGGGAAAAAAGTATCTTGAGCTTCCTTAATCATGTTACATTGTTGGGGATTATTTGAATCAGCTGAGATGGTTATTTCTTGTCCATTGACTAGAAAATTCAAACACTGATGATAGATGGATGACACTTCTTTCATCTCGTGAATCCACGGATGTCCCAAAAGTATATTATATGTCAGTTCTTTATCCAACACTTGGAAAACTATTTATTTCACTATTGGTCCCACTTGGATAGGTAATACAATCACTCCTTTGGAATATATCTCTTCGTCACCATATGCTTTTATTGTGATTTTCCTTCTTGCATCAATAGCATTCTCTGAATATCCTAGTGCATGGATTAGTTTTAAAGTACAAATATTCAAACTAGCTCCACCATATATAAGAACATACTTGACTCGGTGTTTGTGAATGAGAACCTCAATGTGGATGGCAGCATTGTGTGGATGGTTTAGTGATACATCATCATGCTCAGAAAAGGATAGGCAATGAGGAGTGGTTAAGTGTCCCACCATAGGCTAGAATTGGAAACCTTCCAAGTTATTAGATATTGTTTTAGAAATAAGAGCTTGTTCTAGGATCTCCTTGTGTGTTGGTGATATTTTCAAAAGTTCTAATATTCAGATTTGTGCTGGTATTTTCTTCGACTGATCAATTATGTTGTATTGATTTGTAGGGACATAAGTTGTTTTGATTGTAGAAGAAGCATAAGATGATTTAGATGCAACTCCTTTTAGTATTACCTTAGTTTGTCCCCTTGTTGTCACATTGATTGGTTGATATTTTTTATTCTCTCTAATTTTCATGAAGTTAATCTAATTTTCATTTGCAGCTATGTTTTTGGTTTGATGATCAGCTATAATGATGTTATTATTGTCATTAATTTCTGCATTATGAGTTTGATAATCATCTACAAGCATGTCATTAATACGATTACCAATAGCAATAAATTCATTTATTTTATTTTCAACAACAACTAGGTCATGTTCATCATTGATTTGAGCATTACTTTTATTTTCAACTACCTCGATATGGAGAATAGTGGAGTCATAAGGGTATGTGCAGGATCATCATGGAAAAACAAGGCCCTTAAGTGGCAATAAAAAGACAAAAAGCCAGAGTTAGACAACTTGATGTAAACATTTGAATAAGTTATCTATATTATTTCAGAAAAATGTAAAAATAGAATATGTATAAAATTGAATGTAGTTTCTAAACTACTAGACCTTTATTTAAAAAAAAAAATCTATTTGGTGAAATTTTGAAATTTCAATGCAGAAGTATTTAAATTTTAGGGTAAAAATAAGAAGTAGGTGTCTGTCTGACCACCCTAACCAAAATAAAATGATAATATTTTTTTATAATCTTTTAGACATAAGTAGAGGACTTATGTCCCAATGTGATACATATTTTTTTATAATTTTTTTGCATGTAAATAATTAATTATGAATTTTTTATTACAAATTTTAAAAAATATAAAATCTCGTCTGTCTAACCACCTTAACTTGGTCAAAAATTCATGAAATTCATTTTTTTTTTTTAATCCTATAGTATGTGAAGCATAGAATGTGACGCATGTTTTGGATTCAAAAAATGTGATACCATTTGAAAGTTATTGATTTTTTTCAATCAACCTATCAATCAAGACTTTATTCGTAATTCTAATAGAAAATGAATAATGATTATTTATTAAATTCAAAGTAAAGCATAATTTATATTGGTGGAAAGCTGAAAATTTCCTCTAAAAACCCTTTTCGTTTAATCAATTTTGGGTAAAAAAGAGTCATCAGCCACATGGGCCATCCTATGGCTTACATATCGCCACTTTTTGGCCCATCATGATCCTGCACATACCCATAAATGTAATTTACATTTTTGCCTTTACCATTTGTAGAAGATGATTGCTCATTTTTGTAATTTGGTAAAGGATTCTTGAAAGCCCCATGCTCATTGTTTGTTTGTGGCCCTTCAACAAATATATTCTTGTTTTCAATAAGATCTTGGATCAAATGTTTCAATTGCCAACACTCATTGTTTTATGACCCCTTTTTTATGATAGTCACAGTAATGTGCATCATTCCACCAAAATGGTTTGAATTTTGGATCTGAATTTTGTTGCTCTTGTAATGTTACAAGTTTGGCTTCAATAATTTCCTTTAATGTTGATTCCAATGATTGTCCTAAAGGCATGAATTTCCTCTGATTTGGTGGCTTTTGGAATGGTAGTGATTTAGATCCAACATTTTTTGAATTGTTGTTTTGATTTGTATTTAAATTTCTCCCTTGGTTGTTGTTTTGAGTTATTTTAGCGGCAACTTCTGTTAAATTGAATATTGGTTTTGTGTTTTGTGTTTCAGTCACAACATCATTGTTTCCAACATTTATGTATTTTTTTCCAAAACTTGGGTTTATTTTTGTTGTTGTTGTGGTAGAGGAATTGGCATTATTTGGTCCTTCATTGTATGTTTTTAGGACTCCTCTCTTGACCAAACCTTCTTCTATCTTGATACCATTTTCATGAATGTAGGTGGACATTGTAGTTCTATTCTATAACTCATTTCATCATTTAAATTATCAATGGATAGTTCCATCTTTTCCTTTTTGGGTATGGAACGTGAATATCTTACAAATACCCTTCTCCATCTTTGCAAAAATAAGAGAAACGTTTCACCTTTCTTTTGTTTAGAATTGAAAATATCCTTCATTGTTATATCATGTTGTATATTATAGGAGTATTAAGTTATAAATTTGTTAACTATATCTTCAAAGGATCTAATTCCTAGAGTTAATTTAGAGAACCACTCCATACATTGTCCACCTAAGCTTTGTGGAAATATCCTCATCAATTTTGTCTCTTCATGGGAAAACTCTAAGCTCATAGCTCAAAATTCCCTTACATGGTCAAGAGGATCTATTTTTTCTTGTATTTATCATACTTGGGGAATTCACAGTGTTTTGGAAATTGAATCATGTTCATGTTCTGGGAAATAGGATATATGGACAAATATCCTGCCACAAGTATCTCTTAGTAGTTCCTATTTTCATATCTTGGAAATGTTGTTGTAAGGTTTGTAGTTGATGTTTCATTGCATCCTCTTCATCTATATTTTTTGGTTTAGTCTTATCTCTCTTAGGTGTTTCTTTTAGTCTATTAATATCAAAGTCCTTTGGAACTTTAACACCTAGATCAACTAACATTAAAAGATACTTTTCCCCATCCTTTTCCAAAATTTTCTCCATAAAATTATGGAACTTGGGGTCTTGTTGCCTATTTTTTAGATCCTCTTTAGATATTTCATCATTATCATGCTGGTTGGATCTATTGAGTAGATTCTCCTCAATCTCATACATGTTTGTTTGATTTATTTTCCTTTTCTTGAAGTTTTAGTCTTTGTGACCTTGTCAAAATTGGAATATAAGTGTTATAATGTCCACTAAACTTTGATCTTGGTTTGAAATAGTGTCAAGTATATTAACTTGAGTCAAATAGAATGATATATTCTATTGATTAGACTAGGTTTATAAGTATGGTTACACAGTTTCATTTCTTGAAGTAGGATGACTGATCCTGAAAATGAAACTTAGCTTTTAATCAAATGTGTTTAATTTAGACACTTTAGGATGGTAGATCTTAGTTTAATTTGAATAATTTCACTTATAAGGGTAAGTTTTTTAAAGTTTAAAACTCTGTTTTGATTTAGAAAAGGATTTTGTTCTGATGAAAATCTGAATTTTGATGTTAAAAGTCTGACAGATAGTGAAAATAGCTCTCTTATTTTTAGTTATTTGGGTGCACTATAATAGTCTTCAGATGTGCTAAAATAATTGATAGATGTGCTAAGAGATTGTTTTGATGTGTTGTTAAACATGTTGGATGCATTGTACTATTCCATCTATGCACGGAACATTTCTTCCTATGCGCTATATTATTCCTCTTATGCGCTAAAATGATGGGTCCATGTGCTTTTAAACAGATTGGATGTGCTATAACAGAGAGAAAATGTGTTATTATAGATGTGTTCAATAGTTTGACAATCTATTTTTTTTCTAGCTTTAATCAGTGAATTTTTTTGTCTATAGAGTATAAACTTCTAATTAATGACCTTGTATATGATTTTTTTGTCTGTGGACTATGGAAATTTATTTCTTTGATTGGATTATTTCTTTAAAAATATGACTTTACACACACAAAAAGTTTGTAAATAGTTGTTTCAAGTATAATCATTGAACATATAGTGTGCATTCTAGAATCAGGTCTGATTATTTCAATTTCCACTAGTATAGCACAATAAAGACAACTCAAGCACTTTTATAATCTCAAAAGGTCACTAAAAATACAACCCACATCTTAAAAATTATGTCATCTCACACAACTGTGTCACCCCCTAGAGGGTGCCCATGTTTTTTCCTTTCCTAAGTCTTAGCCAAAGTCGAATCCTCCACTTTTGGCTAGGGTCTCTAATAGTTATATGGTGAGTGTCTTGGGGGAAAATTCTTCCCTCCCCTTGCACTGTGGTATAGAAAGTGTTTGAAAACTGACACAGTTGGATTCTAACATAAAGTTCGTAGATAGGGTTTTTTTTTAGTGCGGCAATAGATAAATTCCCTCAAGAGACCTCCCAACCTTTAGAAAAAGGCTTTGGGGATGGTTATCTTGCACGCTTCCATCAAATTATGGACTTTCCTTGAATTCTCTTTTGATTATAATGGGTTGGAGAACTTGGCTTTGGTTGTTCTGACTTACATCGTTCCCATAGGGTGAGTACTTTTTCCCACTATGGAAGGCCTTCTAAAGGTGTTAATAAAAGCATAAAAAGTGAATCTAGCATTCTGATCACCCAGTGAAGGGGAGAGCATAGGCCTATCACTTCAACCACAATAAACAAGGGTTTCAATTATCCTTTTACTTAAGCTAGATGTCTGTCTTAAATAAAGGAAAGCAATAATAAATTTAAAACCTTGCAAACACCATTAGTAATTTATAGTATTTTTCATTGACCAGTGTAAATTTTTTAAACAACTATCTTTGACAAGCATACTTTGTACTTGTAGCATAGAAAATAGTGATTAATATCGTTTTATTTTTATTTTTTGTAAAAATAGTCAGATGCGCTAAAATATTAAGGATATGTGCTAAACCTCAAATGCACTAAATGAACTGATAAATGCGCTAAATTAATAAATGAATGTGCTAAAATAATTATTAGATGCGCTATAATAGTAATTGAATGTGATAATATATTGATTATTGCACCAAAAGTTTCTTTCGATGTGTTGTAACAGTGATCAAATGCGCTACAATATTTTTTGAATGTGTCAAAGAAATATTTGGGTGCACTAAAATATCTGTCGGATGCACCATAAGAACTCTTGGTTGCGCTACAACAAAATCACATCAAATTCTACAATCACTTTCCACAAAAATGTTTAAAATGGGGATTGATCCCCATGGTGGGAACCATTTTATGTGTGTGGAAAATATGTGAAAATGAAATAATAACAGCACACCTTAATAAAAAACTATTAGATAATTCAAATTAAAGATTTAATCCAATTGAAACATAATTAAATCTCTAAAATCATTTCATTGCTCTCTAACTCCAAGGATTTATTAAACCAAAGTGGCTCTCAGATTCTGTGCACTATGATTATTAAAATGGCAACCTAGAGAATGAGAATGATAAACTATATGATATAATTATAATGATATGATTAACTTTGTAAACTAAGACAACTGATATGAAAACCATGATTGTAAAGTAATATGATTAGTATATGATTCTAAATTTCTGATTGCTCAAATGTTGTATACTAAATTTCTCTAATATGATTCCTACAGAGTAAGATTGCATAAAATTGGGATCCTTTTCCTATAGCAAGAGGTTTATTTTATAGATTTTCAAAGGAAAATTATGATGTGGTAGCAAACAAAGATTCAAATTTGATTTGGATAAATCAAAGGCAGAAGATGAAGAATTTGGAGAAGAAGAAGGGGAATGTGTCTCTCGGCAAAATATTCTACCAAGTGATTAGGAAGAAATTGTCGAAGAATGAAGCCAAGTGTTTAATATTTTTTCCAAAATTGGTGGGAAAGATAAAGCATAATTGAATACAATATGAAACTTTCAATTTTTTTGAGAGAAACGTTGTAGACATGTGCTCAATTGGAACTTTGAGTTATTAAATTTTGGAAGGAAAATTATTAAATGAAACAATTGAAATTTGTTTATTTAATAAAAAGGGGATGATAATTAAACAAACTATGTGATTTTGTTTATTTAATTAAGATAGAAGAAAATAGAATATGAACTATATAAATAAATATTTCTATTTATTTATAAATAGATGAATTAAAGGTTAATTACTCAAATAATTATATTTAATTAATTAGATATATCTAGGTGTATACATTAATTACTTTAGGTCTCATACTATTCAATTTTATTTTGTGTGTTATGTTTGATTAGAGCCTTACATGCATTTAATGTTCTCTAATTAGATCATAAGTGCATTTAATTTAACATAGCATACTTCATGACAATGTTGCATCTAAGAGAAACTGTAACAAGTTTGATTAGATCACATAAAGCATGTTAAATCATGGAAGCATTCATCAAATAATCTTTCAAAGGTTATTTAATTAATCACATTGACATTTAACACTCCAACGTAGATAATAATAAAACATCATGTGTTTATATATATATATATATCAAAGTTTTATTTACATATCATCAAATATACAATACTACTGAGGCCTGTGGCTACTAGATCCCTTGGGGCCTAGTAGTCACATATGTCTAGTAGTAGTCTGTTGAGAGACAATGGTGTGCGATTGTGATCATGATCCCCTGAGTGTACCAAGAGAAAACTCTAAACCTCGTATCTATCCAAGGGCCTCTCGATGTGCTCTTCCTATTTGATCTCTCTCTTCTTGTAGCCTCACTACCTCTACCTCTAGTCTCTCAAACTCTACAGGGGTCCAGGATGAGTGTTCCTTTGGAGAAACATGGGCTTGATAGATGTGACTCAAACTCTCATACACTACTCGTAGTTTGACATAGGGCCTGAATGACTCTAGGTATTGATCCATAATGGGTGGGGGTACATAGTTTGAGTCTATGGCCTCCTCATCAAGTGATGAGGGCACTATATCTATAGCCACTTGTCGGTAGAGATCCCTAAAGTCTCTTGCAGCTCCTGCATGATAGATACAATAAAATATTAGTACACATCATGATATATATAAATAGTAAGAAAAAGAATGAAAGAATATTAAAAAATAATATATCATCACCTATATATCCAGTAGGTTGTGAGAAACTAGCCTTGTCTTGTGTCATGGGAATGGAGAATGTGCTAGCCTCTCCATGACTATGGGTACTAGTGCCTACTACAACCACTGCTCATGATCTAGTCATACGAATAGGAGAGGACTCTCCCCACTCACTCCTTATTGGATCCTCATCTTCTCCCGCATCACTCTCACTCATGGACTTTGCCTCCTCCTCATCCTGCTCCTTGTCATCATCATGATCTCCTCCCTCCTAGTCATCATAGTCAATATTGACATCCTCATCATAGTCATCATCTATGACATCCATAAATATGTATACATCCTTGTAGTGTGTCTCCTCAGCTTTGTCCTCTACATCATCTCCCTCATCTGGGAGTGGTCCTACATCCCCCATCAGTTCCTCCATAGGAAACATGGGGGATAGTCATCATAAAGCCCACCACTCCTCATAGTCATCTATGGCACTGACGTCATCTGCATTAGAGATCAGAGGCATGTTAGGATCTAAATACTTAGAGTCACTAAGAATAACATCATCTATGGTAAACTATACAGTATCACTGGGTCTCTGAGCAGTTCACACTGATCTCCTAAAGAAGGGTCATGCCCTAGCTACTATGTGTAACTTCCCAAACTATTGCAGGACTCGATCATAGTAGAAAGGATGTACTACATAATCATGTCAACTAACCAAAAATTTGTCTAGTTGTAATCTCCTCATCTGCTAAGCATGATTTGGCCACATAGGCACAAGCTAATAAGGTCTCCAAAGGATCTTGTCCTCCTCTAGGTGATCAAATCGTACTCTCTAGAAGTGTAAATAACCATACTACCAAAACCATCGTAGAGGATAGCTAAAGTCCCAAGGATACCCCAAGGCTATCAAACAGAGTAAGCCGATAGGTCTGGTATAAGTGATATCCTCAAGGCACCAAACCTATAGAAGTGTACAATGTACTATATTGTCCACCTCTCGAAAAACAAATCAACCAATATCATAGTATAAATGAGCTAGGATATAATGCCCACAAGCATATACTGTTCGATGCTTTGCCATCCCTCATATCAGATGTACTAGACCTCCCTTGAGGTTTTCTCCTCACCCATTCAAGATGACCACTAGTGCAACTGTCAACATCATAATCCATCTCACCAGTGGGGCTCATGAGTATAGAGGCATCGCTAGGTCTATCTATGCCCTCACTCTCTCATCATGTATTGGTCTGTCGAGGCAGTATTGCATGTCATATTGTATCTCATGAATGTCCTCTTCGCTCGGAAGCATACTTGCTCACCCCAATGGGAACTCAGAGTATGTGGTGTACATCTTCTAGTGTGATCATCATCTCACCAATTAGTAGATGAAACATGAATGTATTGGTATCCCAGTGCTCTTGTAGCGCCATCAACATCGCATCATGGTACCTCATGGGGGAATGAGGTATGCCCCAAAAACTCATACAGTCAGTAATAACTCTATGTCCTCTACTAAAAGTGTGGGGGCTAAATCTCTCAGTAGATTGATCTATTTTCCTCGTAGATGCTGATGCGAATAGGTGGCCACCTAACAAAAGTATAACAATATATCCTATAAGTAGTCTAATCTCCTCAATTTTCACATCAACAATCATAAAAGTGTACTAAATCTACTCTAGTGTGCTTTCCTAATGGCCTTAGATAGTTTAGAACCCTTTTTGGAAACTTTGCAAAGAAACAAGACACTTTGTGAAAAATTGGGACACTTCACGAACAAAAGGGACACTTTGTGAAAAAGTGGGACACTTCATGAAAAAAGGGGATGCTTTGTGATTTTTTTTTTCCAAGGCCCTAAATTAACCTAGAAATACATAAAAATCATCAAATTACTATGTAAGGACAAAGTGAAGGCAGAAGATTCGACTTGCCTCATGATGGTGTTTGTTGCTTACCAATTGGTCCCGTAGCACATCTAGTCTCGTAGGCCTGTAATCCCGTCTGCTCGACATCTTTCACTATTCCTCAATATCTATCAAGCTACAAAAGGTAAAAGGAAATATAGTAAGAATTTAATTCACTTTTTCACTCTTATGTAAGTTTAAATTAGGGTTTTTACTACATTAGGGTTAAAAAATGTGTTCCAATAAAATCAACATAACAGGTGCTAGAGAGCTCCATTTTCGACATTGTTTGTTGTATTGGAATCACGATTCCAATCCTAGCATCATCAATAATCTATCATTATGTGGCATGGTAATTGGAAATTCCTTATGATATGACTTACCCTATTCGACGTGGCTAGACTACTACCTTGATTCCACCTCCAAAAAGAAAGCAGAATCAAGGGGGGCATACATCTACCCTCAAATACGATCTCTAGATAGAGGTTTTCTAAGAGGATTGTTTTTGGACAAATAACAGATTTGTGTTGTAGGATGTGGTTCCTAAAATTATGGTTTTGCAGCTAACTATAGTGGGGGTTCATTCTCTCATGTCATTATTGAACTCATGTCTATCCTTTCTAGATTCCTTTAGCTTACATATGCACGTAAAGTCATATGGGCAGTAAAGTTGGGGTTAAATGTAGTGTAGAAAATCATGCACTCTTGAAAAAAGAGATGATTTAACACTTAATTTGTACCCATTTTGGAACCCTTGCATTGATTATCCTTTAAAATAACCATTTATAGGCCCCTACGACCCATTATTTTGGATTTTTGAGGCCCATTCCACTTAAAAATCATTTAAAATTTGTTAATATCTTGAAAGATTAAAAAAAAAACCTCAAAAACTTAAGGTGGGACTCATTCACCACCTTGGGTGAATGATTCCCCTTAGGTGCAACCCATTTTCCAAGGGTGGTGAATGAGTCCCTTTTGGGGCCTTTTTCAATTTTGAGTGGGAATTCATCAATTTAATTCAATTTTTTGGTGAATGTCAGCCTTTGGGATCTAAATAGAAATCAATTAGGTGTTGATACCTATAAAAGAAATCTTCTAAGACATTTTTATCAATATTTAAGCACTTTGAGCAAGCATTTTCAAGTATCAATTGTCAAGAGTCTTCAAGAAAGTTCTCACAAGAGCATTCAAGTTTCAAGAGAATGTAAGGTTGAAGCTTTGGAGCAAAATTAAAGTGGTTTTGCAAGTCTTCCAACTCACTTTAGATAAAGATCAAGCATTTTCAAGGGTTGATCATGGATGCCTATGGTGAATCATAATGGATTATAGGTTTTGGAGATGCAACTAGCCATCGAGCCAATCCTAAAGACTTGTTGCCTAAGTGATTTCATCCTCCATTATCACTCTATGTTCAGCCTAAGGAAGGTACAATCATCATTGGGGTTCATTTGGGATGATTTAAGATCATCACAAGTGAATCATTCATCTCTTCATTTCTATTCTTACATCATATTCTTTCAGGTTAGAATAGGATTGTATCTTGTCTTGGATTTCCTAGTCTTAGACACACTTAAGGCTAGGGTTTCCATGAATATTTCATTATCTTTTTCAAGGTTTAATTACCAAACTAGAGGCTTGACCAAGGAAAACCCCCCATTACCAAATGAAGGCAAATTTTGTTATGTAGGTGATTTTTATAGGTTCGGATCCAAAAATCAAGCTAGAAGAGAAGGGCAGGTGCTAAGGTATAGATCAGAGTTTCCAAGTCCCAAAAATGCTAAACTAGACTGATTTTCCAAGAGTGGCGAATGAGTTCCATTGTTGTTTTCTACCAAATCAAGTTACAAATTTTGATACCCTTTTTCCCGAAATAGGCTCCTACACAGAAATCTTGATCTGGGACCGATTCACCCAAGTTGGCAAATGAGCCTCATTTGGTCAAAAGTCAACATTTCTAGATTTTCAAAGTTGTTTCTAGTCCTTTGAAGGTTTGCAGGTGTACATTTTGAGTTTAGCAACTTTTTGTTACATTTTACTTGCATTTTAAAGTCACCTTTTAGGTTATCTTGCATACTACACTATGTTTTCAAACATTTCTTTTTCCAAGTCTAAACTTGGTGGTGAACCCCTCATTTATATCATTCCATCCCTTAGAACACTCCCTTTGTCATAGTCAATCTCCTTTTCATTGGAATCGCAAGGGTTGTTCTGGAGTGAAATATAAAAAATAGCCTCTCTCCTTTTAGGTCCAAAACCCTATAATAAAAAAGAGAGCACCCTATTTTCTAAGTTTCAGTGAGACACCAAAGAAGAAGACCATTATATGATTTCCAATAGATAGCATATGATAATACAAAATAATGAATCAAAATCTTTCATATTCGAGTGTGATAGTTCTTTGTTGTATCATCGAGAAATTTTCAAGTCTTTAGATAGTTGTAAATTTTAGAGTACCATTCTCCCAAGTCTATGTGAGCACACACAAGAATGTCAAATTTAGGCAAGTTAGAAACAATAGGAGAGAAAAGAATGTGAACCAAAAAGTGGTATTCCTTCATATCCTTATCTGAGGAAACTAGGGAGGCAACACTCACCATGGCATATGTGTGTCATTCTTCTATACTAGGGACACTATCTATTGTGAAAGAGGAGAATCGATCAAGTAAGGAAAAAGCCAGATCTCGATACTAAGACAACTTACTTTTCTTAGCTTGATATAGTCCTGTGATCTAATTCACACTAAGTTTAGATTCACCATGTATATAAAGATGTCTTATGTTTAATGTGATCATGACATGAAAGTCGTAAATAAGAGCCTCATACTCAATGATGGGTATGTGCAGGATCATCATGGAAGAAATAGGCCCTTAAGTGGCAATAAAATTCAAAAAATCGAGTTAGGCAACTTGACGTAAAAATCTGAATAAGTTATTTATATTATTTCAAAAATATGTAACAATAGAATTTGTAGCAAATTGAATGTAGTTATTAAAATACTAGGTTTTTTTTTTTTTTAAATCTATTTGGTGAAAATTTGAAATTTCAATGCAATAGTACTTAAATTTCAAGAAAAAAAGAAGTAGGTGTCTATCTGACCACCCTAACCACAATAAAATCATAATATTTTTTTATAATATTTTAGATATAAGTAGGGGACTCATGTCCCAATGTGATGCATATTCTTTTGTAATTTTTTTCCAAGTAAATAATTAATTATGATTTTTTTATTACAAATTTTTAAAAATATAAAAAATTGTATGTCTAACCACCTTAACTTGGTCAAAAATTCATGAAATTCAATTTATTTTTTAATCCTATAAAATGCAAAGCATAGAATGTAACATGTGTTTCGGATTCAAAAAATGTGATACCATTTGAAAGATATAGATGGTTGTCAATCAACCTATCAATCAGGACTTTAGTCATAATTCAAATAGAAAATCAATAATATTTATTTATTAATTTCAAAGTAAAGCATAATTTATATTGTTGGAAATCTGAGAATCTCCTTTAAAACCCCTTTTCATTTAATCAATTTTGGGTTAAAAAAAATTCATCAGCCACATGGGTCATCATATCACTTAGATATCGCCACTTTTTGGCCCATCATGATCCTACACATACTCTAATGTTATTAGTGCATTGAAATTATAATCAAAAGGAGAGAGGGTCTATCATTCCCTCATATGAGATCAAAACTACACGTACCCTAGAGCTAGTTTGGCATCTTGATCCATCAAAATGCATCTCCCATACAAGATCATGACTAGTCAAGAAAATATCTTCATTAGGAAACAAGCCTACAGTAGGGAAGGAGCATGATGAAGGAGCATCTTCCAATTGATCGAAAACCACTTGACCTTTTATTGATTTTTGAGTCACAAACTTTATGTCAAACTCAGAAAGCAATATTAGCCATTTCACCAACCTCCTAGCAAGGTTAGCACTAGAAAATAAATGCTTCATAAGGTAACTTTTCTCAATAACTCATGTTTCAACATGAAGAATATAATGTCTTAACTTATGCTTTGTGAAGATGGGAGAGAGAAATTGTTTCTCCATGGTAGAATAATGGGCTTTGTAATCAACGGGGACATGACTAATATAGAAGACTTCTCTTTCCCTACCATCATCATCATATTGAGCAAGAAAGATTTCCAAAGCATATGGTGATGTAGCAAGGTAAAGCAAAAAGGGTCTATCCTACATAGCTGACATTAAGATAGGATGATTGGATAGATAAGTTTTGATTGATTTGAAAGATTTCTGGAACTCATCATCCCAACTAAAACAAACATCTTTCTTCAACAAGCGAGTGAATGGAAGCGTATGATCAACCAACTAAGATATGAAACTATGAATAGCCTAGATCTTCCCTTGAAAACTCTAAAGCTGAGAGATGTTTCTAGGTGGAGGCATGTTAACAATCACATCAATTTTATTTATATCGACTTAAATTCCATGATGAGAAACTATAAACCCTAAAAAATTTCCTACATCCACATTGAAGATACACTTAAGAGGATTGATCCTCATCTTATAGAGTCAAATCCTTTCAAAGATGAGATGAATATTTCCTATGTGATCCTAATGAGTTATAGATTTCACCAAGATATCAACAATGTAGTCTTCTAATATTTTGTGAATGAAGTCATGAAAGATTAGAGTCATCACTCGTTAGTAAGTTGTTCCTGAATTCTTTAACCCAAATGACATGACACCATAACATAAAATAGCCCAAGTGGTAGTGAAGGTTGTCTTATACTATTCTTTTAGGTTAATATGAATCTAGTTATAGCTTGAGAAACCATCCATGAAGGACAACATGGCATGGTCTATGGTTGAGTCTACAATCATATCAATATTAGGCAACAAAAAACCATCTTTAAGAGAAGCCTTATTAAGATCATGAAATTCAATGCACACATGAATAAGGCCATTAGGTTTACTAACAACAAAAAGATTTGAGATCTAGGGAAAATATTTGATAGGATGGATAAAGCTTGCATTTAATAGCTTCTCTATCTCAGTCTTAACCTCCAATGCAATCTTGGGATTCATCTTTAGATATTTTTTAATAAGCTTTTCATTGGGGCATAGGGCGATATTGTGTGAACCACTATAAACTCATCAATACTAGGCATGTCCTCATATCACCAAGCAAAACTATCAAGGTGAGAATGTAAGAGGTCAGAGTGCTCCTTAGCTTCTTTCGAAGAAAGGTATTTTTTCGATCTTAATCACCTTTTTCAAAGGATTTAGGATCCATGAAAACTTTAGAAGTATCTCCCTTAAGGAGAGGACTATGATCTTTAGGATGAGGTATTGGGACACCATCATCAGTGTTAGATAGAGGAGCCTCCTCATCCATATTCAAAATAGATTCTCCAAAATATACTTGCTTATTCAAGTGATACAAGAATTGTCACTTATGGTGAAAGGAATGGAAGTGGTAATAGGAACCTAAGAATTCTTCTATCTCTTCCTCTGAGCGAAATAAATCTAGGGGAACTTCATTAGGTTCTATGTTATCTTCTACTAGTTTCCGATGAACTAGCTTGAGAGGTTCAACCAAAATCATGTTAACACTCTACCATGGTCTTTTCCTAGATTGCTCAATAGATCATCCTAGTCTCAAGTTATTCTTCTGAGGCTTAAATTAGATAGGGACCTATATTCTTTGTTCAATATTCACAAGACCTTTATGCTTGTAACCATACTTAGAAATGAGTTTGTATCCAAGGCCCTAATGTGTCTTCAAAGTCTTAGAAGGAGGTGGTTCCACATAAAGAGAATCATTCCACCAATGAGTGTCAAACATGTTTATGAGACCACAACCATTCTTCTCATCAAGATCACAAACATTAACCTCTTTCACAAAAAAAAAATTTCCTCCTTAGTAGGGTAACATATGGGCTCCTAGATAGGATCACAACTTTCCTTCGTAGTAGGAAGTTGATCAAATTTCTTAGAAAAGGTGTTTGAAGTTATTGGAAGATTGAGGTGGATGGGATTCACTTTGTATTCTTTGATGAAGAATTTAGAGAAGTCTAAGGATCCCCAATCATTTCCAAGACATGCATTTGATTCAAAAGAAGTTGATATGGAAGACTTAAGCCTTTCTAATTTAGGTTATTCCTTTTTCGAGACACCCGCTTTGGGGATGGTCTCTACAGATGGCACCATGCGAAGAGAATTTCAATGTATCCAAGGTTAGAAATAAAATGAAATTATTGAGAGTGGAAAAAAATGAGGCTTGACCAAAAACTACCAACTCACATAGGTGGATAGCTTTGGGGTTAGCCTCAATCGTAACCACTTGATTATTAGCTACAAACTTTAGAGCATGATGTAGGGTAGAAATCATAGCTCCCATAGCATGAATCCATGGTCTTTCTAGAAGAAGGCTGTAGGATAAAGGGCTAGGAATCACATACACCAAATCGGGTAAAGTAATGGGTCTTAGCCGCAAGGACAAGATTGTCAACCAAAATCATCAAATCCATGAATGTATAAAGACGAAGCAACTAAAGAAGAAGAATCAACATTAATCTTAGGTAGTAGATCCATACCAAAAATATTGAGATCTGAACCGGTGTCCACAAGGGTACATCTAATACCAATTCTATTAACACTAACTATGATCATTAGTGGGTCCACTTATGTCTGCACATCTGTGGGAAGAAGTTCCTAATGATAGAACATAATATTTGGAAAATCCACATGAAAATGAGCCATCAATGAATTAAAATCCACTAGCCTAGCAGAGGTGGTCAAGAGGATATCTTTCAAGGCTTCCTAAGTCATACCTTGGTAAACTACAATAGTCTAAAGCAGATCCCAAAGCAATATCTTAGCTAGAGTAACATGAAGTTGCTCGACAAGATCATAGTCTCTAGGTGATTTACTCATTGATTTAGGAGATGGGGGAAGTCTTGGTTGACAAGGTGGTAAAGAAGTAGGAACTTGAGTAGATTGAGGTTTACGAACAAAAGGTTGATGATTCAAGTTTTGTTGATTCCTTCTAGTGTTGTATGTGTGCCCTAGAACATTATAATAAGTAGAGTATGTAGCTTGTACAAACCTTGTATATAAATCTATTGATTCATTATAATACAAGACCCCATAGAGAGAATGAATATTCGTAGGATAAGGGCTAGTTAGAGTCAAATAAACAATAGGTCTCTTAAGCCTCAAGTAAACCATGGAGACTACAACAATGTTCATTGACTTCCCAGCTAGCGAAAAAAAGTAGATGTTGTGAAGACGAAGTTTGTTCATAAGATCTACAAATAGAGGAAGATGGTTCTAAGAAATCATCCAGCACATTTTCTAACATATTGAAATATTCTTTAGAGAAAGCATTAGTGTAAATATTAAAACATTTTAGAAAAAAAATTGATATAATTCATGTCAGGTCCTCCAAAATGTAGAGAAGGGGGATTTCCTATTCACAAGTCTTTTTGTTCTCAAGAGAATCCTAGGGAGTGAACAAACCTAAATTATCTCAAGCTTAGTTGAAATTGATTAGGGAACTAAATGAATAAATTGCAAAGAATAGAATTTCAAGAATCTACTATAAATAGACTACTTTGAAGACCGAAAGATTAGAATCAGTAGATCTTTGTTATAAGAGGAATGAATCTTAGAAAAAGGACAACATGTGTTCAAGATTCCAGCCTAACATTCTAGAGTCTGAGGGATGCATTGACATCCTATACGAATAGAGAGCTTAACTGTAGGATATAAATACAACTATTCTACTAATGTGTTCAGATTTGAGGTTTTTTCAATGAATCAAAGTAATAGAAAGCAATAAAAGATGAAAAACATGAAGGAGGATGAAGGAGAAACTTACAATGGCTCTTGTGTTCGAGTTTATCCTCCAAATTTCACTCGAACAACCTACACACAAGATGATCAAGGAAAAATATTGGGGTTGTTTTGGGGCTTGCCATAGTCAAACCCCTACTTTGGTGGTCCTACCTCCTCGAATAGCTAGATAGATAGAAAAGTGGACAAAATAAACAAGTACAAAGCGATAAAAGAAATCCTTGCTCAAGGAGAACATGTATCAAAATATAGAAAATGAACAAAGAATTTATTCACAAATAGACAATAAGCAAGAGATTGTTACCAAAAGTTCATGACCCCCTCTTGACTACACAAGTGCACTGTTGAAGGTTTGCATGAGTTCTTTAGTTGTTGGAGGGACCTCAGTCTTGAATCGTAGGAAATAGGGTTCCACCTTTTAGGCGATGGAAATAGGGGGTACCTATTTCACTCTTAGTTTGTTAAAGGAAAACCTAAAGAATTCCTCCCAATGATTCAAGTGAGGGAAGTACTAGGACACAAGATTTTTTTCATTAGGTGTGACTAAAAAGTGGTTCACCACTGAGAAAATTCTTAGAAAGAAGGAAATGATTTAAGCAATTTGAAAATCTAGCCATGTGACCTATAAAATGAAACTTGAAATCAAAATAATAAACTAAGGATAAATAGAGAATCACTTGGAAGATTGGATATATTTCAAACAAGGTCGACAACCCTAAAAATATGACTTTTGATTCTCTTTGGGACTGATACGCTAGACTGGTTGATTTAGTCCTTGTTAGGGTATTTGGGTTGAATTTGAAATTTGTTGTTGGCAAACCATGATCTACAGAAAATAGTTGAAGAGGTGTATACTAGGACTCATATGCCAAAGGTGGTGATTTATTCCTAGTATTAGGGTTTGACTAAATGTTTTGGATCCTTGAGTGATTTTTTGTAGCTTTTGTCTTATTTGATCTTTGAGTCTGAAATTTTAAATTGTGAGATGTAGGCGAGTTTTTGTGAAGATGATAACTTCTTGAAAACTTTGACGACTTTCTTAAATCTTGCAATTTTTTCTTCAAAGAATCTTCAATCTCCAAATCACCTAGATTTGCAATCACACGTGAAGAGAGAAAAAAAAATTTGTGTTAGGGAATATGGGTTTTCCTTGGTCAAACCCTATTTGGATAATTAAACCTTGAAATGAAATGAAATAGAGATGAAGGAATGATGAATGAACAAATACAATGAATTTCAACTCACCTAACAAAGGCTACAATCTTGTGTGAAATAGCTCCAATGGATGTGGATCTTGACTCTTGATATTGATATGAGATAATGTCTTTGAATGCTTGCTTGAATCATGGAAATCTACACCACAAATGTTATCTCAAAAAAAACACATGATGCATGAATCTTGAATTGATTATCCAAAATGCTTGATAATAATATTTTGAATTCTCTTGAATGCTCTTGTGAAAGTACTCTTGAATGCTCATAAGAAAATTTGAATTTTTCTATGAGAAATTATGTGAAATAACCTTGTATTTATACTTGTTTATTTCAAATTTCTTGAAATTAAAACACTACAAGCCGACATCAGATCTAGGAGAATAAAATATCGCCAAGAATTGAATTCAAAATAGGTCCGCGATAAATCATGAATCATATGTCAGTTGGGGCGTATGAGTCCCAATAGCTTAAACTTGGGACACAAATTTCAAGAAATGTTAAGTTCAATCCAATATTAAGGATCGAGCCTTGAAACCGAGGTGGGAACCATACACCCAAGGTGGCGTATGAGTCCTAGATCACCAAATCTAGAACACATAACCCCAAAAAATATGAATTATGATTTTTCATTTAATAAATGTTAGGATTATCCTCAGAGAAATGCATTAAATAAGACTTGTAGATGCAAAATAGGACCAAATAAGGCATAAAGAAGCCCAATTTTAGCAAGGAGAGCCCAAAAAAGTGTGAAAATGCAAAGGGATAAATTTTTCTACAATACATTTAGCCCCCACTTTAGTGAGAGGAGAATTTTTTTTCAAACTCACTAAAGTAGACAACTCGCATCAAAAGAGGTTCACATGTACCAATGCTAGTGAGATAGGATGAAAATGATCAAGAGAGTTGCACAAGCCCCTAGGATCAGGATCCTATGGAAAACCATCATAGGGTCAAAATAAAATGCATGATAATTATGAACGAAGAAACAAAAGGATACAAGCATACACTACCAAAGACATAAAGAAGAAAGAAAAAGAAAATAGAGGGTAGATTAAGCCTCAAACATTTGTCTAATGTGATGTGGATCAAATCTAAGTTGTTTTTCTAAAAAAATTTAGAAGTCGAACATGATTTCCACCATGCAAACCAAATACACACTCACAAGGGCTAGTGTAATCACAATTGTCCACTAGGTGAGCCCCCAGAGACACATATGCATGTAACCAGTATGCACTCACACAAACAAGAAAGTGGCTATGGGAAATTCATGCCTAAGTTTGGATCCCATACACTAACTATACCTAAGTTATACCTCTTGATAACTTTGATAAGGAACAACGCAACATGAACAACAGGATTCACGAGGCAAGAAAAACTTCATATGCTTGACACCCATGAACAAATAGGATGGATCTAAAGGAAAGAAAAGTGTGTTATGAAAGGTGGCCATATAGTAGTTATTGTAAATGAAAAATAGTTTTAGGTACATTCAAAGGTTTTTTTCTTAGTTCATGTAAGGTCTCAACCTAGGGAACATCATGCCTAAAGTCTCCAAGAGAGGATCAATCGAAGAATAGAAGATTCAAAACTTAGGAGATGTAGTGTATTGCATCAAGCCACTAAGAGGAATATAATATGCTAAGAGAGATCATGCTCTTGAAGGAAAACACACCAAATTTTATCACCAAGAGAAAGACACATTGCATGAATTAAGAAGACTACATAATGAAATATGAGAATAATGCCAATGTATGCCCCCACTTTAGAGAAATTGCTAAACACCATGTTGTGAGCAATTACATTAAAGTAGAAAATGATACATTCTAAAAATAAAGAAGACATGAGAGCTTATTTGGAAAGCCCTATGCCAAGTCATATGTATCTGAATGAAGCTACGTCATGAAAAGGAAAGGAAGGTTTATCCATCAAAATAAAATCCCAAAATAACACATAAGGGATCCATTGATTCGGGGTCAGTATTTCTTTGCTAGAATATTTTTGTAGAGTTTGAAAATGTCATCATTCCCCAAATACTTATGGAACAAGAAGAATGACACAAAGAGAGAAAAAAAAAACAAAATCTTCTAGGTCAACATGCAAGAGACCTAAATGTCTCGACACCTTGTGTCATCCCCAAAAGGAAAACACAAGACAAAGAAAAGATAAATGTTTATGACATATAGAAGAATGTAGTTACAAATAGAGGAATGCCACAAAGAGAGAGAAAGATACATCCAATAGAATATTATAGGGAGATCACATTACACACATGCAATGACACAAAAAAAAAAATACTAGTAAGGAACATGCGAGTCAACCTATAGCAGGTCGTTTGCATCCCAATCTTGTTCATCATAAATGAATGGTGGAAAATTAGCCAAAGGGAGAACAACATGTGCTGAACTAGGCAAAGCACCAAGTTCAACACTCTTCTTAGGAGAATTGTCATTTAAGTTCATAGAAGAGGAAAACAATGTATTCAATTCATTATGCACTTCTTCATCAATTTTAGCAATCTCATCATCATCATCTAGGTTAATCACAATGGGAGGTTGAATGATAATGTCCAAAGAAGGTGCTAGTCCCTATTGCAGTTGCGATATAGGATCTTGTTGTTGCGGCAAAGAGGGAGACTCATCGTGTGTTTCTTCACTTAATTTTAGATGTTGATTTTCTTCGTTGTTCCTTTCATTTAACCTTTAAGAAATAGCATGACATATATGCCTATGCTCTCTAGCATTTCTTTTTCTTTTGGTATGATTTTCAAGTTGTGTTTGTGTAGTAGCCGGTTTATCAACCATAGGTTTCTTTTCTTCCCTAATGGGAGGAATGAAAGGAACACTAGGAGGTTTTTCAACCACTTTCTCTTTAGCTTTGTAAAAAAAATTTATCTTAGGAGGCATAGCGTGGTCTTTTTTTGGTTGTCTCTTGATCGCTTATAGGAGATAGGCAAAGGATCGGTCTTCGATTGGTCTAGTTATTTGGAAGATCTTTAGGTTCAACATGGTTTCATCAAGCATATGAGGCTCAATCATGGGTTGAGGCATGTTTTGAAGGGATAGTCTTCCTATGAATTTTTCCTTAGGGTAAGTGCAAGAAGTCCAGTCCACAAAACGTGTAATTTTTTGCCTTAGCCAAAAAACAAAATCGGCATTGCAAAAATGGGATCCCATTTTGAAAACTTTCCAAAAAATTTGAAAAATTTCCTTTTTAGGAAAATTTTCAGAACGGGATCCTATTTTGAAAACTTTCCAAAAATGGAATATTTTTTCCATTTTTGGCAATTTTCAAAATGGGATCGCGTTCTGTAAAGTGGGATCCCGTTTTGTAGAAGCATAAAAAAATGATTTTTTAATAAAATGGGATCCCTCTTTACAAAATGGGATCCTGTTTTTAAAAAAATGAAATTGGTTTTCCTTTATGGTCGGGTTTTTGCCTCGTATTTTGGTTCGGGAAAAGCATTGGGAGTCTAAACCTAAGCCTTCAACTTGGTTTGACCTACAATTTGAAGGTTCTAACAATGTCAGAGAAAAATACTGAGTTTGGACATATGGTTGACAAACGTTTTTGCATAATTTTTTGACGAAATTAAAACCCATTTTAGATGAGACAATGCAGATTCCAAATATGTAATTTTTTTTAGAATTGGATTTTTTTTCTATTTTTCAATCAATTTCTGATGAAACTGGTCCATAAACTTGAAATATAAGAGGTTTTTACTATTTTAATAACTTTTGATCAACATAACATTTTGACAAATGGATTGCACGAGAGAAAACTTCAAACAATTCTTTTCAATTTAAAAAAATTAATCAAAAAATGATAAGTTTAGATCATCTTATGCATGTCATACATGATGATTTTTCAAAATGACAAATATGCCTAGTAAAAAATTAACAAAAAAATATATTCAATAAAAAATTACAAAAAAATATATTCAATAAAAAATTACAAAAAAATATCGAAAGCAAGCTTCAATGAGTCACAAATCTTTTCCCAAAAGGATTTATAAAAATACGATAATTTAGGTCAAAATATGGATGTCGTACACATGCATGGTATGGTAGAAAAAAGTGACTTTTAAATAGTGGATTTTAGAAACACTTATTGAAACTCAATTTATACAATTTGGGTATTGAAATAAATTACATATTTGGAAACTAGACTCTGAGTACTACATTTTATGATTAGTGACCTTTTCGAAGTTTCCATCTCTAAGTGCTTCAAATTTTAAGGTCAAATGTGTCAAATTCTGAAAATCAGGGAAAACACTTCCACTTTTTGGCCAAAAAGTGGACAATAATTTCTTGCCAGCACCCCTTAAACATTTGGTAGGATTTGAAAAATATTCTTCATGAGGTTTAATAGGTTCAATAGTCTCAAGCCAAAATAAATCCAATGAAAAGTTTCAATGGGAAGACACGGGTTTAAACCCCATATGATGCGTAGTAAAGATTTCATTTTGAAAGGGAAACTTTAAACATTTATGCACAATCGATGGGACAACTTTCATGGAGCATAGCCATGGGTAACCAAGCTTCGCATGAAATTGATCCGATGTATGGATGATGGAGAATGAGACATCTAATTGTTTTGGTGCAACTTTCAAAGAGAGGATGACAAAACCAATCATAGGCCAAGTGAAACCATTAGACGTTTTTATCCATGCTTTCAGTTTATCATATGTATCTTAGTAGAGTTCATGCACAAGTAAGAATTCTTCAGTTGTCACATTCTCTCCACAAACAGGATCAATTAATATCCCATTTGTGGGATTATCATTGATTCAATTGGGTATGTAAAGAGGACCATCAAGTGTTTTTGATTATATCCTTAAATGAGAAAGAAATGTCAAGAGGCATTTTAGTTCAACACTTACGATATTGGATTTCAATCAATCCAACCATACTATCCATAGTACTTTCTTCATTAGTATCCATGGTGTCGTCATTTGTGTCAACATTCATCACATCATTCTTTTTAGTTTCACTAACCTTGAAAAATGAAATATTATGATTTGGCATGGGGTTGGTAAAGATTTGTAGGTTTTTGTTGGGAGGGGCAACAGAGTTATTACCTTGATCATTGACACCTCCAATTTGAATACGATTAGAAATAATGAGGTCTTGCACAATATTTGTAAGACAGTTGCAATGTTTTGTATTATGTCTATTTTGACAATGAAAATGACAATAGGAATTGGATCTAAAGTTTGGAGGTAATGGTTTATTAGGATAAGGAGTTTTAACAAGAGGTAAGGAAATCATGTTCTTTTCTAGAAGTTGTAACATAGTGTTATGGAGGGTATTGGGTAAGGGAGTAAATTTTCTAGCTAGATACCCAAATGTAAAGGGGTTTATCTTCTTTATAGAAACCACTTGGGTATCAACATGTTGGGTCGGTTGAGGGGGATTTAGTTGTAGAAAGGCTTTTTTCTATTTCTAAAAAATTTGGCAATTGTTTTGATTTCCAGATTCATACTTTTCAAGATGGCTAGAGGTGGGGTTTGTTTCATGACTACTAATCGAGTTTTGATAATCACAAAGGGTAGTACACAAGTGTACGAAGGAAGGAAACATCATCATGCCAATATGATCTTGTATCTTAGTTTTTAAGTTCTCAATGAACATTCATTGAAGGTGAGGATTGGGAATCTTTACATTAATTTGGGAATAAAGCAATTGGTAGCATGAAATGAAGTCAGTAACCTTTTCATCATCCTTTTTCTTACATCTCATCAAATTAGATAATATCATCTTAGGAGTCATGTACACTTGGAAATGGTTGATAAGAGCTTGAACAAGTTCATTTAATGAACAAATTGAGTTATCCTAATCCGGTAACAAGGAAAACCATTCTAAAGAAATATCTTTCAAGGACCTAGGAAAAAGCTTAGCCAAGAGCTTATCTTCAAGGATGAAATCACTACATAAGGTAGTGTAAGCAGAAACATCATTAGAAGGATCTCCTTTCCCTCCATATTTCCCAAACCTAGGAATCGCTATATCTTGTGGTATTGACATCCTTAATATCTCCAAGGATAAGGGATTTCTTTTGACATAGTATGAAGGCTGGCCATTTTGATTTTAGTTGATGGTGGAAATTTTTTTTTGAAGGGATGAAACATTTTACAAGAGTTGGTTAAGGATGCCATCATTGGTTGTGTTTTGATGTGGAGGAGCATATGTGTTTGAAGGGGAAGTCAATGGAACACTTATGGGAGGTAAAGTGGTAGGAGATATGATGTGAGATACCAAAAAGGTATGAGGATTTCTAGTGGAAATACCCAAGGTAGGAATGATATTACTATTAGGTTGCATCATTGTAGTAACTTGAGGGTTGGTATAGGTGGGAATAGAGGTAATAGTTGTGGGATGAGGAATTTGAGTTCCTCCTTGACTTTGAGTAATATTCAAAGTTTGAGCACAACTAGTCATTGAGGTAAGATATTTTAAAAAAATATAATCTAATTTATGTGCAAGTTCTATTACTTTTTCACTTTCAATCATGTGGTGTATGTTATCTATGGTAGGGATAGCAGTGTTGGAATTTTTTTTAGTACTCACTTGATGTTTTAGGTTTGCTAATTCTTCATTGATTTGGAATATGTTTTCTTGAGGGATACTAGCAACCATTGTTTCAACACTATTCATACTACTTGAAGGTAAATAGTTGTCAAGGGTATGGTCCATACCTAGTGAACTAGTGTCAACACTATGAGTGAAAGAGCTCGATAACCCAAGATCCATGATGAGTGTGTTATCACGGGATGACATGAGCCTTGAACTATGTCTCACTATAGAATTATCAATAGGACACCAATTTGTAAAGCTCATGTAAAGGACAACCAATGAATGCAAGGTAAATGCAATGAACACAAGATAAATGATATGCTTTAATTCCAATTATTATGTTTTATAAATGCACTTGAAATAAAACCAAATTAAGCTAGGTCTAATGAAATGAATGAAACAAAAACTCAACAAACTAAAACAAATATCCAATAGTAAAAAACAAAAGCACATAAATGAAGTATTAAATGTTGTAAAATACAGATTTAGGTTTGATATAGGACTAAATCATCTATATGGGAAAATGAGTCATAGATAGGGTTTTCGACAGGTTTAGATACTAAAAAACAGTCAACAAAGAATTAGGAGAAATTAGGAGCAAAGACTTGCACCAGGACTAAATCACTCAAATGGGTGAATGAGTCCCAAATTAGGGTTTTCACACTAAATTCAACAAATTATAAGTTGATTCTAAGGTTTCTAACTTGTATGTTGACTTGAATATTTGTAATTATAGATTTATAAGGAAATTTAATGATATAATATGAAAAAATGCACCCTATATTCTCTTTTCACTAATGCAATATTTAGAAGCCCTAAATGCAAATTAACGAGTGCAAGATCTAATGCAAAGTTAATGTTGTTGGTGTGAATATATGTATTGTACCTAGCTAATTAACTCAATAGGTAATTAGGGGACATATTTTTTGGCATATGGCTTCTAGTGTTGTCATTGATGGCAACCTAAGTCATTCATCTGGTCTAAAGTCTAGTTTTGGTTCATACTAGTAGAACAGAATGAAGAACAAGGCATCCGGTTAAAGGCAAAGATGTCGATTTGAATATCTCACCGGACTACTAATTTGAGTTGTGGATCTTAGAGAAAGGTATGTTGATGTCTGTACTACCTTTTTCAAGAAGTATCTTGATGTGCATTCTCTAGTGTATGATATAGGAGATCCGGTGTGTTGATCTTTTGGTTATCTGTTCTAGAAGGCTGACTTGTCGAATATAGTAGTTGCAGATATCTAAGGAGTAATTGATTAAATATTTTCATGTTTGAATATGTTTATTTGGGTCCCTACTATGCTATGGCCGACTATGGATGTTGCGCATATAGATTTAGTTGAGGATCTAGCTGACAATTGAAAATTATTTTATGTTTTATGAAAGCTGACATGTGAATGATCAAATCCTTGATAGCGGATATATATATGAGATCAGTTATATCATTTTGACTATGAAAATGTGTGGGATGTGAAGTATATTAGTGTATGGTGTAAAAATCAAAAGAGTAGTGATGCAAATTTTGGATTTATGATGTGAAGAGCATAAAAGAGCAGAGCAGAGTAGAGTGAAGCACAGATACAAACAGTAGGTCCAGAATCTGATCTATGAGCCTAACCAGAACTGTAACTTGGCATAGGTAGATGCTACTACTTTAGTTCAAACATTTAGATGGTTTTAATCTAAACATTTTATAAGGTAGTGGGCCTTCTCTTTTGAGCAGTCAGCTCTAGGCAATGTAACTGACTGCAAGTGCATTCCCTTTTGTAAAACTTATATTTGAGTAATCAAATTGTGGATTAACCTCCACCGTGATTTTTCCCCTAATAGGGTTTCCACACAAAAATCCTTGTGTTATGGTGTTGTGAATTATTACTATATGTGTTTGCATCTTTCCTTCGATTTAATGTTGAAATGGTTTTGATATCAGATTAATAAAGATTATATTTGTAGAAAATTGATTCACCCCCCCCCCCCTCCCAGTGTTCCCTTGAGTCCAACAATTTGTATCAGAGATTATTTCCTTGGAAGAAGTTTAGAATCTTGAGGGTGATCTTGGAATTTAATGGAATCTGATGGTCTTTAGTAGCAGCTTCTGGTTGCACATGATGACCTTGATCAGTCTAAAGCAAAAGTCAGGGAATTAAGAGCGAATCTTAAAGATGTTGAGAAATTTATTCAAACATTGAAGGATCAGATTGTTAAATCCAGGGAGAAGAAAAAAGATATTTGTGATTAGATCCAACAAAAAGAGAGTGAAAACATGGATGATGCTCACCTGAATCAAACCTTGAAGGAAATAATTGAAGAATGTGAAAAGATTTCTAGAGACAATGCTACTCTAAAACATGAAATGGAATATATGGTGATGAAGTTAACTAAAGAGATTGAAGAAAGGAAGAAGAATGAGGAGAACCTTACTTAGTCATTAAAATAGAAATCTGATGAATGCAAAAGTTTAAATGGATAATTCATTCGAATGGAAAGTGAACTGTTACAATCTAGAAACAATGAAGAAGAACTTGAAAAACAAATTGTTATTCTAAGGAATGAACTTACTACTACAAATGAATATAAGGAGAAGTTTAAGATTGGATCAGTTAAGCTTGATGATCTGACACAAGGAAAAAAGAGTGGAAATGATAAATGAAGTCTTGGATATAAAAAAGGAGAAAGCTCTAGATCTAGACAAAATAATTTCAAGCAAGATAACCAAATGAACAAAGGTGGAAGGTATCCAGTAAGGAAACCTAATGCTCAAAATTTTAATGGATATTGTCTTTATTGTAATAAATTTGGTCATATGGTTTCTCAATGTAGAAGTAATGTGAAATCAAGAAACTCGTCATTTTCTAGTCAGTGTTTCAATTGCAAAAAATTTGGTCATAAATCAATTGAATGCATAAATGTGTCAAACTACGCTGTCAATAGAAGGAATGTTGAATGTTATACCTTTGGAAGATTTGGGTATATTTCTAATCAATGCATATCAAGAAGAAATCAATGGAATGATTTTTCCTGACAAGGAAATACTATGTGCTACAATTACAACACATATGGTCACATTACAAGATTTTGTAGAAACAAAAATATGGATAGAAGAGTCCGACATACAAAGCTATAAATACATAGAAATATGATAAAGGAAAAGGAAAATTGACTATAGATGGAATAAGAGATTAGATGAAGAAGACATGGGTAAGGAAGAATGAGTTTGATGCTAGAAATAATTTTGCATCAGAACCCGCTTCCGGTAATTCCTCCAGAAATTGATCTCAAGCCATTGGCCTAGGGGGAGTTTTTCAAGAAAATGTTTTTCCCCTATCAGTAAGCTGGTACCGGAAAGTGAAGGATTTTCAAAAAGGTGCATCAATGATTAACAAGGTTTTTGAAAAAATTTACAAAGAAATTCAAAAAAGCATAGGTCCACGGAAGAATTTTTCTCTCGTTGTCTGAGAAAACAGAGTATCCGAAAAAACCTAGGGAAAAAGAATTTATTACAAGTGTGTGAGCTATAAAAGACAAGTTGAAACTCTCATTTGTCACTTGGAATCGGAGAAGAGAAGAAGGAGAGCACTCAGTAGCAGAATTTTTAAGTAGTGAAAGTAATTCAGTGGTGAATCTCGAAACACTTCAGGTATTTTAGTTGTTTCCACAATTTCCATATATTTTGGTGTGCGGTTGACAAACCTAAGTACGAAAGATAAAATAGAAAAAATCAAAGGTTCAATCATTTTAGATGAATACAACAATGAGAAGATTAGGGCCATGAGAAATTTGTTGTCACCTAATGAATTGAAGTGGTTGAGAGAAGCCAAACACAAGAATTTGGACATTTGGAATGAGTTTCCCTATCTTGAGAATGCGGAAGTCCTTAAATTCATCTTGAGTAGATTGCATAATGATACTTTGATTCTAGATAAACCCTATATCATTTCAAAGAAATTAATTCAAATTTTTACTCGATTATGTAAAGTCGTGGATATACCAAGAAAGAGATCCATCCAAAATAAAGAAGTTGAAACCCTAACCGAAGTAATTTGAGATCAAAGAGAACTGATAATTTCAACGATCAAGAACCCTATTACAAGGTAAATTACACATGGAGTATCATATAAAGTCTTTTTCAGAAACAAAGAAGGAGCAACCTCAACTGGTGTAGTTTAAATCTCTCACAAAATGATAATTGAAGGTCAAGACTTTGACCTATGTGAATTGTTAAAGGATCAACTAATTGAGAGTGTGCAATTAACAAAGGAGACAAGTTAACCTTTTAGGTTTGGTACTCTGGTCATATGTCTAAAAATGTACTTTCTAAATTATTTTCCAATTATCAAAAATGTGGTATGGAAAGTAAATGAACCGATATGCAAACAAATCTACACATACTTCAAGAATTTGGCTAATTGTGATCAAGAATTTAGAAATTTATATAAGGATTCGCTAGGGAAGTTTGGTTTAGTTGGTATTTCTCTTTCGGTAAGAGCACTTTAAGTTGGTTCCTCCTCTGGTAGGATGGAGAGAAACCAAAAAATAAAAAAAGGAACTATAGAATATAGCCCTCCGGAATGCAAGATTCCTAGAACTGAAGGAAAAGAAAAGGAATAAGAAATTGTTGATATAAGTTAGATGAAGAATCCGATGAAGAAATTGGGGACCCACAGGGAAATGAATTGGAATTAGGTGAACAAGAAAATGAAATATCAGAAGCAAGTGAAGAAGAAGATGACCTGGCAAAGAAGAAGCTACATCAACTTATTCATAAGGAAGGTGGAATGTAGAAAATTGCCAAATTGTGGTCTAACAGACCCTCATATGATCAAGACATGATTCTAAGTGTTCTAAGTGCTCACATTGTGCAAAATAAGATCAAATTGGAAAGCTTTCAAAATATATTACTAGAAGAAATTATTGAATGCATGAAATAAACAATGGACTTTGAGTTTCAAGACAAAGAAGAAGGTGAAGTTATCTTACATTTGAAAGGGCAGTTCAAGCTATCACTTACCAAATTTAAAAAGAAAATGAATTAGCTGAGGAAATGCATAAGTGCATCTAATAGTATCTATAAATATTGCATTCATTTGCCTCATGTCGTCAGGAAATACAAAGAGAAATTAGAACAGATTGAAATAAAGTTGAATGGGATTGGGAAATTTTTTGATATTTTTCAGGATCAGGATGGTACAATCAGGAAAAACGATTCATGAGCTACAGTCTGAACACACAAAATTTCAATTCACTAAGAACACACTTGTGGACACTTTTTGGAAAGTGAGGGACCTAACTGAATGCAGACTAGAGCAAATGGTTGAGATACTGAGGAAAGGTGAGAATCTAGAGGAAGCGATTACAATTCTAGAATCCCTCACTAAGATTGTCAACAAGATATCCAAGAAAAACAACATGATCAAAATCTTTGGGATTACAATTGAAGCTTGGAAGAAATTTCTTCTACAGATGAAGGAAAATCATAAGATAATTTTCTAACTCTTTTTCAAAATTTTGAATCAGTTTTGAATTTTTTTGGATTTTGAACACATGTATATTGGGATATGTTTTGTCATTGATGTCAAAGGGGGAGAGAGAGCAATGAAAAATTCCTAATCAATCTTAGGGGCAGCTATGTTTTGAAATTTTTGAAGCGTAGGGGAGAGAGAGCAGTGAAATTCATTTTTCACTAATTGTTGCCATCAATGCCAAAGGGGGAGACTATTGGAATATGGCTTCTAGTGTTGTCATTGATGGCAACCTAAGTCATTCATTTGGTCTCAAGTCTAGTTTTGGTTTAGACCAACAAAACAAAATGAAGAAAAAATAATTTGATTAAAGGAAAATATGTTGATCTAAATATCTCACCGGACTACTACTTTGAGTTGTGGATCTCAAAGAAAGGTATCTTGATGTTCGTACTACCTTATTCAAGAAGTATCTTGATGTGCATTCTCTGGTGTACAATCTAGGAGATCTGGTGCGTTGATCTTTTGGTTATCTGTACTAGAAGTCCAACTTGTCGAATATAGTAGTTGTGGATACCTAAGGAGTAATTTATTAAATATTTTCATGTTCGAATATGTTTATTTTGGTCCCTACTATGCTATGGCTAACTATGGATGGTGCACATAAATATTTAGCTGAGGATCTAGCCGACAGTTCAAAAGTATTTTATATTTAATGAAAGTCGATATGTGAATGATCAAATCCTTGATAGTGGATATATATGAGATTAGATAAATTATTTTCAGTGTGCGAATGTCTGGGATGTGAAGTATATCAGTGTATGGTGTGAAAATTAGAAGAGTAGTGATGCAAAATTTGGATTTATGATGAGAAGAGAAGAAAAGAGAAAAGAAGAGAAGAGTGAAGTACAAAATCAAACAATAGGTCCAAAATCTAATCTATGATCCTAATCGGAACCACAACTTGGCATAGGTAGATGCTACTAATTCAGTTCAAACATTCAAATGGCTTTAATCTTCACATTTTGTAAGGCAGTGAGCCTTCCCTTTTGAGTAGTGAGCATTCCCTTTTGAGCAGTGAGCTCTAGGTAGTGTGCCTGAATGCAAGTGCATTCCCTTTTGTAAAACTTATATTTGAGTCCTCAAATTATTGATTAACCTCCACCATGGTTTTTACCCTAATAGGGTTTCCACACAAAAATCCTTGTGTTATGGTGTTGTGAATTATTAGTTTATGTATTTGCATCTTTCATTTGGTTTAATGTTGAAATGGTTTCAATATCAGATTAATAAAGATTAGATTTGTTCAACACTGATTCACCCCACCTCTCAATGTTCCCTTGAGTCCAAAAATATTCACATAGTTAAGTTTACTTAGGATAAAATATTCTTTCTAGAAGTCTTCATTGGCTTTTCTAGAACTTATCCTATCTAGCTATTATTGCTTGATTCTTAGGTAGTTAGTTTGTTAGTTGTCTCATGTAATAGGATTAAGACACTTTTCATGATCTTGTCTAATAATACTTCTCTACCTATCCTTTATAAGGAAGGCATCTCATGTACATTTTCATTCAATCAATTAAAAGCTTATTCAAGCATATTCAACCATTAATCAGTCTTGCATTGTGAAGCAAGACTTCTTTCCATTCTCTCTCTTGTGGAAGTGGTTTTGGTCTAGCTCTGATACCATGTGAGAGTAGATGGTGAATCATCTTCATATGTACTTTTCCAAAAAATATATATATATTTTCTCATCTTTTGCTTGTTGGATCAAAAACATGATTTTTGGGTTTTATTTTTAGCATTAACATATTTCTAGGTTTCTAGTTTTGTTTAAAAATAGTGAGTATATTTTTCAATCAAATCATAAATAAATATTTTTTTCTAGAAATCCTATTTCTTGCAGGCTAAATTCAAGTTTTTTGAAAAATTCATACTTTCTGGCCATAGTGTCCATTTTTGTCAAATGAAATATCATCGGAAAGTTGAGAAGCTCAATTTTCTAGTGGTGAAGTTGTTCTTTCAGAATTTTTTCCGTTTGGTGCCATATTTTTTTGATTGAAGTCAAATCATGTATTTTGGCTCCTGAGCTCATAACTTCTTCCTAACTTATCAATTGCTCGTAAGATCATGTATTGAGGTCAACAAATTCAAGATATATATCTAAGACTTTTAATGCACTCCAAATCAGAAATAAAGGGTTCAAAGGTTGAGTTCACCAAAATAAACCGTAGGAAATAGGTTTCCACCTTTCAGGAGATGGCACTAGGGGGTACCTATTTCATTCTTAGTTCATTAAAGGAAACCCTAGAGACTTCCACCCAATGATTCAATTGAGGGAAATAACAACACACAAGAGGGTTTCCTAAGGTATGATTAAAAGGGGTTCACCACTAAGAAAATGCTTAGAAAGAAGAAAATGAAAGCAATATGCAAATCTAGCTATGTGACCTATAAAATGAAACTTTAAATTATAATAAACTGAGTATAAACAAAGAAGAACCTAGAAGATTGGAGATTTCTGAAACAAGGTTTGCAACCTTGAAAATCTAACTTTTGATGCTCACTAGGACTAATACACCAGACTAGGCAATTTAGTCCTTGATAGGGTTTCTGGGTTGAATCTAAAATCTATTGCTAGCAAACTAGGATCTATGAAAATCTATTGAAAAGGTGTATGTTGGGACTCATATGCCCAAGTTGGTGATTTAGTACCATTATTAGGGTTTTACTGAAACTTTTGGATCCTCAAGTGATCTATTGTATCATTCATCTTTGAATAGTAGATAAAATGGGAAGATGAAAGGGGATACATTTTCCTCCTATTCTTTCCAAGTCTTTCAAATATATCCTAAGAAACCTAATAGGATTGACTATCAACCACTCAAGGTGAGCCAATACACAATTAGAAGGACTTAGGAGGGGGGATTTTCTAAATTTAAGGGGTTGACCACCAAGATAATGTTGGAAAACACACTACAATATTCAAAATACCTAAAATGAGCTAAATGAGATGCAAATACTGAAAATGAGCAACTCCAAGTTATGGTATGTGTACCTGGGAAGCCTAGAGATGATATGAGTATTCTAGAAATACAAAAAAGCTACAAAATATGTCTGGAAGACTAAGATGCTCAAGATGGTGTTTTAGGCCCACTGTTATTTTTTCAGGGAAAACATAGAATCTTCAGATGCCAAAATAGAATCCTGAAGAATCTCTAAAAGATATGTTGTGGAGGACTAAGATGCCCAAGATGGAATTTTAGTCCCACCCAAAATTTCTGAAAAGTTTGAATGTGGTGCTAATCTCCCATGTTTGCACTTGCTTCCTTCCAGATCTCAGGTTCTGAAACAACCATGTATGACCTGTAGGTGTGTTTATGTGAAGATGACAACTTTCAAATGCAACTTTCCAACTTTTCAACTTTGCACTCCATGTGATCTTCAAGTCTTCAACATAGATCTACAAACACAAATGGACAAGATGGGAAAAAATTGCTGATTGTTAGTGAATGGGGGTTTTCCTTGGTCAAACCCCTTGTTGGTAATTAAACCTTGAAATGAAATAAAAATGATGAATGAAGAAAATGCAATTCTAAAACTCACGAAACCCTTATAATGACTGCAAACTTGTGTGAAATGGATGCAATGGATATGGATCTTGAAATGCTTGATAGATCTTGAATTGCATGCTTTCTTGAATCAAAACCATCCATCAAAAATGTTAGCACAACAACACACATGATGCAAGAATAGCCTTTGACATGATGCTTGAATCTTGATGATGGCTCTAAATGATTGATGATTTAATCTTGAATTCTCTTCATATCATAAATTCAAATTGCTAGGATGATCTCATGAATTCTTAGGATTAAAATGAATGAATGAACCTTGTATTTATACTTATCTATGCTTAATATCCCAAAATTGTATGACACCAAGCCAACATATGAATTCATTAAATGAAGGAGGTTAAATCCCTCCAAAATTTGAATTTCAATCCTGAAAACATGACTTAAGGAGGACTAAGATTCCCTAGGTGGAGTCTTAGTCTCAAGTGATGAAACTTGGGGCATAGACACCAAAAGGGTGCCCAAATAAGATACCTCAAAATTAGGGTCCTGAAACCTCAAAGGGAGAAAGATGCCCTTAGTGGCATTTTAGTCCCAACTTGAAATAAGGGACACACCAATCAAAATCGTTAGGGGATCACTTACACATTGGAGAATGTCAGGATTAACAAGAAAAATATATCATTCATAGGGCTTGTGGACACAAAAAATGACCAAATAAGCCATAAATAATGATAAATAAAACAAGGTGCGCCAAAAAAGTGTGAAAATGCAAGGGTATGCATTTTACTACATTAAATTTAGCCACCAATTTAGTGAGAGGATGAACTTGCTTCAAACTCACACTAAAGTAGTCAACCATGCAATCAGGAGGGGTTCAAATGTACAAATGTTAGTAAGATAAGATGACAACAATCAAGAGGGTGGTCAAGCCCCCAATATCATGATCCTATGATGAACCAACATAGGGACAAAGGAACACACTTGTAGATGATATATGAAGCCAAAATCATATCAAAAATATACGCCATCAAAGACAAAAAAAAAGGAAAAAGGAAAAGAACTACAATGAATCAAGCTTCAACTGGTTGTCCAACGCAATGGACTGAGTCTAGGCTTGAAGAGGGTTTACAAGTGGAACATGTTGTCCACTATGCAAAAGAAACATGCTCATGAGGGCTAGTGGGAAGTAGTTTTCCACTAAGTGAGCCCCAAGAGGGACCATATCAAATAAATACCTCCATAACTTTAATAAGGTACATAAATGCATGCTCACAAAAGCTAGTGAAGCTAGTTATTCACTAGGTGATCTCTAGGGGGTCCATATCAAATCCATACCTCCATGACTTTAATAAAGACAAAAGGAAAAATACATGCTCACATGGGATATGGAAGCTAGATGTTCACTAGGTGAGACCTAGGGGGTCCATATCAAATCCATACCTCCATGACTTTAATAAAGACAAAACAAAATATGGACACTCACATGGGCTAGTGAAGCTAGTTGTTCACTAGGTGAGCCCCAAGAGATCCATACCAAAGCCATACCTCCATGACTTTAATAAGGACAAAAGGAAAATCACAACGCAACCAGAAAGAGAGATGTTTGTGTGTTGCCAAAAAGTGTAGCCTTTGGCACTTTTTCACTCATTTTGGCCTTTTCCCTTGGATTTTGGCCTTGTTTCCCTTGATTCAATCTTATAAGCTTGGAATTCAGCAATAAACTAAGGGTTTTTAACTAATATGTTGTGAAGTTTTGTAACACATTTCCTCACTTTTCTAAGACCCTCTCAACACAATTCACCTAAACAACACCCTCTTACATCTTTCTAAGCCTTGTGACAAAGTGTTGTAATGAATTTTCACACTTGTCTAGGATCATCACCCCTAATTAATCCTTTTTCTATGCTAATTTGTCCCCTTCATGTAATTTTACTGATGACTTAAGTGTTTTTCGGGAGGCAAATCTGATAAAATTTATTAAACATTATTTAATTCCCGACCACCACTTGAAATTGCCTAAGTGCACTAGGTCGCCACCTTTGGTGACCTAGTCCCTTTTGGCATAAACTACAAAATTAAAACAAAACCTAATGGGAATCTTTCCTCCTAAACCCTAGTGTCGGCCTATCATGTTGCATTTCAGGAAAATTATGGTTTTTCATGTACAAATAAGGGTTTTCACCTTAATTTTTCTCTCTCCCAATCTCATTCTTACATCTCATCACAAGAACTCTTGCAATCAAGACTTCAAAAGAAAAAAATCAAGTACAAGGGTTTCACAAGAAACCTCAACTAGAGCTATCCTTGCATGTTGTAGACCATCAACAACAAAGATTTGGTAAGTGTTTCCATTAAGTCACTTTTGGGAGTCATAGACACGAACTACTACAAAAGAAGAAAGTATCAACTAGGACCCACATAATCAGACCCTAAATCCTCAGAAAGCATCAAGAGGAATAGGTCACCACTATTGGCGGACTTGTCCCTATGCTAAGCCTGAAAAAGGGTTTTGCATTTTTGGGTACCATTTTTCCTGAAACCCAGTCCAACAAAGTTTGATGATAGGAGGACTAGGTCACCCAACTTGGCGTAAGTGTCCCTCTACTGATTTCAGAAAATTTCTAGAGCACTCTGGGGCCTCTCATCTACAACATTCCATTTCGAGGTGCACAAGTTCTGAAATTTTTAGTTACTTTATGTTTTGCATACATTTAGGTCATTTTATATTAGTTTGCATTAGTTTACATTTTCATTTAAATTTCATAATTAGATTAGTATCATTTCATTTTTAGTTTTCAGCTACACAACACAAAAATATCACAACCTTCATCAATCAGCCCTCCCTTTTAATGAAATCACCAAAAATCCCATAACCACCAAGCAAAAAGAATGTCATTCCCACACATCAAGAGCTCCTAGGGTGAAAAACCCTAAGGGCCTAGTAGAGGGAATCATCTTACCCTAGGTCTACTATTATATTTTTGGTGGTTCAGTTTGAAGGGATTTCTCTTAGTTAATATGAGGTCTTACTCTTAGTGGACATCGTTCCTAATGTCTCCAAGAAAGGACCAGTCAAAGGATAAAAGATTCACCACTGAGGGGATGGAGTGTGTCACACCACCACTAAGGGGAATATAATATGCTGAGATAGGTCACACTCTTGAAGGAAATTACTCCCAATTTCATGCCAAAGAGTAAAACACATCATATGAAGAAAGAAAATCACATCAAGGAACATGGAAAAGAAAAAATGCAAATAAAATTGTGTTGATATAATGCTAATGTATGCCCCCACTTTAAAGGAACTACTAACACCATACTGTGATAAATTACTTTGAAGTAGACAAACATGGAAAAGAAAATGGAAAAATGGGTTGCCCTATAGAAATAGATAAGGGATCTATGGATTTGGGGTCAGTATATATGTCTTTGTTGCAATGATATTAGAGAGCTCGAAACTGTCATCATTCCCCAAATACACACAGAATTGGATGAATGACACAAAGAGAGCAAAAAAAATAAAAGATTTTTAAATGAACATGGAAGAGACATAGGGTGTGTCGATGCCTTGCATCATCCCCAAAAATAAACATAAGACAAAAGAGAAAAGAAAAGAAAAAAAATATTTTGGGTCAACATGGAAGAGACATTGGGTGTCTTGATGCCTTGCATCATCCCCAACAGGAAAACACAAGAAAAAAGTAAAATGTTAAATGAAAAGCAAAATATTATGACATAAAGAAGAAGGAAGGTACAAATAGAGGAATACACAAATAGAGAGAAACATCAAATAGAAATCATAGGGGATCACAATACGCACATACAAGGGAAAGCGAAAAGAAAAAGAAAAAGACTAGTAAGGCACATGTGGATCAACCATCCAACAGGTCATCTGCATCCCAGTCTTATTCAGTATATGTGGAATGCAAATCACTAGTGAGAGGGATCACATCAAGGGAAGTACTAGGAGAATCACCAGGTTAAACACATGGTGAAGTGCACAGTTTAGGAGGATCATCATGGTTGTTATCATTTAAGCTCATGGATGAGGAAAATAACAAATTCAACTCATTATGCACATCCTCATTGATTTTAACTATTTCCTTGTCATCATCCAAGTTAACCATAATAGGAGGATGAATGATAATATCCATAGAAGGTTCTGATCCTTGTTATAGTGAATTAGCAGTTTCTAGTAAGAGAGGAGACTCATCATTTATTGCTTCTGTCAAGTTTGGATTTTGATTTTAAATGTTGTTCTTATTATTCATCTTTTGAGAAATATCATGATTCCTATGTCTACACTCTCTAGCATTGTGGTTCCTTTTATTATGATTTTAAAATTGTGTTTGTGTAGGAGCAGGTGGATCAACCATAGGTTCCTTTTCTTCTTGTTAGGGAAGAATGGAAGAAACAATGGAAGGTTGTCTAGCCACTTTCTCTTTTGCTTTATAAATTTTCTTAGGCAGTAGATTAGTACTTGTCTGGTTTTATCTATGTCTCTTGAAGGAAATGGGTAAGGGTGTGTTTATGGATGGGTCATGGTTTTTTGGAAGGGATTTAGGCTCAACTTTATCTTTTTTAGGCGGTGGAGGGAATTTTTCAAGGGATAGCCTGGTTATGCATTTTTCTTTGAAATTTTGGTAGGATGGGAAATGGAAGTCTTTATGCTATCTTATAGGTTCCATGGGTTTAGGCCAGAAATAATCTAAGGAGAAATTTCCATGGGAAGACAAGGGTTTAAAGCCACTATGGTTTACAGTGAATATTTCATTACCGACTGAAAACTTTAAGCACTTATGGACAACAAATGGGATCACATTCATGGATTGAGAACATTTGTGGCCTAAATTCAAATGAAATTGGTCTGAGTTAGAGATGATAGAGAATGATACATTTTATTTCTTTAGTCCTACTTGTAAAGGGAGTGTGATCGAGCCCATCATAGCATGAGAAAGCCATCATGCATTTTGATCCATGATTTTGGTTTATCATATCTATCTTGAGTGAGTTCATACACATATACAAGTTCTTTTGTGATCACATTCTCTCCACAAACAGGATCAATTAAAATCCCAAGAGTGGGCTTATCATTATTTTTGTCGGCTATGTTTAAAGTGGACCATCAGGTGCATGTTTAACTATTGCTTCTGAAGAGAAAATAATTTCAATGGTTTTATATTTATAAGGCCCAATGTCAACCACTCCTATCATTGTATCAATAGGACTTTTTTCATCAGTATCCATAGGATTCTATTCATCACCATTCATACTATTTTGTTCTTGATTGTTGACATGTTCATCATCTGTTTCAACATTAATCACATCAAGCTTAGTTTCATTAGCCTTAATAAATGAAATATTATGGCTAGGCATGGGATTGGTAAATATTTTCAAGTTCTAGTTGGGAGGAGCTATGGAATTACTACACTTTTCATTCACATCTCCAATTAGGATATGATTGGAATAAATGAGGTCTTGCACAACATTTTTAAGACGCTTGCAATGCTTTGTGTCATGTCCTTTTTTTTGTGATAAGCACAATAGGCATTGTGTCTAAAGCTTGGAGGTAATGGATTTCTAGGTTCAAGGGGTTGGATGATAGGTAAGGTAAGCATGTCCGTATTTAATAGATAAGTCATGATATTGTGAAGGGTGTCAGGTAAGGAAGTAAATTGTCTATGTGGATCGCTAAATATATAAGGATTTATCTTCTTTATAGCGGTTATTTGGGTATCAATGGGTTCGGTAGGTTGAGAGGTGGAATTTAGTTGAAGGAAACTCTTAGGTTGTCTTTTCAAAGGTTGATAAATATTTTGGTTTGAAGTTTCAGAATTTTTAACAAGGATAGGGGTAGCTTTTGGTTCACTAGCACTTATAGCATTTTGATAATCTCAAATGGTAGTGCATAGCTGCATGATGGAAGAAAATTTCATCATAGTGAGCTTCTCCCTTATCATGTTGTGTAATTTTTCTATGAAGATATTTTAGAGGTAGGAATTGGGAATCTTCACACTAATTTGGGAATAAAGTGACTGGTAACGTGAAATAAACTCAATGACTTTTTCACCTTTATTTTTCTTGCATCTCATCAAATCAGCCAATGCCATCTCAGGAACCATGTGCACTTGGAAATGGTTAATAAAGGCCTCAACAAGTTCATTGAATGAAAAAATTGAGTTATTTGGTAATGGAGAAAACCAGTCCATGGCCATGTCTTTCAAGGATCGGGGAAAAATTTTGGCCAAAAAATTGTCCTCAAGGATAGAGTCACTGCACAAAGAAACGAAGGAATTAACATCATTATTAGGATCTCCCTTTCCTCCATATTTATCAAATCTATGGATCTCTATACCTTTTGGCACAAGATTTCTCAATATCTCCATTGATAATGGATTAATCATGACATAGTATGAAGGTGGAACATTTTGATTTTGATTTATGGTGTAAAATTGACATTGAAGGTGTTGGTAAGAGGCACTGCGAGGATCACTTGGTGTTGTCATTGATGGAAACCATAATTTATGTTCAGATCTGTGCACCATCATTTGGCTGTATCGGTAGGAAGATTGAAGACTGTCAAGCAAGAACAGAGTATCCAATAGCATAGTGTTCATCGATCTAAAAGATGATTACTGGTTATTATTTTTCTTTGTGCAGCTCAAGGAATATTTATTGACATATCATCTTTGTCTTTACTAAAGCACATCAGCTCGTACCATATTTTGTAAAAGATAGAAGATTTGGTTGAAGTATTCTTAGGTTTTCTTGTAATAAGGCTAACTACTTGAATTTACATAGTCGCGGATGTATGGGAACTAATTAATTAAGTATATGTTTGTTTTTATTTCATTATTTGGGTCCTAGCAGAGTTATGGCTGACCTTTGTGGGTACGCATTGTATATTTCCTATAAAATGAGCTGCCAGTTGTAATTATCTTTTGAAGCCGACAGTGTGTAAATGAAATCTCTATTATGGATATATATACTTGATCCTCCATATCATTTTGTATGATGTACAAGTTGTGTCATTGTTTGATCAGTGAGTTAGAGAAGAGAAGAGGTGTGATAATGCGCAGTTTCACTTGCACATAGATGATCTATGTTATGTACATAAACAAAATTGTAGACAAAAATTCCAGATTCAGTCTATAGAAGAAAAAATCAATTGATGTACTTTAATTGGAACTATAATCAAGCATTCTAGATGCTAATCCTTCAGTTCAAATTGTTAGATGGTTTTAATCTGAACTCTTTTTCTTTTGAGCAATGAGCTCTAGGCAATGCGCTTGAATGCAAGTGCATTTCCTTGTAATATTAACTTTTGAGTATACTCAGAATGTAACTTGTGGATTGGCCATCTACTATGGTATTTCCCCTAATAGGGTTTCCATGTAAAAATATTGGTATTATGGTGTTGTGTTTTCCTTCATGTTCATGCATTATGAATGTATGTTACTGATTCTTCAAAGTTAAAGATTAGTGAAGATGATTTTTGCATAACATTGACTCACCCCCCCTCTCAGTGTAGCTTGTTTCAATCAATTGGTATCAGATCCTATTCCTCTAAAGAAGAAGAAGTCTAAAAAATTGGGGAGATCTTGGAAAATATATCAATAGATTCAAGAAATCTTTAATAGAAACTTATGGTGGCCCTAGATAACCTTGATCAATCAAAAGATGAAGTTCATAAACTATAAGAAAATATCAAAGATGCGGAGAAATTCATCGAGTCCCTGAAAGACAAAATCAACAAGTCAAGAGAAAAGAGAAAGGAGCTCTATGATCAAATTCAACATAATGATGAAGATGATCAGTCTAGTAAAACTCTGAAAGATAAGATAAAGGAATGTGGAAAGCTTACGCAAGAGAATATAGTTCTCAAGCTTGAAATGGAATCCATGATGATGAAGATGACAAAGGAAATTGAAGACAAAAAGAAGAATGAAGAAAGTTTGGCTCAATCCCTAAAAGAAAAATTTGAGAGAACTCATGGTGACAAACGAGGTCTTAGATTTAAAGAAGGAGAAAGCTCAAAATCAGGACAAAAGGACTTTGGACAAAGGCAATTCTGGAAAAGCAACCAAATGAACAAACCTGGAAGGTATCTAGTAAGACAATCTAATGCTCAAAACTTTAGTGGATATTGTTTTAAATGCAATAAGTTTGGACATATGGATTCTTAGTGTACAAGTAGGATGAATCAAAGTGGTCCACATTTTTCAGGATAGTGTTTCAATTGTCATACGATAGGTCATAAGGAAAATGAATGCATAAGCATGATGAATCAATTTCACATCAAATTTTACACATGCAATAGATTTGGTCATACTGCTAATCAATGTAGATCTAGAGGAAACCAATGAAACAACTTGTTTGTAAAAATAAAAGTTATATGCCACTACTACAACAAATTTGGTCATATAGCAACATATTGCTGGAATAGAAAAGGTTTGGTAAATTGAAAGAAAAATGTACAGGAAGACATCAAAGGAAAAGGGAAAATCACTGTAGATACAGTAAGAAATAAAATGCAAATGAAATGGATAAGGAAAGAACCTTCTACTGAAGAAAGTGTGCCAACACTGGAACCTACATTTGGTAATTCCTCCAGGAATTAGTCTCAGGCCCATGGCCTAGGGGGACTTGTTAAAGAAAATTAGATGAACTCCTAACCGGAAAGAAACAGAGGATGTTGATGTGTTCATTAGATGGTCAATCGACCAACAGATGGTATTCAACTCATTAGAGGGATCAATGTGCCAAAATGGAGGTTCACAAATGTTTTTCTTACCACTGTGTACTAATACAGTGCAACTAGATGTATTAGGGTTACAAAATTTATTGTGAATAAAAGTGTTAGGTGCGAAAAGCATAAAAGTCCATTTCATACTTCATTTCTCACATTGCATTTTGATGAAAAATAAGTGTGAAGAGCTCACAAGCGATCTTTGGCGAAATTCAAGCATCAGAAGAGATTCAACACTTCAATTACGATCTGGCAAAAAGGGTATTCTACTAAAAATCTAAAAATATATGATTTTGAAGAAATGAGTACTCCATTGGTAGTAGAAGTAAAGGATCTTTCTCGACCAAAATTCAAATGGCATCCCTATAAGTCTCTTGAGATTGACCCCTTAGGAGCCTTCTCATCAGTCTCACATGAAGTTTTGCATATGGAAGATATTATTGTTTATATTCATGTGAATCTTCAAGAACTTGGTAGTTCCCAACTTTTGGATCTGTATAGACATCACATTGTTAATGAAAACTACCATATAAAGCTAGAACATAAGATTTTGGAAACAAAGAAATTTGTATAGATGGCTATCCCATTTTATGGAATTGGAATGGGTATGATATATTCTGAGCCAAGTACACGATGAATTCATGTGGCTTACCATCCAATTTAAAATCACCAAGGAAGCCATCACTATCATAACTGGTTTAAATTCTTTCGGTGGGTAGCCCATTCTCAAATCTATGAAAAAACAAACTATCACAGATGCAACTGGATCTACTTATGATAGAAGGGCTATGACTATAGACAAAATCATTGATATAGATGTAAAATTTTCCTCCATGGTAATTTGTTACAAAATCTACCACTCTAGCTGAGAAAATTCAGTATTTGGCACAACTATCTATACAACCTACCAAATGATCAAAGAAAATGTTGACTACGATCTATGTGAATTTTTGAGGATCCAACTAATGGAAAATCTGGCCAAAATAAAGAAGGACAAGCAAAACTCATTCAAATATCGTACCTTGCTTCTATGATTGTTCTGTTATTTCATGAATGAGATTCTAGGAATTGGCAAAGTTCAGTGGAGAAAAGACACTCTGGTAATTCAACAAATCAAAGATCAACTGCATAACAACAGGGACACATAATCAAGGAATTCCGCTATGTGGGAATATTTCAAGGAATTTTAGAAAACGATGCAAGAAAAAGAGAGGATTCCTACCTCTATTGTAGAAAAATACAAGGACTCTATTTGCTTCATAGTGAGCATTGATTAGTGTATGATGGAGTCCACTGACCCTAGAATGGTTTGGATTATGCCTATGGGTTATGAAGCTGACAAAACAATCTTAAACATGTATGCTCAACATATCATAAGCAAACCAATTGATCCGACAGAGGAAAGTTTCGAAACCTATACTGAAAAAGATAAATAGGTTCATAGTGAATTGAGAAATCCTATTGGCACTAAGCATGTAAGAAAAGAAGTTGAGATTTTCGCAGAAATCATGGGAATACCTCCAAAATTTATCAAAAAGGGTAGAGAGAAAAGAGTTGAAGATGAAGCAGCAGGAAAAGCCACCAGAGAGGCATGAAAGACAAATTCAGAAGGTCTAATAGTACAATCTAGCAAAGCTAGGACTACAAGAAGCTATGTATCCCAGATAGCCCCTACAGAAAAAGTCGCTCCTATAAAATCCGATCCCAAGAGATCCAGAAAGGAAGGAAAGAAGAAAATAAAAAGAGTATATATGGCTATCTCATATGATGGGGAAATAAAATATGATAAATAAATCAAGGAGATCCAAAGTCAGGGTACTAAAGAAGCTGTAGTCACTCAAAGCAATCCTTTCGATGAAGGTGATCAATCCAAAAAGAAAGAAAAGGAAAATGAATCAGGTATGTTTGTGCAAGCTATTGAAAAAGCTATGGTTTAGGATGGAAACTTGAAACCGCTTCAAAAATGGTATGAATCTTTCAATATTTATGATAAAAGAATTCTAGAAGAGGCAACTATAAATAAAATGAATACTTTCAATGAAGTTCTGATTGAAGTAATGAATAATTTTCCAAAAAGTTTGTATGACATTCTAGAAGCCAGAAGGTTAAGTGTCAGAAATGAAGAAAAGCAAATGAGAGAAAGGATTCTAGTTGAACTATGTCCAACTATGTCTCTAGATGAAATGAAGGCACTCCTCAACAGATCATAAAATAAGTTTAGAAGTAAAACAAGGGTAAACCAACTTATGATTGGTAAAATAGAGGAAGTCACAAAGGAAACTGGGAAACTTCTAAGAGAAATACTACTGAGTAAAAAAATTAATAATTTGTCTAAGGAAACCCATGTTGATAATGCTTTCCCTGATTCAGAAAATGAAGTATTTGAAAGAGATGTTGATGATAATAATGATGTTGATGCTAACACTAAAACTCCCATGGAAGTGGAGGCACTTGAAAATAGTTCAGATGAAAACGAAGTTGAAATATTTGAAGCCAATCCCATCTCTTCAGCTAAGGAAACACTTGTAAAAGAAAATGAAGAAGTTTTAGTCTCTATAAGAGACACTGCTAAAGCTATCAAGCAATTTCTGGATACACAAAAGGAAGAAATGGATGTAGAATTGATCGATGGTCCCATTCACTTATCTACCTTGAGCCTGATTCAGAAGATGAGAATAGCTACTCTCACTCAAGCTCAGGCAAGAGAGGAGTTACTAAAATCTCATGTCAAGGACAATGAATTGTTAAATCTAGAATCTAGGGTATTGGAGAAATTAATGCCATCTTATGTAAAAGATGTCTCTAGCTCATCCTCCTATGAACTAAGAAGGCTAATCAGCTCTGTTGACACCCATTTTGAGTCATTTGAAAATTCAGCCATGACAAAGGTGCGGAAAGAATTCAATGCTAAAATATTTAGTAGCATGATAGAATTGATTGATCAAGATAAAGAACTCTTGACTACATGCACTGAGAATGTGAAGGAAGCTCTATCTGAAGGAAAACAAAAATATAAAGCATGCCTATCTTTTTCAAAATTTATAGAGGAAAATGAAAAGAAGGTCAAAGAGTTGGAACTCAAACTAAATGCTATCTCTGAAGCATTTGATCAAGTAACCAATACTGTTCATAAAACATAAAGAGAAGTAATGTCTCTTCTCAATAATATACAAGGATTGAAACATGAAAACAACAAAATTATTTCTAGAAGTAGTGAACTCTGGAGCATCATCTATCCAAACCTTGACATATTGTCAAGTGCTCTTAAAAAAGGAGAAGAGTCTTTAAATTTTGCAGATCCATCCCACCTGGAGTCTGTGAAGACTCAATCCTTTATAATCTATGGTCACATCACAATGTTGGAAAGTCTTAGAAAAATTTGGGATACAAATCTGGATCAGCTAAAGAAAGGCTTTGCTGATATTTTTCAGTTGATGTAAGTTATAGTTTTTTTTCTCTCAATTTTTTTTTGTTGTATCGACACATATTTTTTGACATTTGGGTATGTGTAGGATCATGATGGGCCAAAAAGTGGTGATATGTAAGCCATATGATAGTCCATGTGGCTGACGACTTTTTTCTTACCCAAAATTGATGAAACGAAAAGGGTTTTTAGAGGAGATTCTCAGCTTTCCACCAATATAAATTATGTTTTACTTTGAATTTAATAAATAATTATTATTCATTTTCTATTAGAATTATGAATAAAGTCTTGATTGATACCTGTTGATTGAAAAACATCTATAACTTTAAAAAGGTATCATATTTTTTCAATCTGAAACATGCGTCAGATTCTATGCTTTGCACATTATAGGATTAAAAAAGAAAAAAATGAATTTGATGAATTTTTGACCAAGTTAAGGTGGTTAGACAGACGAGCTTTTATATTTTTTAAAAGTTGTAAGAAAAAAATCATAATTAATTATTTACTTGGAAAAAAGTTATAAAAAAATATGCATCACATTGGGACATGAGTCGTCTAATTATATCTAAAAGCTTATAAAAAAATATTATCATTTTATTGTGGTTAGGGTGGTCAAACATACACCTACTTCTTATTTTTACCTTGAAATTTAAATACTACAGCATCGAAATTTCAAATTTTCACCAAATAGATTTTTTTTTAAAATAAAGGTCTAGTAGTTTAGAAACTACATTCAATTTTCTACAGATTCTATTTTTACATTTTTTTGAAATAATATAGATAACTTATTCAGATTTTTACGTCAAGTTGTCTAACTCTGATTTTTTGTCTTTTTATTGCCACTTAAGGGCCTGTTTTTTCCATGATGATCCTACACATACCCATTTGACACCCACCATTTCCATTGATTCCAAAGGAGGAGAAGGAATAAAGTGAAAAATTCTTAATCTTCTCAGGGGAAGAATTGGAGAATCACATTTTTGAATTTTTGTTGACTGGTATAGTCTATGGTTTGACACTTTGTCATTTTTCACTAAGTGTTTCCATCAATGCCAAAGGGGGAGATTATTGGAAAGAGATACTGCGAGGATCACTTGGTGTTGTCATTGATGGCAACCATAATTGATGTTAGATCCACACACCATCATTTTTCATCCACACACCATCATTTTTCCATACTGGTAGGAAGATTAAAGATTATCAAGCAAGAACAGAGTCTCTGACAGCCCAGTGTTCATCGATCTGAAAGATGATTACAGGTTATTATTTTTCTTTGTGCATCTCAAGGAATATTTTTTAGAATATCATATTTATCTATTGAAGCGCAACGACTTGTACCATATTTTGTGAAAGATAGAAGATTCAGTTGAATTATTCTCAAGTTTTCTTGTATTAAGGCTGACTACTTGAATCTACATAGTTACAGATGTATGGGAACTAATTAATTAAGTATATATTTGTTTGTATGTTATTATTTGGATCCTAGCCAAGTTGTGGCCAACCTTTGTGGGTACACATTGTATGTTTCATATAATATGAGCTGACAGTGTGTAAATGAAATCTCTATTATGGATATATATACTTGATCCTCTATATCATTTTGTATGATGTATAGGTTATGTCATTGTTCGATTAGTGAGTTAGAGTAGAGAAGAGGTGTGATAATGCACAATTTCACTTGCGCATAGATGATATGTGTTATGTGCATAAGCAGTGCAGAGAAGAATTCCAGATTCAGTTTGTAGAAGAACAAATCAGTTGATGTACTTTAATTGGAACTGTAATCAAGCATTCTAGATGCTAATCCTTCAGTTCAAATTGTCAGATGGTTTTAATCTGAATTTTTTTTCTTTTGAGTAGTGAGCTCTAGGTAATGCACCTGAATGCAAGTGCATTCCCTTCTAATATTCATTTTTAAGTATACTTAGAATCATACTTGTGGATTGGCCATCCATCGTGGTTTTTCCCCTAACAGGGTTTCGACATAAAAATATTGGTGTTATGGTGTTGTGTTTTCCTTCTTGTTCATGCATTATGAATGTATGTTACTAATGCTTTAAAGTTAAAGATTATTGAAGTTAATTTTTGCATAACACTGATTCACCCCCCGTCTCAGTGTAGATTATTTCCAGCAAAAGGGATGAAAATCTTTGTAAAAGTTGGTTAATTATAGGATCATTACTTGTCGTGTGAGATGGAGATGAAATGTTGCTGGTTTGTATGTGTTGGAAGGACAAATGAATCGATTTCTTGTGGGAGGAGGTATGGGATTAGATGCCACATAGGTATAAGGAGAACTAGTTGAAATGTGTGAGGTGGGAAGGATATTACTATTTGGTTGCATCATTGTGGTAACTTGAGGAGTTGTGTAGGTTAGGATAGATGCTATGGTTGAAGAGGGATTCCAGTTTGATTTCCTCCTTGCACATTATCTTAAGTTTGAACACCATTAGTGGTGGAAAGAAGATTTTTTCCAAATATGTGAGATGTGTTATGCACAAATTATAGTCCTTCATCACTTTCCATCATGCAGTGAATACTATCTATGGTAGGTATAACAGTGTTGGAAATGTTTTTAGTACTCACACTATCTTGTAAATGGGCTAGGTCTTCATGTATTTTCATTATGTTTTCTTGAGGAATATGATCAACCATTTTTTGAACACTTGGCATAATTCTTGTAGTTAAGGTGGGCAAGGCAAAGGAGGTGTCAAAGGTATGGTCCATACCTAGTGAACTAGTGCCAATACTAGAAGTATGAGAGCTTGATAATCCCAAATCCACAATGAGTGTCTTATCCTAATATGCCATGACTCTTGCACTTCCTCTAACCACAGTATTAGCACTAGGAAGCCAAGTATTACAACTCGTACAAGGAATAAATGATGAAAGATGAAATGAACACAATTTCCTATGCTTGAAAATACACTTGAAATGAAAGAAATTGGAATAACAAGAATTTTGGAAATTGAAACAAAAAACTAAAAGCAGCCCATAGAATCACAGAAAAGCGATTTCAGACCCTAAAAAATTGGAGAGTCAAATTCAATAGGGACTAAGACGCTAGTAAGGGTGTTTTATTCCTCCTAGTGAGATTCTAAAGTTCTGGAGGCTGAAACAGACAACAAACAGTAGAGAGAGGATTCTGAGTAGAAAAAACCTGAGAGGAACTAAGATGCCAAGAAGGGCATTTAAGTCCTAGCAGAGGTTTTTTTTGGAAAAAACAATTTTTTTTGGCTTGATAACAACTTTCACAGGTTACCTACCCAGGGACCTGATGCATGGAAATAGAAAATGGTGTAAATGGATGCAAAGAAAAGTAATGATTAACAAGAAATTGAATGCAAGATTTGAAATACAATGTTTCTAAATTCAAAGAAGAGAATGAACAATGCACTTTTAAGTTTTTCAAAGAAATAGAATGATGCAAGAGAGGAAAAATGCAACCTATATGCATTTTCACTAATGAAAAATCTGGAAACCCTAAATGAAATTTCACTAATGCAAGATGCAAGAAACCCTAGATGCATAATGCAATGAATGAAATCAAGATTTAGGACTCTCAAGGAATCCAAATCAGAAAAGGAAGAATTCTCAAAAGATGTCAGGTTCGCCAAAATGAACCAAAGATAAAATGGGAAGATGAAAGGGGATACCTTTTCTTGCTATTCTATCTAGGTCATTAAAATATGCCCTAAGAACCCTAATAGGATTGATTATCAACCTCTCAAGGTGAGCCAATACACAATTAGGAGGACTTAGGAGGGGGGTGTTCTTTTAGATTTAAGGGGTTCACCACCAAGCAAATGCTTGGAAAAGACAATATTGGAAAAAACACTATGATATGAAAAATACCTAAAATGAGGTAAATGAGAGATGCAAATAGTAAAAATGAGAAAATCCAAATTAGGGTATGTGTAATTGGGAAGCCTGAAGATGTGAGGATTCTAGAAATACAAACAAGCTACCAAAATATGCATTGGAGGAATAAGATGCCCAAGATGGTGTTTTAGTCCTACTATTGTTTTCTGATGCATACAAAAAATATTTGAATGCCAGAGCATAATCTCAAAGAATCTCTAAAAGATATTTTGTGGAGGACAAAGATGCCTAGGATGGCATTTTATTTCCACCCTGAATTTCCACAAAGTTCGAATGTGGTCCTAAGCTCCCAAATATTCACTTGCTTCCTTTCAGATCTCAGGTTCTAAAATAGTCAAATCTAACCTGTAGGTGAGTTTCCATGAAGATGACAACTTTACAATGGATCTTTTCAACTTTGACAACTTTGCACTCCAAGTGATCTTCATGTTTTCAACCTAGATCTGCAAACACAAATGGACAAGATGGGAAAAGCTTGTTGATTGTTAGTGAATGGGGGTTTTCCTTGGTCAAACCCCTTGTTGGTAATTAAACCTTTAAATGAAATAGAAATGATGAAGGAAATGGTGAATGAACAACATGAAATTCTACAACTCACCAAACCATTGTAATGATTGCAAACTTGTGTGAAGTGGTTGCAATGGATATGGATCTTGAAATGCATGATAGATCTTGAATTGATTGCTTGCTTGAGTCGAAAACCTACATCACAAATGTTAGCACAACAACATACATGATGTAAGAATACCCTTTGACATGATGCTTGAATCTTGATGATGGCTTCAAATGCTTGATGATTTACTCTTGAATGCTCTTAATCTCATAAATTCAAATTGCTAGGATGATCTCATGAATTCTTAGGATAAAAATGAATGGACGAACCTTGTATTTATACTTATCTATGCCTAATATCTTGAAATTGTATCACACCAAGCCGACATATGAATTCAATAAATGAAGGAGGTTAAATCCCACAAGAATCTGAATTTAAATAGTGAAAATGACTCAAGGAGGACTAAGATGCCCTAGATGGTGTCTTAGTCCCAAGTGATGGAACTTAGGGCACAAACACCAAAAAGGGGCCAAACAAAATACCTCAAAATTAGGGTCCTGAAACCTCAGGGGGAGAAAGATGCCCTTAATGGCATTTTAGTCTCGACCAAAAATTAGGGACACACCAATCTGAATCATTAGGGGATCACTTATGCATTGGAGAATGTCGGGATTAACCAAAAAAGTATATCATTCATAGGGCTTTTGGACACAAAATAGGACCAATGAATCCATAAAGAAGGATAAATAAAGCAAGGCGGCCCCAAAAAAGTGTGAAAATGCAAGAGTATGCATTTTACTACACTATAATCTTGCCCAATCTCTGAGTCTAAAAGTTTGAATTGCAAGCTATAGGTGAGTTTCCGTGAAGATGACAACTTCTTGAAAAAATTGACAACTTTCTTCAATCTTGCAATTTTATCTTCAAAGGATCTTCAATCTCCAAATCTCCTAGATCTTCAAGCACACATGAAGAGGGAAATTTTTTGTGTTAGGGAGCATGGGTTTTCCTTGGTCAAACCCCACTTTGGTAATTAAACCTCGAAATGAAATGAAATAGATATGAAGGGATGATAAATTATGTGAAATAACCTTGTATTTATGCTTTTTTATACCAAATTTCTCAAAATTACATCACTACAATCTGACATCAAATTAGGAGAATTAAATCTCACCAAGAATTGAATTCATAATAGGTCCAAGCTAAAGTGGGACTCATATGCCAATTGGGATGTATGAGTCCCAATAGCTTAAACATGGGACACAAATTTCAAGAAATGTTAAGTTCAATGCAATATTCAAGATCAAGCCCTGAAACCTAGGTGGAACCCATATGTCCAAGGTGGCATATGAGTCCCAAATCACTAGATTTGGAACACATAACCCATAAAATCATAAATTATCATTTATCATTTAATAAATATCATGATTATCCTTGGAGAGATGCATTAAATAAGACTTGTGGATGCAAAATAGGACCAAATAAGGCATAAAGAAGCCCAATTTTAGCAAGGAGGGCCCAAATAAGTGTGAAAATGTAAAGGGATACATTTTTATACACTACAATTCCAACAAAGCTTCATTATAGAAGAAAGATCAAGAGAGAAAGAGGTAGAGAATACAATGCGATTGAGAGATTCAAGTGTTAGAGTGAAATAAGGCTCCGCCAAATGAGAGGAAAGGAGAGTTTTGCTACTGCAAGAGGCAAGAGGAGTAGTTACACTTGTAAATTTTACTACAAGGAGATGTTTCAAGAGTCAAGATTTTGAGATTCCACATTTCAAATACAGAAAAGTGAGAGGATATTACCACACTATGTCGATGTTCACACATCACACATGCATCTAGCTCATTGTTTTTCAAGAAATTAGGTGGTAGACTACTATCACTTCATTGTTATTCCTTGTGGCATTGAAATCATGAGATTCTAACCCATAAGATTCTTTTCATAAATGTGGCTAAGCATAATAAATGTAGGGCCAAACACGTAAATGTGGAATTACTCCTAGGGTGCAATTTTATGACATTACAATACCATGAGACATGGTTCAGAGTTCCCTTTAGGTATCTGAATATTCTCTTTACTACTACAACATGTGACTCTCTAGGATCTTCTTGAAATCTAGTTGCAAGAAAAACTACATGCATGATATCTAGTCTAGTAGTAGTTAGATATAGAAGTCCACCAATCATAGATTTGTACTTGCTTTGATCAACCTTAGGGGATTCATCATTTTTGTTCAACTTGTAAGCAATAACCATAGGAGTATATACCAATTTGGAGTCTTCAACTCCAAACTTCTTCAACATCTCTTTGACATACTTTGATTATGAAATGAATATTCCTTTATTTGTTTGATTGTTTTGTAGCCCAAGGAAGAAATTCATCTCCCCAAACATATACATCTCAAACTCTTTTTCTATCTCTTCTACAAACTTCTTAAATATAGCTTCATTTCCTCCAAAAATCATCTCATCTACATACAACACTATAATCAATATTTGATCTTTCTCAACCTTAAATTAAAGGTTATTATCTATAGTTTTGAACAATAGGAAAATGGGCTATTTATAAAAAATAGGTCATAGAATAGCACTTTTCTCCTATTATCATTCAATAATTTCCTAGGAGTCCTAATTGGATTGACTAGCAACCTCACAAGGTGATTCAATTCACAATGAGGAAGACCTAGGAAAAGTTCTTTTAGATTTTAAGGGTTCACCACCAAGCAAATGCTTGGAAAAGAAAAATGAGCATTCAACTTACAAAACCTAGTTATGCAAGCTAAATGACAAATGAAAATAATGAAATTATGTAATAGAAAAATAGAATATATATACTTGGGAAGTTTGGAGATGTTGTGAGGATTCTAAAAATGTAAAGAAGCTGTCAAAATATGTTGTGGAGGACTAAGACTCCCAAGATGGCATATTATTCTCGCTACTGATTTTTGGGGCAAACACAAAATCTTCAAATGTCATAACTAAATCTCGAAGAATCTTTGAAAGATATGTTTGGGAAGACTAAGATGACCAAGATTTAATTTTAGTCCCACTCTGAATTTCTTCAAATTCTAAATGTTGTCTTGAGCTCCAAGGTCTGCACCTGCTTCCTTATGGATCTCAGGTTCTCAAATAGATGGATCTGACCTATATGTGAGTTTTTCGTGAAGATGACAACTTTGCAATAAAACTTTGGAACTTTGACAACTTTTTACTCAAAGTGATCTTCAAGTCTTCAACCTAGATTTGTAAATACAAATGGACAAGATGGGAAAAACTTGTTGATTATTAGTGAATGGGGGTTTGTCATGGTCAAACCCCTTGTTGGTAACTAAACCAAATGATGAAATGAAGCATGAAACATGAAATATGAAAATGATATCACCTTGGATGATGTCTTGTGAAAATTTGCAATCTACCATGTAGTGGCCATAAAGAACGTAGATCTTGGATCCTTGGATCCTTGGATTTGATGTGAACAATGGTTGTAGATAGATCTGCAATGCTACATCCACAATCTTGGCTCAACAACATGAATGGATACACTAAACCCTTGACATGATGCTTGAATCTTGATGATGGATCCAAATGCTTGATGAATTTCTCTTGAATGCACTTTTGGACTCATTTTTTCTAGAATAGATGCTCTCACAACTTTCTTAGATGAAAATGAGTGAAGGAACCTTGCATTTATACTTATTCATGCTTAATATACTAAAATTACACCACAACAAGACAATATATGAAACCATTATTTAAAGGAGGCTAAATCCTGCTTGAATTTGAAATTGGACCCCAAAAATAAGCCAAGGAGGACTAAGACGCCCTAGGTGGCATCTTAGTCTTGAGGCTCAATTCTCGGGGAACAAACTCCAAAAAGGGGCATTTTTAGGTGGTTTCAAAATTAGGGTCCCAAGACCCATGGAGGAAAAAGATGCCTAAGGTAGCATATTATTCGTAGTCCACAAATTAGGGACACATAGACAAAATCATTAAATGATTATTTATCTTTTGATGTTTCTTAGGATTTTTCATAAAAATATATAGTTTATAGGGCTTTTGGATGCAAAATAGGACCAATTAAGCCATAAATGAGAATAAATAAAGCAAGGTGGGCCCAAAACAAGAGTGAAAATGCAAAGGTATGAATTTTACTACACTACATTTAGTCCCCACTTGAGTGAGAGGATGAACTTTCTTCAAACTCACACTAAAGTAGGCAACCACACAATCAAGAGGGGTTCAAATGAACAAATGCTAGTAAGATAGGATTAAAAAAATCAAGATGGATGATTATGCCCCCAAGGTCAAGATTCTATGACAAGCCAACATAGGCACAAAGAAGCACACATGTGGATGATAGATGAAGCCATAACTAGATTGCCAACATACACCATCAAGGATAGAGAAAGGAAAAATTAAAAAGGCAAAAGAAAAAGGAAAATGCAACAGATCAAGCTTTGACTAGTCATCCAACATGGTCGACTGGGTTTAGGCTTGAAGAGGGTTTAAAAATGGAACACATTTTCCACCATGCAAATAAAATGCACTCTCATGAGGGCTAGTGGCAGCTAGTTGTCCACTAGGTGATCCCCAAGAGGGACCATATCAAAGCCATACCTCCATGACTTTAATAAGGTACAAAAGGGGATGCTCACATGGGCTAGTGAAGCTAGTTATTCACTAGGGGAGGCCTAGGAAGTCCATATCAAATTCATACCTCCATGAATTTAATAAGGATGAAAGGAAAATGCAAGAAGAAAGAGGAATGTTCAAAGGGATTTTGCTTAGTTCATGCAAGGTCTCTTCTTAGGGAAAATTGTGCTTAATGTTTCCAAGAGAGGACAAGTCAAGAAATATCAGAATCTTGGAGGAAATCAAACCCAATGACACTGTTGAGAAATAAAACATTGCAGGAAGAAATCAAATCATGCAATGAAACATGAGTGTCGATGTACACCCCCACTTTAAAGTTTTTGCTAACGCCATTGTTGTGAGAAATTTATTTAAAGTAGAAGAATACATGAGAGCTTATTCATAAATCCATATTCCAAGTCATATGTTTCCGATAAGCTACATCACACAATAGGACAAAAGGATTGCCCTCAAAAGATAGTATATCACATGTGAGCCAACTTAAGGCACATCTCCAACATTCCAAGCTTTCTCTTATATGTACATGAAAGGTGGTCAAGTAGCCAAAAGAGACAATGACAAGTGACATACGAGGACAAGGCTATCTAACCCCTTTTCCCCACTTAGTGTAGGGAAAGGGTGATCTGAATAGGATGAAAATAAATTTTAGTTAGAGGAACTAGGTGCTTCAACCCAAGGAAGAGCATCATAGTCCTTAAGATGTTGAGTTTTTTTACTTAAACCCTTACATTCATTACTAGCATGACCATGAACTCTATGATATGTGCAAAATTAAGTATTTTAATAAAATTTATTTTGTGTTCTTGAAGGGAGAGATATCAAGTGATCCTTGATGAGTCTCATCAAGATACTCTATTGGTCAAATGTAGGAGATGTTTCTTTGTTTTGTAACAAAGATATCTTTTTCTTAGTACAAGATTTCATATAGACACAAGACTCTTTAGATTGTGAGATTTTGTTCTCTCCTTTACTAGAGGGTGAAAAATCTACTGAATTCAAATCATTAGTGTTTTTTGTGATGACATTGACTTTAAGCGAAGATTTTTTTGTTTCTTTTGTTTCCTGCAAAGAATCTTTTGTAATGGTCTTGATATTTAGTGAAGGCTTGTTTATTTCTATCAAAGGACAATAACCAAGACCATTATTTTTTTCTTGTGTGTTAGGTTCAATAGGGACGTGGATACATTTTTCTCTATCACCACATCCTTTTACATTTTATCCAAGTTGTTTCATCATTTCGTAACCTTTTCCATAAAGTTTTTCATATCTTTAGGATTCAGAGGTTGTTGATAGTTAGTTTTTCCAAAGTTTGTTGTGTAATTTTCTTTTTCTTCTAAAGTAGTTGAGCTAGATGTTTTCAAAGGGTCTTTTTCACTTTTTGTTGAGATTATCTCTTTTTATTTTTCACGCGTCTTTATTATGATCATCGGTTTCCCATCAAAGCTAGGTGTGAAATCCAAGGAGCCACAATCATCGTCTAATAGCTTCGTAACTTATTCAATATGTTTTTCTTTATCTTTTTATTGCACAGGTTTCACTTGTGTAGTTGGTGTTAATTTTTTGAAGGGGTTCTCTTTGTTTTTCTCAAGTTGTAAGACACTATAAGGCTCAGGATCAGTGCCAAGTGTGTGCAATTTTTTTTTTGTAGATGTATTTAATTTTATGATGCAGAGTGGAAGGCATACCATTCGTTGCATAAATCCATGGTCTTCCTAAAAGGAGGCTATATGAAAGATCATGAGGCATAACATGGATCATTGTTTCTAATGTATCCTTTACAATTGTAATAGGAAAAGTTGTTACACCAAGCGATTATTTTTTCACATTATCAAAGCCATTAATAGAGAAAGAGATGGGCTGGATTTTTTTATTTATTGACACCAAGCTTATCTAAGAAACCTCTACACTACACACATTTAAGGATGAGCCATTTTCAACAAGGGTTTTCTTTATCTCTTTGATTTTGTACTGAGCTATGATCATGAGAGCATCACATTGTTTTTGCACTTCCAAAGGGGGAGTTCACTTTGGTGGAAAAAAATGTTAGCATTTATGCCTTGAATGACAGCTGCTATGTCATTTGGTTGGGAATTAGAAGGGATAGGAACTCATTGTAAGGAACTTTGAATCATGTTATGATAGTGGGGGGGGCTTGGATAAGGTCCCATAAAGATATTTTACTAGGAGTATTCTTAAGTTTCTCGATAAGATCATACTCCTTTCCATTTTGTGAAGGAAAATGAGGGGGACCTGGTAAGATGGGATTAGGCAATGGGAGGGATGTTGAAGGTGTTTTTCTTGGTTGCAGATTGTTTCTAGTGTTGTATATATGAGCAACTATATTATAACTCTATTTTTGTCAAACATTGTTCTTAGGTGGTTAAAGGATAAGGACAGGTTTGGTTTGAACTTGTGTTGGATAAATGATAAGTTTAGGCTTGAGAGAGTACTGAAGGGGTATCTAATATGCATAAACTCAAAAGACTCATCCTTATTTTCATGATCTCTTAGTGAAGGGGAGTCTAATGTCATTTCAGTATCTTCATCTAAGGAATTACTATTGTCAATGTTCTCATTTTCTTCCACTATGATATCTTCCCTAGTAGGAGAGTTTTTAGGAGAGCTAAAACCCAAATTTTCTTGACATTCAAGGATTGGTTCTTCAAAAATGACTTCATCACAAGTAGGGAAATGATCAATGATTGAATTCTCTTGCTCAATAAGGTTTTCCCTAGGTGTAGAGGGATAACTAGGATTTTCATGACTTTCATCGATCAAAGTATCTTCGTCACAACTAGGAGAGATACTAGGGAAAGAACAAATGTTATTGTCATGATTACTTATGGTTGTTTTGTGTTTTTTATCAATGTCTTGTCTACTAAGATAGGTTTGAGGAGATAAACAACTAGGACTCTCAAAACTGTCATTGATTAGTTCTTCTAACTCAAAAATATCTTCTTCACCAACAAGAGAGATATTAGGAGAACAACTAATATGATCATCAATAATGTACAAGATTTTATTCTCTTTTACTAAAACATTCTCATAGGTAGGGGATATGAACTTTTTCTTAGCGTGCAGCCTAGAAAGGTAAGGTTCTAACATTGTTTGACCAAAAATGAAAATTTATTTTAACCATCTCATCTAATGCTTTAATAATGTAAACAATGTATATCCACAGATGCAAAACACATGTATCCAATAAATGCAAAACTTTAAGAAAGAAAACAATGTATATCCAAAAAAGAAAATAACTTTTATCAAACTGATGCAAAGTTTTATGAATGTAAACATTGTGCATGTAAAAGTGAAAAGTACTTTTATCCATATTTTGGAAAGTTTTAGAAATGTGAGCATTTTTAGATTTTTAGACCTAAAAAAAGGTAATTTACTGAATACACTATGCAATAGACTGGAAATGAAATGTTGTAAATATCATTTTTAATATATTAAGAATGCAGTGAATGAAGACTAATTAAGTTAGATTCACTAAATCTGATCAAGCAACAAATTAGAAAACTAAAATAGGAAAGTACCTACATCAAACAAAAGCACGGAAAATAAATTTCAAACCCTAAAAATTGTAAAGTCAAAGTCAATAGGGACTAATATGCTAGTAAGGGAGTCTTAGTCCTCCTAGTGAAATTTTGAGTTTTCAAATGTTTAAATTGATATTAAATGGCTCAAACAAGATTCAGAGACAAAAACCCAAAGAAGGACTAAGACATCACCAAGGGCGTTTTTGTCCCAGTTAGGGTTTTTTTAAGGAAATTAGACACTTTTGGGTTAATAAAGGTATTCTCAGATTGCCTACCCAAGGACCTAATGTTTGGAAAAAAAAAATTATGGAAAAGGAATGCAAGAAAAAGTGTTTATTGACAAGCAATTGGATGTAAAAGTGAATGCAATTTTTAATTTTTGAATGCAATAAGAATGCAATTAAGAGGATGAATAATGAACTTTTCAGTTTTTTAATTAAATGAAATGATTCAAGAAAGTAAAATTGTAACCTATATGCACTTTTACTAATGCAAAAGTAGGAAACCCCAAATATATTTTCACTAATGCAAGATGTACAAAACTCTAGATGCACTTTCACTAATGTAAAATGAAATTAATGCAATCTAGATATAAGACTTTAAAGGACTCCTAATTAGAAAATGAAAGTTAAAAAAATCCAGGTTCACCAAAATGAACAATAGGAAAATGGGTTCTTTATAACATAGGTCATAGAATGGCACTTTTCTTCTATTATCATTCAATAATATCCTAAGAGTCCTAATTGGATTGACTAGCAACCTCACAAGGTGATTCAATTCACAATGAGGAAGACCTAGGAAAGGTTCTTTTAGATTTTAAGGGTTCACCACCAAGAAAATGCTTGGAAAAGACAAATGAATATTCAACCTACAAAACCTAGTTATGCAAACTAAATGAGAGATGCAAATAATGAAATTATGTAACAAAAAGATATAATATATGTACCTAGGAAGTCTAGAGATGTTGTGAGGATTTTGGAAATGTAAAGAAGCTGTCAAAATATGTTGTGGAGGACTAAGACACCCAAGATGGCGGATTAGTCCCGCGACTAATTTTTGGGGAAAACACATAATCTTTGAAATATATTCTTGGGAGGACTAAGACGACCAAGATCGAATTTTAGTCTCGCTCTAAATTTCTAAAAAGTATTAATGTGGTCTTGAGCTCCAAGGTTTGCACTTGCTTCCTTTCAGATCTCAAGTTCAGAAACAGTCAGATCTGACTTGTAGGTGAGTTTCTGTGAAGATGACAACTTTGCAATGCAACTTTGCACTCCAAGTGATCTTCAAACCTTCAACCTAGATCTACAAAGAGAAATGGACAAGATGGGAAAAACTTATTATTTTTAGTGAATGGGGATTTTCCTTGGTCAAACCCCTTGTTGGTAATTAAACCAAACGATGAAATGAAGCATGAAACATTAAATACGTAAATGGTATCACCTTGGATGATGTCTTGTGAATAAAATTTGCATTCCACCATGTAGTGGCCATAAATAATGTAGATCTTGGATCCCTGGATTTAATGTGAACAATGGTTGTAGATAGATCTTCAATGTTACATCCATAATCTTGTCTCAACAACATGAATGGATACACTAAACCCTTGACATCATGCTTTAATCTTCATAATGGCTCCAAATGCTTGATGATTTTTTGTTGAATGCACTTTTAGACTCAATTTTGCTAGAATAGATGCTCTAACAATTTTCTTAGATGAAAATGAGTGAAGGAATCTTGTATTTATACTTATTTATGCTTAATATCCCGAAATTACACCACAAAATTACAACATATGAAACCATTAATCAATGGAGGAAAAATCTTGCTCAAATTTGAAATTAGATCCCAAAAATAAGCCAAGGAGGACTAATATTCCCTGAGTGGCATATTAGTCTCGAGGCTCAATTCTCAGGGAACAGACTTCAAAAAGGGAGCTTTTTAGGTGGTTTCAAAATTAGGGTCCCAGGACCCATGGAGAAAAAAGACACCCAAGGTGGTGGATTAGTCCCAGTCCAAAAATTAGGGACACATAGATACAAACACTAAATGATAATTTATCTTCTGATGTTTGTCAAGATTTTCCATAAAAATATATAGTCTATAGGGCTCATGGATGCAAAATAGGACCAATTAAACCATAAATAAGAAGAAATAAATCAAGGTGGGCCCAAACAAGTGTGAAAATGAAAGGTTATGCATTTTACTATACTAAAAGTTGCTTTATTGAATCCTTGATGTATCAAATACTTATCCAATTTTGCATACCAAGCTCTAGGGGCTCGGTTCAATCCATACAATGCCTTCTTCAATTTGCAAATGATATTAGGTCTATCTGATAAATTAAATCCTTCTGGTTGTTCCATGTATTCTTCCTCTTCCAACTGTCCATTCGAGAAAGTATACTTTGTTGGAAAAATAAGGATAGACAACTGAGAGAGGGGGTGAATCAGTTGTCACAGAATTTAAAACTTATTTAACCTTAGTAATGTTTAATCTTAGATCAGTGAAAGCATGAATCAACAACACATCAAAAACACACATAACACCAATATTTTTTGTGTGGAAACCCTGTTAGGGGAAAAACCATGATGGAGGTTAATCAAAAATTTATACCCTATTAAAATTATAAGAGAAATAAATGAGGAATGCACATGCATTCAGGCACACTTCCTAGAGCTCACTACTCAAAGGAAGACACACTGTCTTACATAAAACTTTCAGAATAAATCCATCTGAAGAGATTGAACTGAAAAATTAGCTTCTTCAAAATCTTGATTACAATTTTGGTTAGGCATAGAAACACTTCTTCACACTTCTCTCAAACTTCTTCATACTCTGCTCTGCAATCGAATGATTTGATCTTTATTCACACATAGCACTTGCATACTTCTCATACATACTCCTCAAATGAAGAAAATAATCGCTCTTATATATCTGCTTCATGGAATTACTGTTGGATTTTGTTGTTGTGTTGTTGATATGTGGTTGCCATTGATGTCAACACAATTATCATTAATGTGTTGAAGGTTGTATATGTCAAGGATATTGATAAAATTACAATAAATATATTACAAGAAATTTGTGAAGTTGTGAAGCTCAAAGTGGTCAAAAGTTCTATAAGTTGATATTCGGAAGTCATGCATGAAAGGGTTTGTTGTTGATCCTATCTAGTTCATCCTTCGGAAGTTTCAAAGGTGCACATCAAGAATTGAAAAAGTTATGAGTTTTTGAGTTCCTGCAATTATTATGTCACTGTAGATGTTTCTAGAAAAAGAGAATTTGATTTTGGTAAATTTAGTTGTTGCATACATTCCTGAGATGTTTGTTGATTTTTCTAGATCATAATCTATCATTTTTGTATGTCCACATTGATTAGTGTGTTCATGGTCAAATATTTTTCCTTGTTGTGTTCAGGTTTTCTTATTCTTGGCCAACATGGTGGTTGCAGCGTGTTGTGGATCCTTATGAATTACTTTTTGAATGCTTGGCATGTTCGAGGATGTTGATTTAGTTCTTCATTATGTTGTGGCCAACTTTGGTTGGTACACATTGATATTTGTTCAAGAATTGGGCCAATAGTTTGTATTAATATATTCTTTATTTTTGGTTGAAAGAGGTATTGATGTAATTTCATGAAGCAGATATATAAGAGTGATTGTTTTATTCATTTGGAATGAATATGTGCGAAGTATGTGTGAGTTATGTGTGAATAAAGATTAGATTATTTGATTAAAAAGTAGAGATTTAAGGAGTTTGAGTGAAGTGTGTAGAAGTATTTTTGTGCCTAACCGAACTTCTCATCAGGATTTTGAAGAAGCTAATTTCTCAGTTCAACCTCATCAGATGGATTTAATATAAAATTCTTATGTAAGGAAGTGAGACTTCCTGTTGAACAGTGAGCTCTAGGTAGTGTGTCTGAATGCATGTGCATTCCTTATTCATTTTCTATTATACTTTTAACATGGTATAATTGTGGATTAACCTCCACCGTGGTTTTTCCCCTAACATGGTTTTACGCAAAAATCTTGGTGTTGTGTGTTTCTGATGTGTTTTTTGTTTCATTCTTTCACTGTTAGTTATCAAATATGAGATTAAAGGTTGATAAAGTAAGATAATTTTTAAATTTTGTAACAATTTATTCATCCCCCCTCTTAGTTGTCTATCCTTATTTTTCCAACAATTGGCATCAAAGTTGGTTCATTTGAAGAAGTTTAATAGCTTGAGGTGATCTGAGATGGAATCTTACAAGAAGGATAGTCCTAGACTCAATGGTACAAACTAATTTCTATGGAAAGTTAGAATGGAGTGTCATTTTAAGTGCATTAGTGAACCCTTCTAGAAGATTACAAAGATCACATATACTATTCCTCATAATGGTTCCTCTACTCCCGATCAGATCAAAGAAGCATAAAATAATATTAGGGCTATAGAAGAATTACTAAGTGCTTTGACAGATTCAAAGATGAAAAATGAGATAGGTCTGAAGACAGCACATGAGATCTGGAAGAATTTGGAAACATTGTATGAAGGATATGCACAAGTAAAATCTGCTAAGCCAGAAAGCCTGAAAGGAAATTGGGAGAACATGAAGATGAAAACAGTTTCTCTTTCATGCAAAAGGTAAATTAACTAGTGATGGGTATTAGATGTGTTGGTGGAATCTTGGAAGAAGATGAGATTGTGGCTAAAGCTCTTAGATCTATGCCTGCTTCTTACAAAACAAAAGCTCATACTATTGAAGAACTTAGGTCAGTAACAAATGTGAAGAGAGACATGTTGATTAGTAAGCTTGATGCCTTTGAGTTGAGTGAATTTGGTGAATCTACTCCTAAGACACAATCTTCATTCAAAGCTACTGTATCCAAAAAAATCCAACAAAGATACGATTTGGGAGAAATTTCAAGGAAGAAATTCAAGCATGAAGATGAGATGAAATAGATTGAGGATGAAGAAAGAGAGTTAGAAGAGATGGAAGAATTAATTGTGAACAGAGACGCCAAAAGACAAAGTAAGTACAAAGGAAAGTTTCCTATCAAATGTTTCTCTTGTAGTAAGATAGGTCATTTTGCATCAAGGTGTCCTGAAAGAATTTTTATGTACAAACCTAAAAATTCTAGATTTCAAAAGAAATGTTATTATGCTGAAGAAGGTGTTATTGATGATGAATCTGATAAAGAAAATGGAAATGAATATGGATGGGTATTCATTTCTATCAAGGAAATTGGTCCGGCGTCCACTAAATTTTCTAGTAATCAGAATACTAAGAAAGCTCTTGCAACCAGAATTGATGAGAAAGATGAGTGGGTGATTGACAGTGGATGCTCACATCATATGACTAGTGACAAAATAAAATTTATAAGCTTGGAGAAATATGACAGTGGTGTTGTAATATTTGGAGATAACAATGTTGGTATGATTTGCAACAGAGGCACTATTTCTCTGGGTGGTAAATACAATACTGATGATGTCCTATATGTTGAAGTATTGAAGCTAATCTTTTGAGTGTTGGACAGATGGTCAACAAAGGATACAATTGTTAGTTCAAAGATTGAAAATGTAGGATATTGGGAAGATCTAGAAATTTAATTGCTTTAGGTACAAAGACAAGAGGTAATATTTTCACCTGAGTGCTACTAGTGAAAGTTGTTTAATTGCTCAAGTTGATGTAAGCTAGTTATGGCATAGGAGGTTGTGTTATGTGAATTTTGACAACACTGTCAAAGTAAGCCCCACACAAGCAGTCAAAGATCTACCTAAGTTAGTGAAGCCTACTAACACTATATATAAGCAATTTTAGATGGGTAAAAAGAATATAATCTCTTTTTGAAGCAAAAAACATCATTCAAATGGAGTATTGGAGTTGGTACATCCTAATTTATGTGGTCCCTCCAGAATCAGAGGTCTAGAAGGAGAAAGGTACTTTATGTTGCTCATTGACGATTACTCTAGGATGATATGGGTTGCTTTCTTAAGGGAAAAACATGAGGCATTAGAGAAGCTCAAATGTTTCAAAGCTATGGCAAAGAATGAGATAGGTCTGAAGATCAAATTCTTAAGATTAGACAGAGATTGTGAATTCACTTCCCGGGAGTTCAATTCATTTTGTGAAGAGCATGGAATCAAAAGATAGTTATCTACTCCTCAGACTCGTCAACATAATTGAGTTGTTGAGAGAAAGAACAAAACAATTCTAGATGCTTCCAAAACTATGATGTTGGAAGGTAATATACCTCATATCTATTGGAGAGAAATTGTAAGCACTGTTATATATACTATCAATTTAGTAAATGTCAATGGTAATTTTGGTAAGAATCCTTTTGAGTTGTGGCTTGGTCATAAGCCTATTGTTAAGTATTTAAAAATCTTTGGAAGTAGATGTTTAATCAAAAGAGATGAAGATATAAGAAAATTTGATGCTAGGAGTGATGAAGGAATATTTATGGGTTACTCTACTAAGAGAAAAGCCTACCAGTGCTATAATAGAAGATTGAAGAAAATGGTTGTAAGTGCAAATGTCAGAGTTCATGAAGATACTAACAGATCATCCAGATATTGCATATATGACTTAGATGATCAAAAAGATACTATAGATAAAGGAAAGACTACTCAGACATAGAATCAAGTTCAAATTATTCTGGTGAATCAAGAGAAGGGTATGTGCAGGATCATCATGGAAAAAACTAGGCCCTTAAGTGGCAATAAAATTCAAAAAATCAGAGTTAGGAAACTTGACATAAAAATTTGAATAAGTTACCTATATTATTTCAAAAATATGTAAGAATAGAATCTGTAGAAAATTGAATGTAGTTTCTAAACTACTAGGTTTTTCTTTTCTTTTTTTAAAAATCTATTTGGTGAAAATTTGAAATTTCAATGCAGTAGTACTTAAATTTCAGGGAAAAAATAAGAAGTAGGTGTCTGTCTGACCACCCTAACCACAATAAAATGATAATATTTTTTTATAAAATTTTAGATATAAGTAGGGGACTCATGTACCGATGTGATGCATATTTTTTTGTAATTTTTTTCAAAGTAAATAATTAATTATAATTTTTTATTACAGCTTTTAAAAAATATAAAAACTCGTATGTCTGACCACCTTAACTTGGTCAAAACTTCATGAAATTCAATTCTTTTTATTTTAATCCTATAGTATGTGAAGCATAGAATGTGACACATGTTTTGGATTGAAAAAATATGATACCATTTGAAAGCTATAGATTTTTTTCAATCAGCCTATCAATTAGGACTTTAGTCATAATTCAAATAGAAAATGAATAATAATTATTTATTAAATTCAAAGTAAAACATAATTTATATTGGTGGAAAGCTGAGAATCTCCTTTAGAAACCCTTTTCATTTCATCAATTTTGGGTAAAAAAAAAGTCATCAGCCAAATGGGCCATCATATCACTTAGATATCGCCACTTTTTGGCCCATCATGATCCTGCACATACCCAGAATCATGAAGGAGAAGCTAGTAGAAGTAAAAAAGAGAGAACAAAAGAATCAGAAACTAGAGAGAATCCTAAAGTCTCAAGGTATGTAAAGCTAAATCATTTTGAAAGTCAGATTATAGGAGACAAGAACAAGGGTGTGCAGACTAGAAGAAGAATTGTAGAAGATTATTGTCTAATTTTCAAGACTGGGCCTAGCAATGTCAATGAATCATGTAAAGATGAATATTGGATGGAAGCAATGAAGGAAGAACTGGCGCGGATAGAGAAAAATGATAAATGGATTCTTGTTCCTAGACCTCAAGATAAGAATGTGATTGGAACCAAATGGGTCTTTAAGAATAAGCTAAATAAACAAGGTGAAGTGATCAAGAATCAAGCAAGACTGGTATGTAAAGGGTACTCATAGATGGAAGGTACTGATTTTGAAGAAACATTTTCCCCTGTTGCTAGAATTGAAGCTATAAGGTTGTTTCTTGCTTATGTTTCTTTCAATAATTACAAAATCTATCAAATGGATGTGAAGTCATCATTTTTGAATGATGAATTAGAAGAAGAATTATATATTGAATAACTGGATGGATTTCAACTGACTGATGAAAAAGATATGATTTGTCGATTGAAGAAAGAATTGTATGGACTCAAGCAACCCCCTAGATCCTAGTATTCTAGACTAGATAAATTCTTGTTGAAACTTGGATTCAATAAAGGTATTGTTGACAACAATCTATATTTCAAGATGGATCAGGATAAAGAGTTGATAATTGAAGTCTTTGTTGATGAAATCATTTTTGAAGGTGGTGATGACTTATGCATGAAGTTTGTTGATGAAATGAAAAGTGAGTTTGAAATTTCAATGATAGGAGAACTGAAATTCCTTTTAGGATTGCAAATTAGTCAATTAGATGATGGAATCTTTATATCTTAGTCCAAGTATGTGAAGGAATTTCTAGAGGAGTTTGGTATGGAAGATTCAAAGCTAGTCGGTACACCCATGGTAACCGGATGTAAGTTAACATTGAATGATGATTCTCCCAAGGCTAATCAAACAAGGTACAGTTCAATGATTGGTGGATTTCTCTATTTGACTCAGAACAAACCAAACATCATGAATTTTGTATGTATGGTTGCTAGATATCAAGCTAATCTAAAGGAATCACATGTGACTGCAATAAAGATAATTTTTAGATACTTGAAAGGAAAAGTTGATTTTTGTCCTATGGTATCCAAAGGATGATGATCTTACCCTAAATTCCTTTTCAAATGTAGATTGGGAAGGAGATGTTGATGACAGGAAAAGTACTAGTGGTGGTGCATTCTTCTTGGGGAAGAAGTTGGTGTCTTGGCTAAGTAAAAAGAAAAACTCCATTTCCTTATCTACTACTGAGGTAGAATACATTGTTGCTGCAAACAATTGTACTCAAGTATTATGGATGAAGTAGATGCTGAGAGATATCAAAGTTGAGTATGATGAGCCTATTGCTATATTTTGTGAAAATTCAAGTGCCATAAAAATTTCTAAGAATTTTATGCTACATTCAAAGACAAAACATATAGATCTATCAAATATCACATTCTGAGAGACAAAGTGAATGATAAAGAAGTTAGATTAGAATATGTACCCACTAAGGACAAATTGCAGATATATTTACTAAAAAATTGCCTAAGGATACTTTTGAGTATCTTAGAGAAAAGTTAGGGGTGATTTCCCCTCCTAATATGAATTAAGATGCAAGTCTTTGCATCAATTTGTGCAGTTACAGTCAAATTGATGTTATGGTGGCTTCTACTCAGGGGGATTAGTCAGATGATTCATACATGTGGTTAAGATCTTGTGTACCTTTTCCATTTATGTAAAAGGGGGAGAAGAATAATGTGAAAAACCCATGAGGAAGAAATGGGGAGAAGAGTAATGCAAGGAGGAGAAGAACAGTTGAAGAAGAGCTAGTTGTGTTGATGGTATTTTTCACATCATGTGTTGCCATCAATGCCAAAGGGGGAGATTGTTAGTGTTGTGGTTGTTTTGCTAATATGTGGTTTTCATTGATTTCAACACTATTAGCATTAATGTAGTGAAGGTTTTATATGTCAAGGATATTGAGAAAATTACAATAAATATGTTGCAGGTAGTCTATGAAGTTGTGAAGCTCAGAGTGGTGGAAAGTTCTGTAAGTTGATATTCACAAGTCATGCATTAAAGGGTTTTTTGTTGAGCCTATCTAGTTCATCCTCCAGAAGTTTCAGAGGTGCACATCAAGAATTGAGAAAGTTATGATTTTCTGAGTTCCTATAGTTATGCTATCATTGTAGATGGTGTTTCTAGAAAAGAAGAATGTGATTCTGCTAAATTCAGTTGTTGCGTACATTCCTAAGATTTTCGTTGATGTTTCTAGATTGCATTCTATCATTGTTGTACATCCACATTGATCGGTGTGTTTATGGTCAAATATTTTTCCTCGGTGTGTTCAGATTTTCTTGTCTTTTTTGACATGGTGGTTGTAGTGTGTCACAGATCCTTGTGAATTAATTTTTGAATTCTTGGCATGTTTGAGGATGTTGATTTTGGTCTTCATTATGTTGTGGCCAAATTTGGTTGGTAGCATTGATAATTTTTCAAGAATTGGGCCAACGGTTTATATTCATATATTCTTTATTTTTGGTCGATGGAGTTGTTGATATAATTTCATGAAGTGGATATATAAGACCGATTGTTTTCTTCATTTGGAATGAATATGTGTGAATTATGTGCAAGATATGTGCAAATAAAGATCAGATTATTTGATTACAGAGCAGAGAGTGAAGGATTTTGAGAAAAGTGTGTAGAAGTATTTTTGTGCCTAACTAAAACTGTCATCAGGCTTTTGAAGAAGCCAATTTCTCAGTTCAACCTCATCAGATGGATTTAATCTGAAAGTCTTATCTAAGGCAGTGAGCCTTCCTTTTAAGCAGTGAGCTCTAGGAAGTGTGTTTGAATGCATGTGCATCCCTTATTCATTTTCTATTATACTTTTAATAGGGTATAATTGTGGATCAACCTCCACCATGGTTTTTACCCTAACATGGTTTCCACGCAAAAATTTGGTGTTGTTTGTTTCTGATGTGTTGTTTGATTCATTCTTTCATTGTTAATTATTAGATCTAAGATTAATGGTTGATAAAGTAAGATAAGTTTTAAATTCTATAATGACTGATTCACCCCCCCTCTCAATTTTCTATCCTTTTTTTTCCCAACAATTACATCAAGAACTTTGTCGGCCAAAAATAAAATATTAGATGAATACAAACTATTGGCCCAAATCATGAACAAATCTCAATGCACACCAACCAAATTTGGTAACAAGATAATGAAGGCCTTAAAAAACATCCTCAAATGCACCAAACATTCAAAAATTAATCCATAAGGATCCGCAACACGCTTCAACCACCATGTTGGAAAGAACATGAAAAGCTTGAACACACAAAGGAAAATATCGATCATGATCATATCGATCAATGCAAATGTGCAACAAGGATAGATAACGATCTAGAAACATCAAAGAAAATTATAGGAGCATACACAACTACTCAAATTACTAAAATTACATTCTCTTCTTCCAGAAATACTAGCTACAGTGACAGAATAATTATAGGAACACAAAAACTCACAACTTGCTCAAATCTTGATGCGCATCTCTAAAACTTCTAGAGAATTAAATAGATAGGCTCAGCAACAAACCCTTTAATGTGTAACATATGAATACCAACATACTAAACTTTTTATCACACTACACTTCACAGCTTCATAAACAACCTCTAAAATATTTATTTTAATTTTCTCAATATCCTCGACATATACAACCTTCAAGACACTAATGCTAATAGTGTTGACATCAATGGAAACCACATACCTGAAAAAACAACCAAAGAATCCAGCAATCTCCCGCTTTGGCATTGATGGCAACACATGATGTGGAAAATACCATCAACACAACTAACTCTTCTCCAACAGTCTCCCCCTTAGATATTGCATTGTTCTTCTCCCTTTTCTTTTTATCTCTTCCAATGTTACTCTTCTCCATAAGTTTCTTCACATTAATCTTCTCCCCCTTTGAAATCAATGGAAAAGGTACACAAGCTCTGAACCACATATGTAAATCATCTGACTACTCCCCCTAAGTAGCAACCACCATAACATCAATCTGAAACAAGATATGACTATCAATGCATGGATTGATGTGATTTCCCTCTGAGATACTCAAAATTATCCTTAGGAAATGGATTAGTAAATATTTCTAAAATCTATTCCTTAGTAGGCACATACTCCGGTCTGACTCCTTTATCCCTCCCCTTGTCTCTCAAAAAGTGATATTTGATATTTTTTGTCTTTGAATGCAGCACTAGATTCTTGGAAATATTTATGGCACTTGAATTATCACAAAATATAGAAATAGGCTCATCATACTCAATTCTAATATCTCTCAACATTTGCTTCATCCATATTACTTGAGCACAATTGTTTGCAGCAACAATATATTCTACCTCAACAGTAGATAAGGAAATGAAATTTTTCTTTTTACTTAGCCAAGATACCAACTTCTTCCCCAAGAAGAAGGCACCACCACTAGTACTTTTAATGTCATCCACATCTCCCTCCCAATCTGCATCAGTAAAGGCACTCAAAGTAATATCATCATCTTTAGGATACTATAGGCCAAAATCAGTTGTCCCTTTCAAGTATCTGAAAATTCCCTTTACAACAGTCACATGAGATTCTTTCAGATCAGCTTTATATCTAGCAACCATACATACAACATTCATGATGTTTGGTCTGGTCTAAGTTAAATAGAGAAATCTACCTATCATTGACCTGTATCTTGTCTGATTTTCCTTAGGAGAATCATCATTCTATATTAACTTACATCCGATTACCATGGGTCTACCAACAAGCTTTGAGTCTTCCATGCCAAAAAATTTTAGTAACTCTCTTACATATTTGGACTAAGATATGAAAATTCCATTTTCTAACTGAGTAATTGGCAATCCCAAAAAGAATTCCAGCTCTCCAATCATTGACATCTCCAACTAACTTTTCATTTCATCAGCAAACTTCATACATAAGTCATCATCACCTTCAAATATGATGTCATGAAAAAATACTTCAATAATCAACTCTTTATCCTGATCCATCTTAAAATATAGATTACTATCACCAGTATCTTTATTGAATCCAAGCTTCAACAATTATTTATCTAGTCTAGCATACCAGGCTCTAGGGGCTTGCTTGAGTCCAAACAGTGCTTTATTCAATCAACAAACCATATCTCCCTTATAAGTCAATTGAAATCCATCTGGTTGCTCAATATATACTTGTTCTTCTAGCTCACTATTTAGAACTGTTGACTTTACATCCATTTGATAGACTTTGCAGTTCTTAAAAGTAGCATAAGCAAGAAACAATCTTAAAGCTTCAATTCTAGCAATAGGGGAAAAGGTTTCTTCAAAATCAATACCTTCCATTTATGAGTACCCTTTACATACAAGTCTTTCTTTATTCCCGACCACTTCACCTTGTTCATTCAGCTTATTCTAAAAGACCCATTTGGTTCCAATCATATTTTTATCTTGAGGTCTAGGAACAAGAATCCATGTATCATTTTTCTCTATATGCATAAATTCTCCCTTCATTGCTTCCATCCAATGTTCATCTTTACATGCTTCATTGACATTGTTGGGCTCAGTCTTGGAAATCAGGAAATAATATTTGCAATTATTCTTCTAGCATGCATACCTTTGTTCTTCTCTCCTATAATATGATCTTTAGAATGATTTAGATTTACATAACTTGGAAATTTTGGATTCTCTCAAACTTTTGGTTCTTCCTTTCTTTCTTCTATATTTCCAATAGCTTCTCCTTCTAAACTCTCTTGATTCACTGGAACAATTTGAACTTGATTCTATGTCTGAGAATTCTTTCCTTTATCAGTACTATCATGTTGGTTATCTGAATCATATCCATACTATCTAGATGATCTAGCAGTGTCCTCATCAACTCTGACATTTTCACTTTCAACCATTTTCCTCAATCTTCTATTATAGCACCCATAGGCCTTGCTTTTAGTAGAATAACTGAGAAATATTCCTTCATCAATCCTAGCATCAAACTTTCCTATATCTTCATCTCTCTTGGTATAACATCTAATTCCAAAGATTTTGAAATATTTAACAGTAGGCTTATAACCAAACCACAACTCAAAAGGAGTCTTACTAGAATTACCATTGACATTTACCCGATTAATAGTATATACAACAGTATTTACAACTTCTCTCCAATAGATATGAGGTACATTACCTTCCAACATCATAGTTTTAGCAACATCTAGAATTTTTTTGTTCTTTCTCTCTACAATTTTGTTCTATTAAGGAGTTTGAGGAGCAGATAGTTGTGTTTTGATTAATCCTCTTCACAGAAAGAATCAAACTCCCGGGAAATGAACTCACCACCTTTGTTTGACCTTAAGCATTTAATCTTCAAACCCATCTCATTCGTGGCCATAGCTTTGAAATTTTTTAACTTTTCTAATGCTTCATGTTTTTCTCTCAAGAGAGTAACCCATTTCATCCTAGAGTAATCATCAATAAGCAACATACAGTACCTTTATCCTTGTAGACTTCTGATTCTAGAGGAACCACATAGATCAATATGCACCAGCTCTAGTACTCCATTAGAATGATGGTGTTTTCTCTAAAAATAACTCTAGTCTTCTTTCCCATCTGACATTCCTTGCATATGGTGTTAGTAGGCTTCACTAGCTGAGGGAGATCTCTAGCTACTTGTGTGGAGCTTATTTTGACAATGTTATCAAAATTCACATGACACCACCTCCTATGCCATAACTAGCTCTCATCAACTTGTGCAATTAAAAAACTTTCACCATAGTACTTAGGTGAAAAATGTTACCTCTTGTCTTTGTACCTGAAGCAATTACATTTCAAGAACTTCCCAGTATCCCGCGCTTTCCATCTTTGAACTAAAGATTGTATCCCTTGTTGACCATATGTCCAACACTCAACAGATTATGCTTCAAGCCTTCTACATAAAGGAAATCATCAATACTTATGTTAACCACCAAGAGAAATAGTGCCTCTGCCACAAATCACACCAGCATTGTTGTCTCCAAATCTTACAACACCACCATCATATTTATCCAAGCTTACAAACTTGTTTTTTTCACTAGTCATATGATGTGAGCATCCGTTGTCAATCACCCACTCATACTTGTCTTCAATTTTGGGTGTAAAAGCTTTCTCAACATTCTTATTACTAACAGTTTTTGTGGACACCAGACCATTTTCCTTGATAGCAATGAATACCTATCCATCTTCATTTTGAATTTCTTTATCAGATTCATCATTAGTAACAACTTCTTAAGCATAATAACATTTATTTTGAAATCCAGGCTTGTTAGATTTGGACCTAGGAACTCTGTCAGGACACCTTGATGCAAAATGACCCATCTTATTGCAAGAGAAACATTTAATAGGAAACTTTCCTTTATACTCACCTTATCCTTTAGCTTCTCTTTTCACAATCAATGCTTCCAGCTCTTCTACCTCTCTTTCTTCAACTTCAATCTATTTCATCTCATCTTCATACTTGAATGTCTTTCTGGAACTTTCTCCTGAATCATATCTCTATTTGTTTCTTCCGTATATAGTAGCTTTAAATGCAGATTCTATCTTAGAGGTAGATTCAACAAATTCACTCAACTCAAAGGAAAAAGCTTACCAATAAACATATGTCTTGTCACATTTTTTACTGTCCTAAGCTCTTCAATAGCATGATATTTTGTTTTGTAAGAAGTAGGCAATGATCTGAGCACTTTAGCTACAATCTCTTCTTCATCCAAGGTTCCACCAGTACATCTAATAACTATCACTAGTTCATTTACTTTTTGCATGAAAGAAATAATGTTTCCATCTTCGCTCATTTTCAAGTTTTCCCACTTTCCTTTTAGACTTTGTAGATTAGCAACTTTCACTTGTGCATCTCCTTCATACAATATTTCCAACTTCTTCTAGATCTCATGTTTTATTTTCAGACCCATCAAATTTTTCATCTTTGAATCTATCAGAGCACTCAACAATGCTTCTATAGCCCTGATATTAGTTTCAGCTTCTTTGATCTCATCAGGAGTAGAGGGATCATTATGAGGAATAACATATTTGTTCTTTGTAATCTTCCAGAAGGGTTCACCAATGGACTTCAAATGACACTCCATTCTATCCTTCCACAAAGAGTATTTTGTTCCATCAAATCTAGGACTATCCTTCTTGTATGATGCCATCTCAGATCACCTCAATCTATTAAACTTCTTCTAAGGAACCTTCTCTAATACCGATTGGTGGAAAAAAAAGGATAGACAACTAAGAGGGGGGGTGAATCAGTTGTCACAGAATTTAAAACTTATTTAACGTTATTAACCTTTAATCTCATATCAGTGAAAGCATGAATCAACAACACATCAGAAACACACATAGCACCAATATTTTTTGCATGGAAACCCTATTAGGGAAAAAACCATAGTGGAGGTTAATCCACAAGTTATACCCTACTAAAAGTATAAGAGAAATAAGTGAGGAATGCACATGCATTCAAGCATACTACCTAGAGCTCACTGCTCAAAGGAAGACACACTGTCTTACATAAAAAAATTAGATTAAATCCATCAGAAGAGATTGAAGTAAGAAATTATCTTCTTCAAAATCCTGATTACAATTTCGGTTAGGCACATAAAAAATTCTTCACACTTCACTCAAAATTCTTCATACTCTACTCTGCAATCAAATGATTTGATCTTTATTCACACATAGCACTTGCATACTTTGCATAAATACTCCTCAAATCAATAAAATAATGTCTCCTATATATCCGCTTCATGGAATTACATCAACAACTTTGTCAGCCAAAAATAAAATATTAGATGAATACAAATTGTCGGCCCAATTCATGAACAAATCTCAATGCGCAGCAACCAAATTCAGTCACAAGATAATGAAGACCTAAAAAAACATCCTCAAACATGCCAAACATACAAAAATAAATCTACAAGGATCCACAACACGCTTTAACCACCATGTAATCCAAGAACATTAAATCTTGAACACACAAAGGAAAATATAGATCATGAGCACACCGATCAACACAGATGTGCAACAAGGATAAAGCATGATCTAGAAACATCAATGAAAATAGCAGGAGTACATGCAACAACTCAAATTATAAGAATTACATTCTCTTCTTCCAAAAACACTAGCTACAGTGACAGAATAACTGTAGGAACATAGAAACTCACAACTTTCTCAAATCTTGATGCATACCTCTAAAACTTGCAAAGGATTAACTAGATAGGCTCAACAACAAACCCTTTAATGTGCAACATTTGAATACCAACATACTGAATTTTTCATCACATTGAACTTCATAACTTCACAGACAACCTCCAACATATTTATTATAATTTTCTCAATATCCTCGACATAAACAACCTTCAAGACACGAATTCTAATAGTGTTGACATCAATGATAACCACAACATCCAATGGACTTCACATCTATCTGATAGACTTTGAAATCCTTATGTGCTGCAAAATCCAAAAACATCTTGATTGCTTCCATTCAAGCCACCAGAGAAAATGTCTTTGAAGATTCTATTCCTTCAACTTGTGCATAGCCCTTACAAACAAGCCTTGCCTTATTTCTTACTTCTACATTCTCATTAGTTTGTTTCTAAACACCCACTTAGATCCAATTATGTTCTTGGTTGTCAGTCTTGGGAAAAGTTCCCAAGTTTGATTCTTCTCAATTTGCATAAATTCTTCTTCCATAGATTTCATCCAATAATCATCTTTGCACTCCTCAATCACTATTTTAGGTTCAAATTTAGATAGTAAACACAAATTTACCTCTTCTTCAACAACTTTCCTTCTTGGTAACACTCCTTTTCTTTTGTCTATGATGGTTTGTTCTTTGAAATGATTTCTCTTCACATAGTTAGGGGTTTTAGGGGTCTTTTCTAGAGCTTCTTCCTCTTCATCCTATGCTTCATGTTCCTTAGATTTTTCTTCTTATTTTGTGTAAGTAGTTCATTTCATTCATATCTATCTACCACCACTAAATTTTGTAGATATTCATCCACTTTGACACTTGCACTCTCAACAATATTTCTCAATCTTTTATTGTAACATCTGTATGCTTTATTTTTAGTAGAATATCCAAGGAAGATACCTTCACTAGACCTTGCATCAAACTTTCCTATTTTCATCATCTCTTCTAATGTAGCATTTTCTTCCAAAAAATCTAAAGTTCTTGATAGTAGGGATCCTTCTATACCACAACTCATAAGGAGACTTTGCGATGTTTTATTTTTCTTAAAATATATTAAGTATGTAAACAGCAATATGAATTTCTTCTCTCCAATAGATATCTGGTGGGTTAGCTTCTTTCATCATAGTCCTTGCAGCTTGTTGAACAATCCTATTTTTCCTTTCAACCACTCAATTTTGCTGAGGAGCCCTAGGTGTAGACAATTTCCTCTTTCAGAAAACATATTAAATTCATTGTAGGTGAACTCCCCACCTCTATCAGACCTCAAAAATTTGATCTTCAAATCCATTTCATTCTCCACCATAACTTTAAATTCAATAAATCTATCTAGAGCTTAAGATTTTTCTCTAAGAAATGTAACCCGTGTCATTCTAGAATAATCATCAATCAAAAGCATGGAATACTTGTCACCTTGTATAATTCTTAGTCTTGTAGGACCACAAAGGTCTCTATGCATCAATTCTAATAATCTGGTAGAAGATTGTTCTTTACCCTTGAAACTTCTTCTTGTTTTATTTCCAATTTGACACTCCTTGCAGACAACATTGATAGGTTTTGTAATCCTTAGCAAATCTCTCACTACTTGTACTAAACTAATTCTAACCAAGTTTTAAAAATTAGTCTGAGACATCCTCCTATGCTATAACCAATTTTCATTAATCTAAGTCATAAAGAAATGGCCATTAGCACCCTTTAGTTGTTAAACAATTCTATTTGTCCTCTTTCCAAGAACAATCACAATTCCAAACCCATTTGTCAACTCACATCCACCATCCTAAAAAAAAATATTGTATCCTTTGTTACACATTTTAGAGAAGGGGGATTTTCTACTAATGAGTCTCTTCATTCTCAAGAGAATCCCAAGGGGCGAACTTCCCTAAACTACCTTAAGGAATAGAGCAAGAATTTTACAATTAGAAAGAGTAGATCACAAAGGTTTTCTAGGAAAACTGAAAATCTCTTGTCCAAAGGATGGAAGCTTGAAACAAGGACAATAGCATGGCATGCTATATTCCTAAAGGCACACAAGTATCTCGTATGGGCCATAAATCAATTTTATCACATAAAACAACAAAGTGACTACTAACAATCAAATTTCTAAGAACTTACAGAATGCGAGAAAGTAATAGAATATAACAGAACTGAGATGAAATGAATTATAAATGATAAAGTAAGAGAATAAGAGATAGAAACTACTCACATCAACCCAAGTAATGAAGCCCCTAGCACATGAATATATTTAATACCTGCATGCATAAGATTGAGAGAAAATATTGGCACTATATAGGGGTTTGCCTTAGTAAAACCGTCATTTTGGTGTTCCCACCTCCATGGACAGCCAAATAGATAAAGAGAGTGAACCAAGCAAGCAAATATGGAGTGATAAAAGAAATTCCTGCTAAAGGAGGAGAACCCATATCACAATATTAAGATGCAATTCATAGGGGATGTGTGAAATCCCAGGATGCTTACAAGAATAAGGTAAGAGAGATATTAGTTTCAAGTCTTATGGAAGCCAAAGAGAGAGATAGATCTGAAAGAGCTATTGAGAATATGAATGCACAAGAATTCCAATGAAGTTAGCCAAACTTCACAAGATCTTAACCAATAAGAGATCCACCCACACAAACAAGAAAGTGTTGCAAATCAGGCTTGCAATAAGATTATATTATGAGAAATTGATATGATAAAATGTATAAATTCCCAGAATATATAGGCATGAGTGAGATACAAGATGCATTATGATGTTGGCATGTGTCTTGATCTTACAACATGTGACAATATGTAAACCCTAACTAACTACCTAGAGAATGATGAACTAATTGAGATAAGTTTTGGATGATATTCTAGAAGGAACCTTATCTCCTAAATATATGGAAAGGTGAGTGACCCCATTATTAACTAATTCCTATTAAATGCAACCTAGGAATTAATTAAATATAATTCCTAAGTAAACTTATGCTAGTGTAATTAAATAATTAATTACACCAACACCCCCATAAATGAAACTTAGGGAGGAAATGAAAATGTGTAATGATTATGCAATGATGGATGATGGATCCCAACTACATGATGACCATTTTAGGTACCCATTTACAAAAGAGAATGAAATGCAACTAATATCCCACAAGCGAAGAAAAGGGGATAACCTAGTGGGAAGAAAACCCCTCTCCAAAAAGGAGATGAAATGCAGAAAAGTGAGGAATGATGGAGAAATCCATGATACCCCCAAGTACACCATTCATCACATGGATAAAATACAATAAATATCCCCCCCATAGGATGGAAATAGAGAGACTATATAGCCCCCTATAATGTATGATCACCTAAAAAAATGGTAAGTGTCTAAAGACAAAACATGATCCAATGTCGATAAACAACTTGTCTCCCTTTCAAACAAAACAAAACCAAGTAGAAATATAGGGATGCTTCCCATTCCAAATAGAAATTGAAGGAAGGAAAAATGAATATGGATGATTATGGTGTCTTTGAAAACTACTCATGTGTCTCCATTGTCACTAAATATGAAGATGTCTCAATCAATGAAGAGGGTGAAAAACTAGAACTATGTAGAAATTGATGTTGAAGAAGATCCAAAGACTCCAATAGAATGATCCTTCCATTGAAGTAGATGATCTAATATGTTGAGAATATGAATGCATAAGAAATCCAATGAAGTTGTCCAAATTTCACAAGATCTTAACCAAGAAGAGCTCCACCCACACAAACAAGAAAGTGTTACAACTCAGGCTTGTAGTGAGATTCAATTATGAGAAATTGATATGATACAATGTAAAAATACCCTGAATATATAGGCATAAGTGAGATAAAATATGCATTATGATATTGCCATGTGTCTTGATCTAACAACATGTAAACCCTAACTAACTACCTAGGGAATGATGAACTAATTGAGATAAGTTCTAGATGATATTCTAGAAGGAATCTTATCTCCTAAATAGATGGAAAGGAGAATGACCCCATTATTAACTAATTCCTAGTAAATGTAACCTAGGAATTAATTAAATATAATGGCTACATAAAATTATGCTAGTTTAATTAAATAATTAATTACACCAACAAGAGCCACGAGAGCTACAAATAGTGCTATAAGAGCTTGAGAGTGCTTGAAGCTACTATAACAAGTGAGAGATTTGTGCAAGCAAGAGAGTAAAAAGGAAAAAGAGAGTGTATCCAAGAGAGAAAGCTCCAGAGAGACAAATAAATTAAAATAATGGATTAAAAGGATAGAATAGGAGGGAAAAGAAGCTTCTCAAGCCATTACAATGTGTCTCAAGCCATTACCACTGACAAAATTTTTTGATAAGTGGAAACATGCTCGAAAGTAGTCATTTGAACGTCAAAATGTCACAAGATGCTAGCACGACGTGTGGACATTTGCACATCTCACTAGTGTCCAAAAACATCACACTACAAAATGACAAGAATGGGAAAAGCGCAAGGTTTGCCACAAAGCTGACATGAGAGGGTAGTTGTTGAAAAGGGGTCTTCAGCATCCTAAGAGGGGAAAAAGGACTGATGTAGGGGGTAAAATGAGCCTACACAAATGCTAAGGGAGTGGAAACTAAAGAAAATACAAGTATGTATGTGAAATTGTAAGGGGTACAATTTTACAACATTACATTTTTCCCCCACTATAGTGGGCATATAAATCTATGCTTATATGCACACTATAGGAAATCTACTAAACATAAATAACATCATGATGCTAAAAGGATACTGTAGAGGAAGCAAATAACTCTTCAAACCAAGGAAGCATGCCCCAAGGCTGAAGACCTACAAAAAAAATGCATTAGACAAGAAAGACCAACACTAGACAACAATTTTAGAACATAAAAAACCATTACATCATGTGGTTAAAAAATAAAAAAACACGCACACATCACACAACAAACTAACAAGATTTAGTTCAGCAAACTGAAAAGGACCTCGATGTAAAGGATTTTCTTAGTACTAAGTGTCATCCCCAAATTAAGAAATAACACATAGAAGAATTATTAAATGAAGAGAAGAAGGTAAGGATTGTTTGCTTCAAGAAAATAATACACACAATAGATGGGGAAGCAATCGATGTTCAAGAGAGAAATAGAATATACTTAAGAGGAAGAAGATGCAGATCTTTGATCTAGTATATACAATTTTATGTAGAAAGAGATTGAAGAGAAAAGAGAATAGAATTTAAGAGAGAAAGGGAGGAGCTATAAAGGAATGAAAATTCCAAGAGAGATGGCTCCATAGGTGCTCAGCCTCATGGAGGGTTGAAAAAATGCTTCACAGACTCATAGACCTATGGAAGGTGAACAAAATGCTCTGAAGGTACTCTCTTCTAAAAATTTGAACAAAAATATCCTACAGGATACAAGTGCTTTACAGTTCCTTGGACTTGTAAAGAGGGTTCCCCAAGTACTCTCTCCTAAGGGAATCTCAATGTAAGAGGCTCCGTAGAGTCAAATTGGGTCCTTGTAGGTTCTTGGTCCTACAAGGTTGATTAAAAAGTAGCTTCATAGGCACACTTGCAAAGCAACATGTTAATCTACAGACTAAACATGTTAGGAAAGCTTTATGCAAAGGATCTCTACAGGTTCTCGATCCTACAAAGCATGTGGCTGGTGCAAGTTGCATTGCAGGACAGTCACCGAAAGGATAGGTCTAGTTAGGATGCCCCCAATCTAGAAACCAATGAATTCATTTGAGATAAAAACTTTCAAAGGGGGTCCCTCAGAAAACCTTCAAGACAACAAGTGGCCCACTCAAGGGGACTCTCCTTGAAAGATAGAGAGAAGAGAGGGGTCCTTAGAAGGACACTCATCTTTAGAATATGTTATCACTGCCCCCTAGCATATAGAGGAGGAGAACCATGCAAGATACTTAGAACATATAGGATAGAGCTATAACTTGCAATCACTTGTCATTTGAAGAAGACGTAGGTGCATCAAAAAATAAATGGGTGATGGTTCTTGAATCAAGAAGTTGTTGTATTTTCTCCTTCAATGCCTTAATTTCACTAGTGGAATGGCCAGACACTTGATGGTATGCCTAGAAAGAATGTTTTTCTTTATCTTTCATATAAATTTTATTATGTGTAGGAGGAAGATTAATTAAGTGGGATTTTAGAAGCCTAAAAAAAAATACTCTTACTTAGATAAATAATGAGGAGAAGGCATAAACCCTTTCTCTTGTGAAGAAGGACTCGACTACTCACAAGAAGAATACATGTAGATAGAATACAATGGAGGATGAATCAATTCAAGAGGACGAAGTTGAGCGGAAATCACATCAACATTCAACTATGGTTTCTATTTATATTGTTCATTCGAGCAATCGACCCCAAAATTATACCTACAAGGTGCACATTATATAGGGACTTGAATTCCTTTTTCAATATTCCCACAACCTTTACACCCATAACCATATTTAGAGACAAGGGTATGTGCAGGATCATCATGGAAAAAATAGGCCCTTAAGGGGCAAAAAAATCAGAAAAATCAGAGTCAGGCAACTTGACATAAAAAATTGAATAAGTTATCTATATTATTTCAAAAATATGTAAGAATATAATTTGTAGAAAATTGAATTTAGTTTCTAAATTACTAGCTTTATTTACAAAAAAATAAAATCTATTTGGTGAAAATTTGAAATTTCAATAGAGTAGTACTTAAATTTCAGGGAAAAAATAAGAAGTAGGTGTCTGTTTGAACACCCTAACCACATTAAAATGATAGTATTTTTTTATTAAATTTTAGATATAAGTAGATGACTCATGTCCCGATGTGATGCATATTTTTTCGTAAGTTTTTTCCAAGTAAATAATTAATTATAATTTTTTTATGACAACTTTTAAAAAATATAGACTCGTATGTCTAACCACCTTAATTTGATCAAAAATTCATGAAATTCATGTTTTTATTTTTTAATCTTATAGTATGTGAAGCATAGAATGTGATGCATGTTTTGGATTCAAAAAATATGATACCGTTTGAAAGCTATAGAATTTTTTCAATTAGCCTAAAAATCAGGACTTTAGTCGTAATTCAATAGAAATGAACAATAATTATTTATTAAATTAAAAGTAAAGCATAATTTATATTGGTGGAAAGCTAAGAATCTTCTTTAAAAACCCTTTTCGTTTCATCAATTTTGGGTTAAAAAACGTTTTCAACCACATACCCATCATATTGCAACTTTTTGGCCCATCATGGTCCTGCACATACCCACAAGTTTAAAACTAGGGCAATAATGTGTTTGTAAATATTGAGAAGAAGGAGGATCTACATAGAGAGTATTATTCTAGCAACATGGATTACACTCTTCTACTGGATCACCATCAACCTTCTTGATAATATTGGCAACATTAGCCTCTTTAACAGAGGTGTGATCATCTTCCTTAGAAGGGGAAGGATCAACATTAAGAACATTACAACTGTTGCTCACATTATCCTATGATACAAAAGAATAATCATCTTTTATGGTAGGTTTGAATGACATTATTAGGACTAAGTGGATTGTGTCGATTTTATATTCTCCAATGAAGGATTCTATAAATTCTAGATAACCCTAATCATCACTAAGACGTGCATTCTCTTGAGAAGAGGTAGAAGGACCATACTTAATATTTCTTAATTTAAAAGGATCTTCTTCATGGACATCTATCTCAAGAGTATCCTATGTAATAGGGACTATAGGAGTAGACATCAAGACATCGGAAGAAATTGAAGGCATAAGAGTAGGCACAACTAAAACCTGACCAACAACTACCATCTCACATAAGTGCATAGCCTCAGGGCTAGCCTTGACTCTGACTACTCAATTGTTACAAATGAATTTAATATATTTATGCAAGGTACACAGGACTAAACCTATAGTATGAATCCATTGTCTACTAAGAAGAATGTTATATGGTAATTTTTTTGACATAACATATACAAGGGTGGTTACGGACAAAGGCCCCAACCTCAAAGGCAAGACTATTGTTCCTAAAGGTTGTTGACCAACATTATCAAACCCACAAATAACAAGAGAAGAAGAAGAAAGAGAAGATGAGTCAATTTTAATTTTAGGCAATAGATCAATGATAAATACATTGAGCACCAAACTAGCATCAACAAGAGTAAGTCTAATGCTGATATTATTAATATTAACTATAATTATTAGAGGGTTTGCTTGCATCTGTACTTCCGGAGGTGGGAGTTCCTATGGATAGAATGTGATTAAGTGAATTCAAATGAATATGAGATATCAATGCATTAACATCCATTGGCCTAGCAGAAGAAGGCAAGAGGATCTTTTGCAAGGCTTCCTAAAGCATACCTTGATAAACTGGAGTAGACTAAAGAAAGTCCCATAGTGAGATATTAGTCAGGGTAACATGAAGTTGCTCGACAAGATTGTAATCACTAGTTACTTCAGTTGTGGGTTAAGGTTCTAAAGTAAGTCTTAGTTGATAAGGTGGTAAAGAATTAGGTTGATCGACATTGTATTTATTCCTTCTAGTATTATAAGTATGGTTTATCTCTGTATAAGAGGAAGCCTTAGAAAGATCATGAGAGTCACTATCAAATGGAACACCATTAATAGAACAAATCCTTTTAGGAGGAGGACTAGATGGAGTTAGGTAAATGATTGATCTCTTAGGCCTTTGAGGGAAAACAAAGACATAGATTACATTTACACAATCATCACAACTAGTAGAATAATTATTTGAAGATATATTCTCAACATCGATATGGGGAGGATCAAATGTGGAAGGAGATTCATCATTCACTAATGCATCATCTCTAGAGGAGGGTGCATTGGAATAGAGAGAAGGTAGAGTAATGTTAAGAAAGGTATCAATTATTTCATCTTTTTGGGACAAGATATCCTTCAAACCAAGAGGAATCTCATGAGAAGGATCAAAGATACAAAGTGGCATGGGTAAAGTCAAGTCACTATCGCATGCATGAAATGGAACATCATTAAATTTCAAATATTATTAGATACTAAACTCATAAAAGAGACTATTAAACTCATTTTCGATATAGGAAGTTAAATATGATAAATAATGAATAAACAAGTCAAGTGATCTAGAGCAGTCTAGGGGTGAAAGAACTAAGAAAAATCAAAAATCTTGATTTTCAGATTTTTTTTGGTATTTTCTAGGTTCTAGTAACTTGCATTTTTGGATATCTTCAAAGCAAAATTTGGGGTCAAAACTTGCGTCGGTCCCTAAAATTTGGCTGCCAAAGGCATAATATTTTAGGGATTGAATTATACCTCTTGGAGACCTTTCTAACAATGTAAGTGGTTCTAAATTCCAAGCACCGAGTCAAAAGTTATGACCCCAATAAGTTGGGGTAAATAAATTCTTAGGTTTTTTTAGAAAAGTTGTGATTCACGTTTGGTTCACCAAAATGTAGAGAAGGGGGATTCACTACTCATGGTTCTCTTCATTCTCAAGAGAATCTCATGGGGTGAACAACCATAAACTACCTCAAGGAACAGAGTAAGAATTTCATAATAATAAAGAGTAGATCACAAAGTTTTTGTAGAAAAACTAAAGAGCTGCCAGCCAAAGGATGGAAGCATGGAACAAGGACGACAATGTGGCATTGGCATCTCATATGGACTAGAGATCAAGTTTATCACAGAAAAAAAAAAAGTGACTACTAACAATCAAATTGCTAAGAACTTGTACATAATGTGAGAAAGTAATAGAATATAATAGAACTGAGATGAAATGAAGTATAAATGATAAAGTAAGAGAATAAGAGATGGATAATTCTCACAACAACCCAAGTAATGAAGCCCCTAGGTTTTGGTGTTCCCACTTCCATGGACATCCAAATAGATAGAGAGAGTGAACCAAGTAAAGAAATATGGAGTGATAAAATTAATCCCTACTCAAGGAGGAGAACCTGTATCACAATATTAAGATGCAATTGATTGGGGATGTGTGCAAACTCAAGATTCTTTCAAGCACAAGGTAAGAGAGATATCAGTTGCAAGGCTTAGGGAATCCACAGAGAGAGAGTGACAAGAGCCATGAGAGCTGCAAAGAGAGTTGTAAGATCTTGATAGTGCTTAAAGTTGCTATAACAAGTGAGAGATTTGTGCAAGCAAGAGATTAAAGAGGGAAAAGAGTGTATCCAAGAGAGAAATCTATAGAGAGATAAATTAATTGAAAGAATTGATTAAAAGGATAGAATAGGGGGAAAATAAGTTTCTTGAGCCATTACAAGGCATCCTAAGTCATTACCACCAAAAAAAGTTGTTGATAAGTGGAAAACATGCTCAGAAGTAGTCATTTGAATGTAGAAATTTCATAGGATGCTAGTGCAACACGTAGATGTTTGTGAGGTGTGCTAGTGTCCAAACACATCATGCTACAAAATGATGAGAATGAGAAAACAATAAGGTTTTTGAGGGTAGCTACTGAAAGGGGGTCCTGAGCATCCTGAGGGGGGAAAAAGGCTGATGCATGGGTTAAAATGATCCTACACAAATACTAAGGGAGTGGAAACTAAAGTGGATGCGAGAATGTATGTGAAATTGAAAGGGTGCAATTTCATGACATTACACACATTTTTTCCAACACTCAAAAGGTTATGCATTAAACCCTTGAAATAGTAAACATCGTCAATATTATGTTTGTCATAAAAGATGATTGACCCTATTCCACAAATCATAACACCTAAATCATCTCCAAATTTAAGAAGCCCTCTATCATATTTTTCAAGTTTAAAAAACTTACTCTTGTCTCTAGAACATGAAAAGAAGATACCAAAGTACCTTCATCCTTAACCTTTATTTCCTTTATCTCCTTTTTCTTCAAAGAAATTTCCTTCACACATGTTGCAAACTTAGCAAAAAAAATTCATCTTTTAAATCCAAGAATAGTAATTATTTATCATCATAGTCTACTTAATTAAATTGATCATTTGAAATACCAACATCTTATCTAGTTACATAGTAGCATTTCCTAATCATCTTACCTTTTTCCTCCTTATTCTTATTGTTCATACTTCTATGAGGACATCTTGAAGCATAGTGACCTATTTGCCCATAATTGAAATATTTGAAAGGTAATTTACCTTTGTACTTATTGGTGGCCTTTTTCATCCTTCTCACAAAGTTAGCTTCTACATCATCAAGATCATCCTAATCTGAATCTTTAGTCTTCTTTGATTTGCTAGCCTTAAAAGTAGTCTCCAATTTCACACCAGTATTTAGATGAAACTCTCTCATTTCAAATGCAACCTGTGTACCATACAACTAATCTCTAGTGTAAGTATTGAAATTTTCAATTTCCTCAATAGAATATAAACTTTGTGACTATAAGATTTAGGAAGAGTTACGAGAATTTTCTTAACCACTTTAGGTTGACCTTTCCTCCAAGACCTCTAGTTGCACTATCAATTTCATCAACTCTCTGCATGTATCTTGTGATATTCTCTTCTTCAAACATTCACAAGTTCTCATATTATGTCTTTAGATTCTAAATCTTACCTTGTTTAACCTTATCATCTCCTTCATAAATAATTTATCTTATCCCAAATTTGTTTAGTTGTTTTTCAGATCCATAACTTTCACTAATTCAGAATTTACAAGACTGCTCAAGAGAACAAACCTTTCTTTACCATTTATTTCATAGGCATCGATCTCATCACTTGTGCTCAGTCTATTTATAGACCTATAGTGTAATTAGTCTTCACTGATTGATAGACATCATACCCAAGTTAAATAAGATATCCTTCCATCTTCACCTTCCATAATGCATAGTCTATGCCATCAAACATAGGGATCTCCTTCTTGTTCGCCATCCCAGATCTACCTCAAGTTGTTAGGATTTTCTCCAAGGAACATTACTATAATACAAATTGTTTAATGAACAATAAAATTGAGAGGGGGGTGAATTAGTTGTATGTTATTAAAACATAAAAATCCTCATTAATATTCAGATCCACATGCATTCATTAAACTCTTAATTTTTTGTGATGAGATAACATGAAAATAATATAACAAAAATTGAAATAAATTTAACACCATCCATAAGACAATACCAAATTTACATGGCAAACCCAAGCAGGGAAAAACCATAGTGAGGATTAGCTCAGAATATACTTAATTACAAAACTAGTTACAAAGGATCACTACCAGAATAGGACATGCTATCTAGAAAGGCTCACAGCCAAGTCTCACTACCTGAATGAAAAACAAGATAGAGAAGAAATGTTACATAGAGAACATGATTTCAATACAATAGAAATTCCACCACCACAATAGATCCAAAACCTTCGCATTAGATGTATGAATGATTGGAGACACCTTCTGCTCACTACATTTGATAATCCAACACTTGAAATATTGTATTGATCTATTCAATTTTACAACACTTGCATCATACACTTCACATATTCATCTATCTTGCATATATCTTAACCTCCTTCGACAATTCAACTCATACTTATATTGTCCTCAACCTTGAAACCCTCTCCAAGGTTGGCAATACACCTCAAATGTACAAATTCAAATTAGGTCAGCACCAAAACACTTTCATGGTGGGTAGAAGTGAATGTGAACCACATCAAAACTTAATTGGGACCCAAATCAATAACACCAATTAAACACAATCTACCACAAACAATAATTATCCTTTGCATGTACTATAAACACCAAGTCAATTGTTACCCGTGCAAACACCAATAATCAATTAGGTACACACTTCATCAAACCTAAAGATAATTTACAAACCACACACCACACCTGAACATGATCTATAATATTCCTCAACCACCCTAAAATCCATCAAACTCCTTTGCAACAACTTCCACTTGAAGAATGTACAAGGTTTGTACACACAGACTACTCTGCCATACACTATTACATGAAAAATTATCTTTCAAAGAACCAAACCTCAAATACTCTTGACTAAAGTAAGCTACCAAAATCATCAACATTCCTTTAGTGTTACAAGACCTGAAGCATAACTTCATGTAGAAACACAAACCAAAACATTTCTCCTAGACACCTCTGTAATGCATAGTCACACAATGGTGAACACAACTTCTATTGTATGACAATCCAACATACCATCTCTTAAATGTAAAATCTCTGAACACCTCTCATCAACATATCAGAATCGCATAGGTATATCTTCAACCTAGAGGAAGTTATAAGAAATATTGGTGGAGTCATAGAAGCCAAATAATTTTATGCACAAAATAATAATGCTTCTTTTCACATTTTGTTCAATAAGATATTACATATTGTGTTGCCAAAAAGTGCAGCCTTGACACTTTTTCACTCATTTGGGCCTTTTCCCTTGGATTTTGGCCTGATTTTTCCTAGATCTTATGTCATAATGTGGCCAACACATTCAAATTAGGCCTTGAAAACTTACGCATCAACAAAAACCTAACAAAGTCTTACAATAGTGTTGTGAAGTGTTGTAACACATTTCCTCACTTTTCTAGGACTTTTCTATAATGATTCACCTAAATAACCCCTTTCCAAGCCTTAGTCAAAAGTATTGTGAAGTGTTGTAACCAACCCTCACACTTTCCTAGGCTTGTCATCACTAAATGAACCCTTTCTCATGACAAAATGGCTCCTTAATGCACTTATATGTCCAACTTAAGTGTGTTTCAGAAGACAATCTCGTTAATCAACATTAAACACCTCTCAATTCTCAAATATCACTTGAATTTTTCCAAGTGGACTAAGTCACCACCTTAAGTGACTTAGTCCCATTTGGCATAAAATTCAAAATTAAATCAAAATTCTAATGGGAATTTACCTCAAAAACCCTAAGGTTGGCCTATGTTGTGTTATTTTCGGGGAATTGGGGTATAACATGTATAAAAAGGGGTTTTCCTTCTCATTTTAGATCTTCATAATTTGTCTTGCACTCATACATTCTTTTATTCACTAGCACTCAAGAAAGCAATCCTCTCAAGAAATCATTCAAGCATTGAGCATCTCAAGCAACGTCCACTGGAACTAGTTCTTGCATATCTTTAGACTTCTTCAACAAGGGTTTGGTGAGTGTTTACATTTGCATGTTGTTCAATCATCTTTCCCTCTTCATTCTATTTCATTTGGGTTTTATTACCAACATGGGGTTTGACTAAGGCAAACCCCATTCCCTAACCCTAACCTTTTCCTTCTATTTGCATGTGTGCTTTGTAGGATTGTATGCAGATTAGTCAAGGAGTAAAGTGTTGAAAAGGTGTCATCATTCCATCCATGTCATTCTAGGTCAACAAACCCTAGGAGCCAAAAGACAACTTGTAGGTCATTTTATGAAGATTTAGACACGAGTCTTTGCCAAAAACAAAAGTATAAGTGAACAACTAAAGATTCCAACCTTGAAACTCCCGAAAGTCCTAGGAGGACTAAGTTGCCATCATTGGTGAATTAGTCTTAGTGCTAGGTCTAAAAAGTGGTTTTTGGGTTTCTGGATACCCTTTTTCCAAAAACTTATTTTGGCAGAGTTTCCCAGGAGGAGGACTAAGTCGTCTATTCTGGTGTAAGTGTCCCAATCAACATTTTCAATATATTCCAGAGGATTCTAGAGCTCCTCTCCATCAGCCATAAGTTTCTAGGTGCACCATTTCTATCTCTTTTAGTTTTTGTACAACTTGCATACATTTTAGGTCATTCTTAGGATATTTTGTATAGTTTGCATTTACATTAGTTTACTTTTCATAGTTAGATCATTCCATTTCATTGAAGAACATAGGAACACACATCACACCTATTCCAAACCCCCAAATATTTCAATTAACTCACCAAGAATACTTTTAGTGTGAAAGAGAGTTATTCTTCCACCTTGCTCCTAGGTTAAAAATCCTAGGGGCTCATTCGGGAATCCTCTTTCCCTAAAAGCATAATTTTTGGTGGTTCATTTTGGTGAACGTTTCATTAGAACACTTCTTTTTCACTTCTAATTTTGCATTGGAATAATAGGGTTTTGTATTATTTTCATTCTAGGGTTCTTAAAAGTGCATTAGGGAAAATTTCATGTTATCTTATACATTGCATTTCCATTCTGTATTTGCATTAGAAAAGTTTTAAAACATAAAAACTAGTCAGAAATTTTGAAAAGTGTCAAAAATATCACTGTTGGGACTAATTCATCACACTAGGTGACTTAGTCCACTTGCACCATTTGCAATGTAATATATGGAATTTTTAGAGCATTTTTTTCACTTTTGTTTCCTCTTTCTTCATTTCTATTTTGTTTTCCAAAATTCTAGTTATAAACATTTTATTTTCCTTTGTTTGCATTGCATTTACATTCACCCCTCATTTAGGAAACTTTGCATGAGTGTTTGGTTGGCTATTGCTGATACTTTGGTGAGAAGAAGTTCATGACTCATGGCATCTCATGAAAATACCCTTGTTGTAGATCTTGGGTTATCTCAAAATTCCACTCCCAGTATTGTAACTAGTACACTAGGCTTGGAACCTACCCTTAGTAACTCTTTACATTCAGAAAACATGAACACTAAACATAAACATGATGATCTCCCACATGACAAGATATTTCACATTCATGCAGACCTAGCAAACCTCCAACATGAAGAGAGCTTTGAGAAAATTTCCACCAAGTTGCTATCCCTACTATAAAAAAAATTCAATGTATGCTTGACAATGATGATGGCCTAGGTGTTGTGAAGAAAATAGTTGATATATATAAAAAACATGTCTCTTCCACATCTAGGGTCTCTCAATCAGCCACCCCTATCATTAGCCAAGAAGGACTTCAAACTCCTCCTCCCTCAATGGTAGCCTCTATTCCTACCTATGCTTCCCCTAATGTCACCACTACAATGCAGTCAGTTAGCAATGTGATTATGTCCCTTGGTATTCCTACTAGTACTCCTACCTCCTTTGTGGCATCATGGGATTTATATTCTTCCAACATACCATCCATTAGTATTCCCTTCACTTGCCCTACCACAACATTCACCCCATCACCACTTTCCCTCCCACCCAACACCACTTATATCAATCCTGTCTTAACCCAACTTTTCCACATAGTCTCCTCCATGCAACAACTTTCTACCATCCATCAAAACCAACATGGTTCACCCACCTACTATGTCTGCAAGAATCCCTTATCCTTAGACATCTTTCGAACCTCAATGCCACATGGAATAGGAATACCTAGATTTTATAAGTACAGAGGGAAGGTTGATCCTTCTAATCACATTAATTCTTTCACTTCTCTATGTAGTTACTTCACTTTTGATGATAAATTGTTAGCTAAACTACTTTTGAGAACCTTAAAAGACATAGCCTTGGATTGGTTTTCTTCCTTACCAAATAATTCAATTGATTCATTCAATGAACTTGTTGATGCCTTTATCAACCATTTCCAAGTGCACATGACTCCTAAAAATACCTTGGCCAATTTGATGAGATGTAAACAAAACAATGATGAAAATATTACACATTTTATCTCACGTTATCAATCACTTTTATCCCAAATTAATGTCAAGATCCCCGATACACATCTGCAAAATATGTTTACTGAAAACCTACATACCCACCTTCAAGACAAATTCACCATGATGAAGTTTCCTTCCTTCATGCATTTATGCACAACGCTCTGTGATTACCAGAATTCAACTAGCAATTGTGATGCGTGATCCACTTCTAGTTGAATTGAGAAGTCCAACGCTACCAACCAAACCAACTCTCAGACATTTCACAAACCAAATAAAGGGTTTTTACAATTTAACCCTCCTTCACAATCTCCTCCACCTGTTCATAATAAAATAATAGCTGTTAAGACTGTGGTGCCTTTCCTTTATGGAGATACCAAATGAAACTTCACATCTTTACCTGATACTCTCCATAATACAATGACACAACTTTTACAACAAAAAATTATTACCTTAACTGTTGTCCATGCATTTGATCCTACTAATCCTTTACCTCCATCCTTTAACTCCACTGCTTATTGCTATTTTCATAGACAAAATGGACATGATACCGAATAATGAAAGCATCTCAAACACCTTGTTCAAGACCTCATCGATTTGGGCCATCTATCCGTTGCTGGTATTAATGTTAAAGGCAATAAGTTTGTTGCATCCCCAAACGAAATTTTACAAATTTTCACTAATCCTATGCCTAAACATAACATTTTATTTGTCAAAGCTAGTGAAACTCCACATAATGATGTTATGAATTTCGATACACAAGATGAACATTCTGATCTTCTTTTAAATGAGACCTATGTCAAGCCTATGGATGAAATGGTAGGTGTGATAGACGTTATCCCTCATAACGGTCAAACCAAAAAAACTCTTGATATTAATTTTTCACCTCAAGACATACTCAAAAATCTTCCTGAAGGTCCTCTATACATAGCCGGTCAAATCTATGATAAGCCCATTAATGGGATACTCATAGATCTCTCCTCTGGGGAGAATTTGATCATAGAAGAATTTTTGGTACTAGATGTTCTTTATCAAGATATTTATGACAAACCTAACACATGGATCAAAATGCATAATGGTTTTTCTTGACCTACGATCAGATCAATTGCCCTTTCATTAAAAATAGGCCCCAAGACATTGGATGTTACATTCTTTATCATCCCACAATCGGACCAATTTCATTTGTGGCTAGGCCATCCATGGCTTCGCTCAATGAAAGTAGTCCCCTCAATTCTTCATAAATTTTTGAAGTTTCCCTTTGACAATGAAATATTCACCATCCACCATAGTGGCTTCAATCCCTTATCTTCCAAAGGAAACTTTTCCTTACAAGCCTTTTGGCTTGATCCCATGGAACCCATCACTCCCTGAAGAGATTTATTTTTCATTACCTATCAGATGTTTAAAGAAAAAAAAATATTTGAATTATCTCTTCACAACATGTCCCCCTCTACTTTTGAAAATCCTATCCTTGATGAAACCATGTTACAACCCGAATCAGACATGCCTAACAAGACAACACCTGAAACCTCCTCTACATCATCAAAGAGGCCTAGAGATCATGACAATAACTCCATCCTGCCTCCTCACATCACAAAATTTTATAAATCGAAGGAGAAAGTGGTTGACCCACCTATGGTTCCTCCCATTCCTCCCCCTAGGGATTTAAAGAAACCTATGGTAGATCAACCTGCTCCTTCTCATATGCAGCTTGATAATATAATAAAACGAAATAGAGGAGCTAGAGAATGTAGGCATCGTCACCATGATCTTTCTTGCAAATCACGTGATGAAGAAAATATTGAAAATCATAATCCACATTTTCCACAAGCAATGTCTGATGGCCCTCCTCCCCCATCATCACAGCCTGATCCTGTACCCCCATCAGAACCAATATTGCATGCTTCAACTGATATTGTCATTCGCCTTCCTATTGTCATCAACCTAGATGATGATGATGAGGAGGAGAATGATAAAATAAATGAAGAGGTGCACAAAACTTTGAATACATTATTTTCCTCTTCCATGAGCATACATGATAATTCTCCTCGGACAAGCATTGACCTTGACACTAGTTTTGAAATTACTATTGTCCCTCTAGCTAATCGCCCACCCGAATTTTACACTAAGCAAGATTGGGAGACAAATGACTTGCTTGATGGTTGAAGCACATTTTCCCTACTAGTCTTTTATCTTTCCTTTGCATGTTTGTTTGTGTTTGATGTATTCCCCTGTACTGTTCTATTTGATATTCTCTCTTTTTGTGACATTCTTCTATTTGTACCTTCATTCTTCTATATGTCATGACTTCTCTTTCACGTTTTCCTTTTTCTTTTTCTTTTGTCTTCCTTTTAGGGATGATGCAAGGCATTGATACCACAATGTCTCCTTCATGTTGACCAAAAAGGCTCTTTTCCTTTCTTTTGTTTTTTTTCTTACTTTTGGGGATGATGCAAGGCATTGAGACTACAATGTCTTCTTCATGTTGACCCAAAAGGCTCTTTTCCTTTCTTTTTCTTTTTTTTTCCTTTTGGGGATGATGCAAGGCATTGAGACCACAATATCTCCTTCATGCTGACCCAAAAGGCTCTTTTCATTTCTCTTTTCCTTTTTCTTTTGTTGTCCTTTTGGGGATGATGCAAAGTGTCGAGACATCCTATGTCTCCTCTATATTGACCCAAACAACTCTTTATTTTTCTTTATTTTCGCTCTTTGTGTTCTTCCAGTTCTATGTATTTAGGGGGATGATGACATTTCCACACTCTATAAACAAACACTGCAGCAACAAACATACTAACCCCAAATCCATAGATCCTTTATGTGTTTGGTGCTTTTCGTTTTGGGGGCAACCTCTTTCTCTTTTCTTTCTTTTCCTTCACATGACGTAGCGTTGCTTGGAAATATATCATTTGGGATAGGGATTTCCAAGTTGGCTTTCATGTCCTTGAATTCTTCTTGCATTTTTCATTCTTCTACTTTAAAGTAATTGCTCATAGTACGGTTTTTTGTAATTCCTTTAAAGTGGAGGCATATATTGGCATTATTTCCTTTTGCATTTTTATTTGTCTTGGTTCTTAGTGCATCTTTATTACTTCATACCATGTATTTATCACTTTGTGGATGACATTGGGTGTGATGTCCTTCATGAAAGTGACCTATCTTAGCATATTACATTCCTCTTAGTGTCCTAATGCAACACATTGCATCCCCTAAGTTGCAAATTTTCTATCCTTTTGAAAGGTCCTCTCTTGGAGATATTAGACACAATGTTCCCTAAGTTAAATACCTCACATGAACTCAGCAAGACTCCTTTGAACACCCCTTTTGCATTTTACCTTTTTCACTTTTACATGTTACATTTTGCACTTTTCATACATGGCCACCTTGCATAGCACAACTTGCATGCCTTTGGTGCCATCTTGCACTTTTTCATGAGTTCCAAGAATATGAGGCTTTGCTTGTATCATGAACCACAAACCCTTATATTTTGTGGCACCTTATCAAAGTTATCAGGAGGTATAATTTTGGTATGGTTAAGTGGGAAGCCTAACTAGTGGCACGACTTTCCCCATAGCCAACTATGTGTGTGGGTACATACCAGTTGTATGTTTCTCACCTTTTGGGCCTTCTCACCCAACAAACAACCAAAACTCTCGTTGCCCCAAAGTGAGTACATTCCCTTTGGGACAAACATCCTAGATCTAATCTACAACTAGCTAGACAAATGGTTGAAGCTTGATCTAACTTTCCCTCTCTCTTCACTCTTTCACATCAATTCCTTGTGTGATCTTTTGTACTAATGATCAATTTTCCATGGGATCTTGATCCTGGGAGCTTGATCATCCCTCTTGATTATATTTGTCTCATCTCACTAGCATGAATACATTGGATCCCTCTCAATATAAATGTCTTGGCTACTTTAGTGTGAGTTTGAAGCAAGTTCATGATGAGGGTGCCAATCTGAGTCACAAAAATCCACACACACAAAACCAGAGTATTATTATATTCAGAATAATGAAATTCTTACATGCAGAGGATCCCAAATCCTCAAGTTCTACAATACATGCAAATTATAGAAACTACAAAAATTCCCCTTTTCGTAGTATGCGATTTTCCTCCCCCAAAAACTACTCGAAAAAATCAGAAACTAGCCCATAAATAGCCCCTTTCTCCGTTTGGAGCCAAAAACAACACTCTAATTGTGTGCCAACTTTTAGAAGCCCTAAATTAAGATCTGACCATTGAATCTTCAATCATTATACCTTTTCGAAAATCCCTTGAGAAAACGAAGTGCCAAATAATAGGGCCTAAAGGCCAACCACTTTTGTTTTCCACCAATTTTCGGGCCCATCCGGAGCCTCTAAGTGCCTCAAAACTGACTTCAAAGATTTTATAGGGCAAAAAGAAGAATTTGAAACTTGAATAACTTTCAAACCGGGAATGATCTTAACCTGATTATTTTGCCAAACTACTTATTTTATTGTCCTAAAGCTTCCCTTAATTTTCTACCTCCTCACACCTTCAAATTCACACCTGCTAAAAATAGCAATTGAGCATAAAAAACAAAAAAGTAGTTCTGAAAGTTGAGAATTCTTCTTTGACGAAAAAGGTATCCAAAAATACAAAAACATCTACAAAAGCTAAATGAAAGCAAATACATTTTTGGGTGATCTGGATTTCCCTTACACCACTGGATGCTCCTGCATCAATTCATCCTCTCATTAAAGTGGGGGCTAAATGTGTCACCATAAAGTGTTGTCTTGACACTTTTTCACTCATTTGGGCCTTTTCCCTTAGATTTTGGCCTGATTTTACCTAGATCTAATGTCGCAATGTGGCCAACACATTCACATTAGGCCTTGAACACTTGTGCATCAACAAAAACCTAACAAAGTCTTACAATAGTGTTGTGAAGTATTGTAACGCATTTCCTCACTTTTCTAGGAATTTTCAATAATGATTCACCTAAATAACCCCTTTCCAAGCCTTAGTCTAAAGTGTTGTGAAGTGTTGTAACAAACCCTCACACTTTCCTATGCTTGTCATCACTATATCAACCTGTTCTCATGACAAAATGACCCCTTAATGCACTTATAGGCCCGACTTAAGTGTGTCATTCTTAGGATATTTTATATAGTTTTCATTTAAAGTAGTTTACTTATCAGGGTATGTGCAGGATCATGATGGGCCAAAAAGTGGCTATATGTAAGTAATATGATGGCCCATGTGGCTGGCGTTTTTTTTTTACCCGAAATTGATGAAACAAAAAGTGTTTTTAAAGAAGATTCACAACTTTCCACCAATATAAGTTATGCTCTTCTTTGAATTTAATAAATAATTATTATTCATTTTCTAGTTAAATTACGAATAAAGTCTTGATTGATAGGCTGACTGAAAAACATCTATAGCTTTCAAATGGTATCACATTTTTTGAATTTGAAAGATGTGTCACATTCTATGCTTCACATACTATAGGATTTAAAAAAAAAATTGAATTTCATGAGTATTTGACCAAGTTAAGGTGGTCAGACATACGATTTCTTATATTTTTTAAAAGTTGTAATAAAAAAATCTTATTTAATTATTTACTTGGAAAAAAAATTCAAAAAAATATGCATCACATCGAGACATGAATCCTCTACTTATATCTAAAATATTATAAAAAAATATTATCATTTTATTGTGGTTAGGTTGGTCAGACAAACACCCACTTCTTCTTTTTTTCCTGAAATTTAAGTACTACTGCATTGAAATTTAATTTTTTCACCAAATAGATATATATATTTTAAATAAACCTAGTAGTTTATAAACTAAATTCAATTTTCTATAGATTCTATTCTTACATATTTTTTAAATAATATAGATAACTTATTCAATTTTTTACGTCAAGTTGCCTAACTTTGATTTTTCTGAATTTTATCACCACTTAAGGGCCTATGCTTTCCATGATAATTTTGCACATACCCTTCATAGTTAGATCATTCCATTTCATTCCAACACTTAGGCACACACATCACACCTATTACAAACCCCCAAATAATTGAATGAACTCACCAAGAATACCTTTAGTGTGAAAGAGAGTTATTCTTCCACCCTACTCCTAGGTGAAAAACCCTAGGGGCATTGGGGAATCCTCTTTCCCTAAAAGCATCATTTTTAGTGGTTCACATATATATAGGAGAGTATACTCCTATATTCAAGGAGATATTATCTCCACAAATTCATATTTAGGTGTGATTGTTACCCACATAACAATACACAAGTAATATCATACAAGTTGTTAAAACAACTCCAAACCATAATATATATTATTGTTAATATAAGAATAATATTAGAAAAGTCTACAAAAATTTACATGATAATAATTACATAATTATTAATTACCCACATACATGGAGCACTAATTCATAATTCCTAACATTACCCTCTTAGTGTGAACATGGTAGAAAAACATTCACACACTCCTTTGTAGTATGCTCACCCCTGTGGCATGCCCATTCTCATGGTTCATGAAGTTGATACAAAAGAAAGGCTCCCTCCTTCCATGGTTTTAAATAGGCTTACCACAAACCTTGACGTGAACAAGAACCCATCAACTATCCACATCATGTGGTTTTTTGGATCCTCTCACAAACCTTTTCAAGATCCATGAACTTACTCTAGTGCTTTTATTTTCCACTATGCTTATACATCATGGAAGTTATATAGGAATCAACATACATATCACAAATTTGAAAAAACCCATACCAGAAAAAATTTCACATTACATTCTATAAGAACACAATGTTCTTAATTGTAGTCATTGTTATTGATTGCTACCACTCAATCTCGAACAACATAGACAACTGCCACTGTCATTGGAAGTTTCCCTTGACGATAGTCATTTTTGTGCGAAATGGGAATGGAATATTGGTTATTATTCCCCACACAATGTGAAATTTCCACTTATTCACACAACTAGGAACACTGAAAAGAAAATCATATCTTGCTACATACTACTATCCAAATCTTGTTGTCTAGATCTTGCTACACATGATCACTATTTCCAATCAGCGTATTCACTTCTCAATCATATTCCAATGAAGTATGAGAGTCAAAGGTTCATCACAGTCAAAGGACCTTTGCAGTCATCTTCTCTCCAATACAATCATTTTTCAGTATCCACACATCACATTGAAAAGATGAAAAAAATTGGAAAAATAACACACTGCATATTATACACTTGTCACTATATCATGCATGGGGCCCCATCATTGATGAATGACGACAGGTCACTAATTGACCTCCAACCTCTAATTCCTTTGTCCTCCATTTAATTTTCTACTTAGCATGTTTTTATTTGAAGCTCAATTTTATAATGTCTCCCTATGTGTTGAAGATGGAGAAACATAGTTTTTACTACATTCAACAACTGTAAACGTTGAGCTAATAGTTGTGTTCTACAATGATAATGTGCTTGCACAAAGAAGGAACATGAAAATCACCCTCATAGTAAATGGAAAACAACATAATACATCATAGCCTTCACGGACATTGATAGCCTGTCATATTGAAGATTGTAGAAGGATGCTCATTTCCGATCAAACATCCTTTTTGTTGCCAATTGAGAGAATTAAGAATGAGAGTGTGAAGCATAGATCTAGTTTGGTCTTAATGTGGTCACAAGAAAATTAACCATGATGCTACATTAAATAGATGGAAATTTCCTAAGAATCTACCATCAGCAGTGACCCCTTACACTTTTTCTTCTCACATAACTTTTTCTTTTGCAATGAATTAGTAAATCTTATTCTCACTTCATTTAAACCACCATAGCTAGAAAGCGACCTCTTACTAAGATCCCTTGAGCAACTCCTTTGAATGTTATCCAAGCCACATGTTTCTAAGAGCTAGGCATTTAGATAGGATCAATATTTTTCTTAATAGTTTATCTATATAGAGGCTATAGGCTGGGCCCTTTTGATCTACTTGTCTTTACAAGAACACTGATGAAATTTTTGATCTACAACTAGGAATTCCATTATACTGATTTCTTTTTTTTCTACTTGTAGCTATTCAAATTCCATTCTCCTCAAATGCACTCATGGATCTAGAGGCCAAAAGGGTGGGCACATATTCACAACAATTAAAAAACTCTAAAATAAATGGTAATGTGTAATGGCATTCAAAGATGCATCACACCATTGTTTTCTACTTCAAACAACTTTCTCAATAGAAAAAATATCCTTCAAAATTTTCTGGTTTTTTACTCCTCATTATCAACTTTTCAAAACATTTTGAATTTTTAAATTTCATTGAGAATTGAGGAAGATACTACAATTTCACTGAAACTACATTATATTGATTAAAAAACTCATTAACACAAAATACCAACAAATAGAATGGCACTCAAGTAAAAATAGAAACAATATGATGGTGTCCCTTTTCAACCAACATAAATAATGTACAACCCATTTGAAATGGTGCTCTGATACCATATAAGAAATATTGATGGAGTCATAGAAGCCAAATAATTTTATGCACAGAATAATAATGCTTCTTTTCACTTTTCATTCAATAAGATATTACATATATATAGGAGAGTCTACTCCTATATTCAAGGAAATATTACCTCCACAAATCCCTATTTAGGTAGTTGTGATTGTTACACACATAACAATACACAACTCAAATCATAAGATTTGTTAAAACAACTCCAAACCATAATATATATTATTGTTAATATAACAATAATATTACTAACTACTAACATTTACATGATAATAATTACTCACGTAATTATTATTTACCCACATACATGGAGCACTAACTCATAATTCTTAACAGAAATGCAGAGAAAAACTAGAACACCTCTTTGTAAGCCAAGAGAACACTTCAACACTCTATTTCATCTTTTTATCATTTTTTCTTAAAAGCACTTGAAAACCAAGCACCAAAGACACATCCACAACATCTTCAGCACTACCACAACCATAGATAGAAGCTTATCAAAGTAACAATAGAGGTTAACACTAGTAGCTTAACTGATGACAACATGATGCAACAAATCAAAGCATAGACAACACCAACTGTTCATCACCAATCTCTCTCAACATGTATACAACTGACACCAATGCCAACACAAGCTTGTTGAAATTAATGAGAACACCAATCTTCTCATGCTTGCAACATATTTAAATCATTTGCACAATAAGAAACAAGGGAAATAAAGATAGCAAGTCAAGGGATACTAGATGATACAAAATGAAGAAAATTACACTAGTTTATACATTTAAAAATAAAAAATAAAGGAAGAAAAAGAGAGAGAAGGATGTTGACCACCTTGCAAGTTGATCCTTGAGAAACTTGTAGCTAGGAAAAGAAAAATGGTGCAAACTACATGGGTGCATGAAAAAAATGGACTAATTTGGTCTTCCAACCTCCATGGGAAGTCAAATAGAAAATAGATATTGAAGAGTGTGATCTTATCCTATGCGCATCTAGGACTAAGAACATTGATAATAAAGTAAATATATAAGTATTAATCACTAGTCTATAAGGGAGAATACCCCAGTGTATGTATTTTATTGAAAAAGAGGAGGTGATAATCACCAAAGGATATGCCAAATAAATTTTAAAAGGTAATATGATAAAGATAATGTAATATTATGCAATCAAAAATGAAACCTGATTTGAAAAAAAGTTATAACTGTTATGTAGAGGAGAGAAGTGAGCATAAGAAGTTATTAATAAAAATCTAGTAGCATGCAAATTTAGTAAGATTCAACACAGGATGTATGATCAGTAGAGTTCAATAAAGTGAACAAAGAGCAAGATTTTTATGTGTTAAAAGGTTGAGATTCAAAAGATTGCTTTATCAAAAGGGTTATGAGGAAGATAAATAGTCAGATTCAAATTCTATAGGTAATTTTTTGAATAGATGAGCATTAAAAAAAGTGGAAATAGGTAGCTAAGAATGAAACTAACATTTAAATTTTAAAATCACACAAAGTTCTAGTGCTTCATATGAATGCTCGTTTTTTTGCATTAGTATCCTAGAGAAATTTCTCAAAATTTAACATGTGGTCTCAATTCTATGACAAGAATTAGAATTTGATAAAGGAATTTGGCAATTTCATGAAGGAAAAGGTTAAGCATGAGTCTAAATTTTTTTATAGGAATGAACACTAATGAAACCTCCAAAAAAATATGAAATTATAAGGGTATATATGTTAGTGTATGCACTACTAATGATGAATACTCAAAAGGCCACAATTAGAACCTATTTGACAGCATATCAAGTGTTAAGACAATTTATAACCACATTAAATTCATGTACATTTAAGATATATATTGTACAAGAACAAAGACACTAAATTAATAAATACTTTTTATTAATCTATTAAAGTTACATAAAATGAAATTTGTGTCATAAAACAACATTACAATATGCTATGTAAGCATACAACTATACCAAAAGTCTCTTACTAAGTTGCAATGAATAGAAGAATCCATTCTATCAAAGCCACTTAGGAAAAAAGTTACTTAAGAAAAAAATAATAACATCAAGACATCTCCAAATATATCATAGAATGCAAAGTACCTACATAAAATATGAGATCATGAGTATGAAACACTTCTACTAGACTTTGTCTTCACCTTGGTTTCTAGGAAGCTTCTCCTTTATCTTATCAATCAACCCTTTCTTCCCTTGTGTCTCTTGCTTCACCTCTTCCCCTTCTTTCTTTTGTCCAGGAAACCCTTTCTTCTCCTGTATCTCTTTATGCACATCTTCCCCTTCTATTCTTTGTTCAGGGAACCATTTCTTCTCCCGCCGCTCTTGATGTATCTCTTCCCCTACTCCCTTTACTCGAGGAAGTATCTCCTTTATCTTATCCAATAACCCACCCTTCTCTTGTTTCTCTAGATACACCTCCTCCCCTTCTTTTTGTCTAGGGAACTGTTTCTCTTGACACACATCTTCACCACATTTATTTTCTTGGTTCTCTTGATGCGCATCTTGCTCATCTTTCTCTTGCTTCTCTTGATACACATCATTCCCACATTTTTTCTCTTGTTTTTCTGGATACACATCTTCCCCTTCTTTTCTTTCTCTAGAGAACAATTTCTTGTCTTGATTATCTCGATGCATATCTTCTCCTTCTTTCTTCTGTCCAGAGAACCAATTCTTCTCTTGATTATCTCGATGCATATCTTCTCCTTCTTTCTTTTGTCCAGAGAACCATTTCTTCTCTTCATTATCTCGATGCATGTCTTCTCCTTCTTTCTTTTGTCCATAGAACCAGTTCTTCTCTTGATTATCTCGATGCATATCTTCTCCTTCCTTCTTTTGTCCAGAGAGCCAATTCTTCTCTTGATTATTGCGATGCATATCTTCTCCTTCCTTCTGTTGTCCAGAGAACCAATTCTTCTCTTGATTATCTAGAAGCATATCTTCTCCTTCTTTCTTCTGTCCAGAGAACCAATTCTTCTCTTGATTATCTCGATGCATATCTTCTCCTTCTTTCTTTTTTCCAGAGAACAATTTCTTCTCTTGATTATCTCGATGCATGTCTTCTCCTTCTTTCTTCTGTCCAGAGAACCAGATCTTCTCTTGATTATCTCTATGCATATCTTCTCCTTCTTTCTTTTGTCCAGACAACCAATTCTTCTCTTGATTATCTTGATGCATATCTTCTCCTTCTTTCTTTTTCCCAGAGAACCATTTCTTCTCTTGATTATCTCGATGCATGTCTTCTTCTTCTTTCTTTTGTCCAGAGAACCAGATCTTCTCTTGATTATCTCGATGCATATCTTCTCCTTCTTTCTTCTGTCCAGAGAACCATTTTGTCTCTTGATTACCTCGATGCATATCTTCTCCTTCTTTCTTCTGTCCAGAGAACCAATTTGTCTCCTGATTATCTCGATGCATATCTTCTCCTTCTTTCTTCTGTCCAGAAAACCAGATCTTCTCTTGATTATCTCGATGTATATCTTCTCCTTCTTTCTTCTGTCCAGAGAACCATTTCTTCTCTTGATTATCTTGATGCATATCTTCTCCTTCTTTCTTTTGTCCAGAGAACCATTTCTTCTCTTGATTATCACGTTGCATATCTTCTCCTTCTTTCTTCTGTCTAGATAACCAATTCTTCTCTTGATTATCTAGATGGATACATTCTCCTTCTAACTTCTGTTTGGAGAACCATTTCTTCTCTTGATTATCTCGTTGCATATCTTCTCCTTCTTTCTTCTGTCTAGAGAACCAGTTCTTCTCTTGATTATCTAGATGGATATCTTCTCCTTCTTTCTTCTGTCTGGAGAACCATTTCTTCTCTTGATTATCTCGATGGATATCTTCTCCTTCTTTCTTCTTTTCGGAGAACCATTTCTTCTCTTGATTATCTTGATGCATATCTTCGCCTTCTTTCTTCTGTTTGGAGAACCAATTCTTCTCTTGATTATCTAGATGCATATCTTCTCCTTCTTTCTTTTGTCTGGAGAGCCAGTTCTTCTCTTGATTATCTTGATGCATATCTTCTTCTTCTTTCCTCTGTTTGGAGAACCAATTCTTCTCTTGATTATCTAGATGCATATCTTCTCCTTCTTTCTTCTGTCTGGAGAGCCAGTTCTTCTCTTGATTATCTCGATGCATATCTTCACCTTCTTTCTTCTGTTTGGAGAACCAATTCTTCTCTTGATTATCTAGATGCATATCTTCTCCTTCTTTCTTCTGTCTGGAGAGCCAGTTCTTCTCTTGATTATCTCGATGCATATCTTCTCCTTCTTTCTTTTGTCCAGATAACCAGTTCTTCTCTTGATTATCTCGATGCATATCTTCTCCTCCTTTCTTTTGTCTAGATAGCCAACTCTTCTCCTGATTATCTCGATGCATATCTTCTCCTCCTTTTTTCTGTCCGGAGAACCAATTCTTCTCTTGATTATCTCGATGCATATCTTCTCCTCCTTTTTTCTGTCCAGAGAACCAATTCTTCTCTTGATTATCTCGATGCATATCTTCTCCTTCTTTCTTCTGTCGAGATAACCAGTTCTTCTCTTGATTATCTCGATGCATATCTTCTCCTTCTTTCTTCCGTTGTTCCTGTTGATATGCATCTTTCCTTTCTTTCTTTTGGTACGCATCATCCCTTTCTCTCTGTTGACCACCAAGCTTCTCCTTCAGTTCCTCCTCCTTTCTCTTCTCTCGCCCTAGTCCCTCCGCATCGCTTGCCTGTTAACACATTCATTCATTTAATCGGATGAACTACAATAAACTAAATTAAAGAATGTGATGATTCATGAGGTTGATATTAAAAAAACTTACAGAGCCGTTGGTGCGATTCAGGTTTCCCGGAACACCCGTGTCGTGTGATTTCTTCTCACCTTCGCCATAGGCTTTCCCTTCCTCCCCGTAACCCTGAGACGCAGGTGGACGAACATCGCCTAGATGGCCAGAACGCTGCTGCTGACGTGGAACTCCAGAATCGCCTTTCTGGCCGTAAACGTGCGAAACCCCACTCTGCTCCTTCTCAGATGAAGTACGAAAGTCATCTACACGGCCATAACGGTGCGGATCCACAGTCTGCTGCTGCTGAGCTGGAGGGCGAGCGTCGCCTACGTGGCTATCACCGTGAGGATCGACGGTCTGCTGCTGAGCGGGAGGTCGACCATTGCCTGCATCACCAAAACGCAGTTGCTGAGGTGGAGGGCGAGAATTACCTACTTGGTTATAACGTTGCTGCCGAGACGGATGGCGAGTATCGCCCAAGCTGCCATAACCGTGCGGATCCACACTCTGCTGGTGCTGAGTTGGAGAGCGAGCGTCCTCTACGTGGCCATAAGCGTACTGCACATCCTCAGTCTGCTGCCGCTGGGTTGGAAGGCGAGCGTCGTCTACGTGGGCATAACCATACGCATTCTCAGTCTTCTGCTGCTGAGGTGGAGGGCGATTGTAGCCATAACGTTGGGGCTGCTGCTGAGGTGGAGGGCGAACGTCGCCTACGTTATTTTGCTGCTGCTGCTGATTTGTGTCCTCTTCTTTCTTGTCACGAAACATTCCTCGCAGGCCACGTTCCTGCTGCTCTTGTTCTTTTGATTCCGCCATTAATGCAAATTTTAAGCTAGTTGAAATCTCAACAGTTCAAGATGTTCTTGTGAAAAAATGTGTGTGGATGGAGGAAGATTTATAGTATTGGATGAGCGTGGTTGAGGGTGCTTCGTGTTGCTAGGTTGCCACGTAAATCTGCAGTCGGTGAGACAGATATCACACAGATATTTGGATAGCTCATGACACAGTAAAGTTTATTTGCACCGGTGTCCATAAAATGCGAAGATTGTAGATTACAGTAGATATTTTATATTTCACAAACGTTAGAATACCTAACGGTCTTGACGCCATAGTCTAAGTTCCATAAATTCATCGTCAACTTCCTCCACGCAAAGTTCCAGCAACATCTTGCTGATTGTGTGGAGGAAGTTGACGATGAATTTATGGAACTTAGACTATAGGGTCAAGACCGTTCGGTATTCTAACGTTTGTGAAACATAAATTAGGTTTTTCTGTCTTTAATTCATTTCTTTGGTAATTAAATAAGTTTTTTAATTTTAAATTAAAGAGAGAATGTTGTTTGTGGAAACAAATAAGAGAAGTGTAGTTGTGTAAGTTATAGTATTTTGGTTTGGCTTAAAATTGTATTGGATTATAATTTTTATTTTTATTTTTATGTATTGCTTTTGTGTTATTGGGATGTGAAAGTACATGATTTTGTTCTTTAGAGTATAGTGATAGTTATATGATTGTAGTAGTGTCTTTTATATTTGATGAAGTGTTGTATTGTCGTAGGTTCATTCTCTACAATTATACAAAATGTTTATCAATTTGTAATATTTAATAAATGGTGATTGCATAAGCATCTTTAGTAGTTTGTCAAAGGAGTTTGAATTTGAGAATCTCTTAGTTATGATCAAGCCTGACAAAATATTTGAAAGATTGATAAAGCTTGCCTTTGGGAGATGTGCAAAGTATTGAGTGACAAATAGAAGTGTGTGTAGGTAATAGAGTAGTATTTTTGTTTGATTCCAAGAGAGTTTACAAGGACACCAATCCCTCAAGTAGACATTTGCACCATCTAATGACACAAAAACTCATTAGGAGGTTTGTCACTAACACCCAAAAGGGACACTAGCATACCATAGGTGGACAATAGAGCTTAGAAGGGAGACTAGCATGACATAGGTCGACATTAGAGCCTAGAAGGGATGCTCATGTAGGTTGAAAAATAATAGTACATCTAACTTTTGGACCAATCCTATTTTTCCTGAAATCACACTATTTATTGAAAATGCATGGAGGGTTCAATCTAGAAGGGTTAGATGAAACTTCCCTATGATTAAATTGAACCTCTAATGGAGCCACTTCTTCTCCTATCAAAATGCTAACAAGAAAAATAATTTCTCCTCACTTTTTGGTGGTCAAATGAAATCATTTTAGGACACCATTTTGTAGACATGTAACTTTCAATGTTATCTTTCTAATATATATATATATATATACATCTACTAGGAAAAACAAATAACCTTTATTCAAGAAGCTATGAAAAAGAAAAAACTATGTTAAAAAAAATTCAAAAAATATATATTGCACTCTACATGGATGTCTTTGTTTAAGTAAAACAATTATACTATAATGATGAAAGTAAGATGTTGTTCACTTGTAGATTATAGTAAATGTAAAGATCAAATAAGTAGAAAGTATTTATAGATTATAGAAAATAGAAGTGTTGAAATGAAAATTGGATACATAAATAGAAATAGTAGAAATAAAGGAAACTAGGACCAAATAATGGATCTACCTAAGATAAGGTCATTTTCATGATGCATTATAATAGTTTTTATGCATTTTCATCTAGAAAATTTATAAAACTCAACTATATATATATATAACTCACTTGCACAACAAGTAATAAGGACAATAGATACAACAAACCAAGGGATACTAGATGATACAAAAAGAATAAAAGTACTCTAATCTATACATTTTGAAAAATAAAATGAGAAGGGAGAAATAGAAGGATGCTAACCACCATGCAAGTTGATCCTTGATAAAATTGTAGCTACAAAAAGAAAACAAGGTTTAGACTACATGGGTGCTTGCTAAAAATGGGACTAGTTTGGTATTTCAACCTCCATGGGAAGTCAAATAGAAAAGAGAGATTGAAAAGTGTGATCTTATCCTCTGCACATCTAGGAATAAGAACATTGATAATGGAGTAAATATATAAGCATTAATCACTAGTCTAAAAGGGAGAATACCCTAGTCTATCTATTTAATTGAATAAGAGGAGGTGACAATCACCAAAGGATATGCCAAAGAAAATGTGGAGGGAAATATGATAAAGATAATGTTGTAATATTATTCAAAAAGTAAAGAAACTTGATTTGAATAAAATTATCACTGTTATGTAAAGAAGAGAAGTGAGCATAAGAAGTTGTTAATAAAAATCTAATAGCATGAAACTTTAGTAAGATTCAAACATGGAGCTATGATCTATAGAGTGCACAATCAAGTGAACCAAGAGCAAGATTTTTATTACATGGTGGATCTTAAGGCTTCTGATTCAAGGAGAGTGTGTTCCATATGATCCTAAGTGGGAGTATGGTGCTATTCAGAGTGATTTTGAACATGGGGACCTTGTAGAACTTGGCTTTGAGGAGTATGAGATTCGATGGGATGTACTAGCTAACAAATATGATTGGTTTATTGTGGTTCTCTATAGTGTGATTGGTGGTGTTGTATGTCTTGATCGATGAGGACATGGGTTCCCTATCAGATGGTGGGAGATGTTGGTCAAGATGAACTGACCCAGGGGATTGTATATGCTTGGGGATTGTGCATGCTTGCTATGTTGTATTTCTAGTTACATGATGTTGCATACAAAGGTGTGTAGTCTATTAGCTATGGTACAACTCTTATCATGGTCTAGGCATGGGAGCATATTGTTGTGTTCTAACCTCCTATGTAGAGACAACTAGGAGCAGGTATACCTAATGTGTATGTATATGGAGGTGTAGTCACACTGACTCATGTTGTTGATGTTGGATATTGGCGACATGAAATTGACATTATGGATTCATTTATCTAGAGATCATATAGGGGTTATACCCCTTTTGTAGATGATGTTGAGCATTTTCCCTATTGTCGTCAGACACTCTATCTTATCGGGAGGACAATGTAGTTTTAGTGGACATCATTGAGCAGTACCTACCAGTGTGGGTTTTGCGGTAGTTTAGTGAGTGATAGGGGCTTCCAGTTGGCACTGTAGAGTTTTCCAGGTCCAACAAGAAGATTCAGCCATGTGGGCCCATGATCAGTGTTGTTACAGTAGAGTAGGACATAGATGGGTTACAACTTGTTCAGTGGGGTGTCATTATAGAGCTTGTAGATGCAGGAACAAAAATAGAGTATGATACGGGTGATCCCACAATAGTGGTTTACAATTTTGGGCCAAACTGGACACTAAAATTATTATTTTTAACTAAATCTTCACATTCAAGCACCTATAGCAGCTAAACCGTGAGGAATTTTAAGATGATGCAAACTAGAGTCTTGTCACATTTTGTCTGTAGATTCTAAAAATATTTTTTTCAATTTTTTTGAATCAGATTGAACTTATTTTTCCATCTCCCACGAAAACTGGTTTTTTTAGAAAACAACATTTTTTAAAAGTGACACATTGTATAACGCATAATTTTTTTTCCATGAAGGATAATATTCTAATTATTTTGAATTTAGATTTTTAACTCTGATATCTAGTGCTTCCACTTGGTTAGATAGTATTTAATGAAATATTTTTTAATTAATCAGGTTTCGAAGTCAAACTAATTACAATTCAGACGTAGAACAACTATATAATGCGTAACTTTTTTTGTATATATCAAAATTCATTTTTTTGTTTTTTTCTTGGATCAAGGACTTCAATATTGGGTGCACTCATATTTTTTAATTTTTTTTTTGATAATCTGTTGTTTTTCCATATGTGCAGAACAGAGACCTTCATTTTCGATGAAACCTATGTTTAATAAAACTAAAAAAAAAAAAAATACATAATAAAACCAAAACATATTAAAATAATATTCGTCGGATAGCTCATTCTAAGGACTACCATAATCATTTGAAATAAATTTTAAATGAATTCATTTGATCCGCTAAAAGGTAAATCAAAAGTTTTTTTTTATCAACATTTTGATAGGTGTAAAGGAGACTCATTTATAGGTATGGTTTAAAACTAGCGAGGTTCTATCCAAGGGGGTTTGATCTAAGGTGGTTTGATCAAACCCTGTTCAATTGGAATCCTTAAAATGAAACTTTTTAAGGCTTAAATCATTATATTTTCTAAAAATATGTTATTTCAGCAAAAATTAGTTCCTATCAGAAATTGTAAACTAGCTTTGTGGGATCACCCATACATGGTGGGTCGAGTATAGGCTAGTTCCATTGATAGATACAAATCAATCTGCTCCTGTAGAGAGACATGGGAGAGGTCTTCAAGGCATATTTCAAGGCCAATGATAGGTCTTAGGATATTATGGAGGGGATGATGGGGATGGTGGAGGGAGAGGGAACAAAGGAGGTAGGGGTTGGAGAGGAGATAAATGAGGGAGGGGTAGATACAAGCATGGACTTCACCTCATTCACTAATGGGAGACAATAGTTGGCATGTAGTGGAGGCTCCTTGTTAGGAAGAGGTTATTAGAGTGGATGCTCCAGGTGCCCTAGAGCATGTAGATGTACTGCCTCATCAAGAGGAGAGATAGAGAGACGAGCAACTACAGGTAGACATTGGTATATATGTTGACAAACAGGTTGTGAGGGATGAGGAGATGGAGGAAAAAGAGGAGGACGAACTAAGGGAGAGGGTGATCATGGAGGGTTTGGAGGAGGAGCCAAAGGATAGGCCAAAAGATCCTCATATGGTCGAGTTGTAGGCACATGTATAGGCTTTACAGGCTGAGGTACTATAGTTAAGAACCAAGAGGGACATGGCTATGATTAGGGCATAGGGGGTGGATCAGAGCATCATAGATTTCATTATCAAATGTAGTGGTTTGACAATAGATCTTGGTCAGGAGTTGCAGAGGTATAGCAGAGGAGAGTAGTACTACAAAGACCTATATTTGAGGGTAGTGCCTCCCTCATAAAGAAAGCCCGATTTTACAGAGGTGATGAGAAAATCACAAGGTAGGTCATAGTCTCCACGATCCCATAATAGTTGGGGAGTTTCCTAGGCATGATCCTCTCCATATCATTGATCACTAGGGTTAGGATCATAGTAGAAATATGACAGGAAACCCCCATCAGGACCATGTCCATCAGGAGATATGGGTAGCACCAAGTAGATTTCTTCATTATATTAGACACTAATACATGTGTATTTTTAATTGAGCCTGCAAGTTCCATTTTTGGGATGCATGTTGATATTGCATTGTCACATTATTTTGATATATATGCGAGATACATGATTTTGGTAGCATGAATACATTCAATGTTTAATTTATTATCTTATATGCACACTTCTATGTGATGGATTATGATGTAATTCATTTATATCATTTATGAGATGATTCTATATGCTAGAGTGCATTATTGATGCATGATGTATGGTTCATGCTTATATATGATTCACTATCTTATAATGTGTGGATGGATGCACTTAATTTATATTTCTATGATGGATGCAAGATGTACATGATTTACTTTTATGATATGTTTTATTATGTTATGGATGCATTATGATTATGATGTGATGTGATATGGATTATGGATATGTATGTAAATGTTATGATATGTATGATCTCCTTTTAATATGTAAATTTGATATGTGTGCAATGAGATGTATGCTAATGATTTATAGATGCGGTATGGTACACTCTATGGTTATGACATGCAACACTTATATGAATGCGAATATGGTTCTTTATGACAAGATGCTATCTATGTTTTTTGTATTTTCTGATATAATATGGATGACCTAATATGATGATGATGATTACTATTATTCTTCTAATATTATTATCCATGTAGGATTTTTTTTTTTCATCATAGGACACACTAATAACTAACTTGATATGCTACTCTTTCTTATTTACAATATATGTTCCAATATGTCAAATTAATCATTGATTTTTGTAAGTCTATCAACACTTTTATTCTAAGCACTAGGGAGAGTGTAGATTTTGAATCCCTCTCACCCCTCAATTAAATTATAAACCTTGTGTTTGTAGGATTTGAAAAAAATATTCTTGGTTATGATTTGAGTTCTGATTTGGTTAAAAACTAACTCGCTATCTAAAATTACCTACAATAGCTTGATCCTTCATATTTATGCTATTTGGAGATATAGGAAAAAGGTTTCATATTTAGTCACATTGTTAGTGTAGCTAAATTTAATTCTAAAAGGGAAGTAATACTTCCCCTTACTTGGGGATACTATAAAATTACACTAGTACCTACACCATTCTTTTTTCTTAATCCATCAAAAAATAATTTCCACAACCCCTTTATGTCTTCTTGAGTTATTTTAAGGTCAGGAATAGGAGAATCCTCCTCATGTATACAATAGGTTCCAAGACTGATCTATTCTACTTCAGTGAGTGCAACAAACTAGAATGTGTTACCCCATTTTTCTAGAAAATATTCAAAAACCTCCTCTTAAAGAGTACTAGACTCATGAATAGTGCCTTCTTCCGTTTTTTTGTGTAGTGTACACAATTCATGTTAATAGGGTTAAGAATGTAGGGCTTAATGTGACTTCTGTAATGGATTATTTGATGGTCTCTTTGGTAGCATACCTAGTTTTGAATAGTATATGGGACCAATCATAAGATAAATAGTAGTGAACTCTCTAGATAAATAAATAGGAAAGAAAATAGGGAATTCTATGACTGATATATTTTAAAACACAGTACATCTAGGGCATGCATGTAAGGTCAGTTTTAAATACTTGATGACCTCCACATCCAAATGATAGTGTGATCTAATTGCACAACTCCCTTAGTCATAGGTTCATATTTTATGCCAATAAAATCAACTACTTTTTTGGGCATAATAGAACTACTAGCTCTTGAATCTATCATAAAATTGTGCAATATATGATCTTCAATGATTAAAGATAAAGATACGGGATTAAAATTACTATTTTTTCTTGAATTTCCTTCTTCATTAGGTTACACCAAGCTAGTTGGAGCTATAGCTCCTTCTTGTGCTAAAAAATCATTTGGCATCTTGAGACCCTCTAAATCTTATTGTATCAAATCCCTTTGATATGGGATGGAAAAACCCTCCCACATGGTGACATTTAGGTAAGCCTTTTTCATTTGATCAACTATATTGAAAGGAGGATTACTAATCTTTGGGGGCACTATTGGAATAACAAGCTGAAATATCATTGTTTAGATACATTGAGATTGGCTCTACACTTTCTTTCCTTTTTATTTAGTTTTCTTAGGTTGCAACACAATTACTTTATTTTTTGTATCAAGGGTGGAAGTGCCAAAAAATATAGTATCCAGAGGTGGTTGGGAGGGTGATATCAATCTAACCATAGGATTTTCATAATGATCTATTTATCTCCTCTTTGATATCATATTGTGGGATACTACATTATGATTTGATTGATTCAAGCCGAATAAATGACTTCATTCTAGTTAACAAATGATGTGTCTCATGGCATGTGATCTTCTATACTTGTGACTACTTGGTTTGTATCAGATTGTTGGCTTGAATTAGAGGGTTCATTCTAAAGAATTAGAGTTTAGACAAACTCACCATTCTGACAAATATTCTGATTGTGTCACTAATTGCATGGATAAAAATCATGCTTTTGAGAAATATTGTTTTGAACTAGAATAAGAGCTTTGTAAAGTCTTGCATGGTATTTGGATTTATAGCATTCAAATGTTTACCATAATCCCATTGATTATTCCCTTGATATGGTTGTCTATTTTGTTGGTAATTTTGATTTTGAGGTTGATCAAGCCTATTACCTTGAGCTTGTTGCCTCTTTAGGGCCACTAATTCATTACTAAAGTTTTACAATAGCGTCTTATCTTCATTTAATTCATTTGTGGGTGTAGCAAAGATAAATGGTTGACTTGTTGATGTGATCGAGATAGGTGCCAAAATGGGTTGTTGGGCTAGAAACTCTAGAAATGAAGGCATCAGAGGCCTTTAAGATATCTTCCTAGCTTGAATAATTTTTTTTACCATTATGAAAACATCATAGGCTATATCAATCATAAGATAGATACCCAAATACATTTTATGTTGCCATAATGGTAGAATTTTTTTTTATGGATCAAGAGAAAAGAATGGTGTAGGTACTAGTGTAATGCTAGTATCCCGAAGTAAGGAGAATTAATAATTCTCTTTCAAACTTTAGTATAGCTACACTAATAATGTGGCTAAATATGAATCCTTGTTCCTATATTTCCAAACAACATAAAGAATAAGGATCAAGCTATTGTAGGTATTCTTAGACAATTAGTTGGTTGTCAACCAAATCAAAACTCAAATCATAACCAAGAATAACTTGTTCAAATCCTACAAACATAAGGTTTAGAATTTAATTGAGGGTTTTGAGGGATTAAAAATCCACACTATCCCTAGTGGTTAGAATAAACATGTTGATAGACTTGCAAAAAACAATGCTTAATTTGATATGCCAACACATATTATAGACAAGAAAGAGTAACATATCAAGCTAGTTATTTTTAGGCATTTTGGACTAAAGTCCATTGATGAAACATGCCAACATGATATGACACTCATCTTTTATGTTTTATTTATAATGTCTTATAGGACTATGCTGACGATATCCTAGCTACATCTATCTCACATCAAGATAATGTTAGAATCCTCAATCAAATATTTGAGAGAATTAGTAAATATAGCATGTGGTTGAATCCTCACAAATGTATTTTTGTTGTTGATAGTGCTAAACTATTAAGGTTTATTTTATCACATTGTGGTATTGAGGTGGAAAATAATAAAATTGATTCTATAATCAATACTCCACCTTTGAAAAAAATTCTCAACTTCATAGTCTACATGAGAAAATTCAAGATATTTTTTGGTTTGTCTCATTACTAGTGGATAAAACTCTCCCTTTCACTCAACTTCTTAAGAAATATTCTCATTTCAATTGGAATGAGGATTGTTAGAAATATTTTGATCTAAATTGATATTTGGCTAATCCTCTCATCTTACAACCAACTATATCAAGATGACCTTTCCTTCTTTACACTTATTCTTAATCTAATGCTCTTGCAACATTATTGGTACAAAATTATGATGATGGAAAAGAGTGTGATGCATATTTATTAGTTTCACTTTACTCAATTATCAGGTTTGATACACTATAATTGAGAAAAAATGTATAGCTCTTTTGTTTGCAATGTATACATTGAGACATTATCTTCTATATGTTGAGATTATCATCATAAAATTTAATCCATTTAAACATCTCTTTTATAAAACTAATCTTTCAAGAAATCTTGTTAAATGGGTGATTTTATTAATAGAATTTGACCTTAAGTTTGTTTCCCAAAAGTAAATTAAGGGTCAATCGTTGACTGATCACTTTTTTTATGCTACTTCACCACTTGCTTTAGCAAATCAAGAATCGTACCCCATGATCAAGTTCTTCCATTAGAAATTGATAAATGATGGGATCTATCCTTTAATGGTTCTAATTTTTAGATTGGCTCTGGTGCCAATGTTATACTAATACCCCCTTTAGGAAGGACAATTACCCTATCTTATTGTCTCAATTATTATGCAGTAACAACATTATGGAATAAAAATCCTTTATTTGTAGTTTATGAGTCATATTTCCTCTCAATATTCAATAACTTCATATTTTTGGTAACTCGCAATTAATTGTAAGGAAAATCACTAGATCTTATCAGGAAAATAAAGATGAATCATCTCAGTATTGAAATTTTTCCCTATCAATATTAAAACACTTTTTCTCTTACACCATTGATAATATTCCTCAAAAAGATAATTAACATGTGGATGAAACAACAAGTGCTACCTCCTTTATATCGATTTATAAAAATTCATTTGACATCACTTTTTGTTATAAATTGATTCAAACTAATGGTGCTCTCAAATATTCAATATTTGTGTGATGGTACCTTTCCTAATTCTTCATCTAAAAGTACTTGAGCTCATATTCAAAAGCTTGCAGTGCAATGCATAATTTTATCCAATATCATTTATCGTAGAGGGTACACTGGTCTTCTTCTATGTTGTCTTAACAAATTAGAGATCCCCATTGCCCTTTAGGAGGCCCACTCATATGCTTGTGGAGGAAATATTTTGGTTAGTCTTTGGTTCAAAAATTTATTTGTACAAGTTACTATTGGAAAATTATGGAACAAGATTCTTTCATTTTCATCAATACATTCCCTCAAAATCAACAATATAACAATTTGATTCGAGCTCCTACCAAAGAACTTCCTGCCCAAGTCTCTCCTTGCCCATTTTATGTGTGGGGCTTGGATCTTATTGGAAATATTTCTCCTCCTTCCTCCCAAGGACATACTTTCATTATCATAGCTACTAATTAATTCACAAAATGGGTTGAAGTGGTTCCACTTTGATCCATGACTACTGAAGTAATCGGTCAGTTTATCCTCGAAAACATACTTTCTAGGTAAGAGGTTGTATGGATTTAACAAATTCTAAAAAAATGTGATATTTCTATCAAGATTCAATGATGTAGTTTTTCAAGTCAAACTAATTGACCCATGTTTCATGAGTAGTGGTTCCCAAGAACCCATCTCTCATGATAATGAATGATCCACTTAGCACTCATTGCATCTAGGTGATGCTCACATAGGTGAAGCACTAGGCCTTCCCATGAGATCACCCATCCTAGTACTAATCCATCTCAAGCACACTTAACCACAATTTTTTCCCCAAGGTTAATCCTACTTAGCTTACAACCCCATTTATAAAACCTTCAACAAGTGTTGTGCCTTATGAACCATTCATTATAGAGCCCCTTTAGCTCATCAATTGATAGGGCCTTCCCGAGAGGTCACCCATCCCAATACTAAATTCAGCTCAAGCACATTTAACCATAGATTTTTCCCCAAGTTTAATCCCACTTAGCTTGCAACCCCTTTTTGAAAACCTTTTAAGGGTTTAGGGTTGAGGGTTGAGGGTTTATGGTTTGAGGGTATACGTTTTAGGGTTTATGGTTGAGGGTAGAGGGTAGAGGGTTTAAGGGTAGATGGATTAAGGGTTGTGGGTTGAGGGTAGAGGGTATAGGTTTTAAGGGTTTAGGGTTTAAGGGTTTAGGTTTGAGGGTTGAGGTTTGAGGGTAGAGGGTAGAGGGTTTAGGTTTTAGGGTAGAGGGTAGAGGGTTTAAGGGTTTAAGGGTATAGGGTAGAGGGTAGAGGGTTAAGGGTAGAGGGGAGAGTGCTAGAAGGAGTGAGTGAGTGAGAGAGAGAGAGACTTGAGAGAGGGAGAGCTGGTAGGAGGGAGAGAATTGAGAGAGAGAGAGAGAGGGATGCAGTGGGAGAGATATAGAGGGTTTGAGGGTAGAGGGTTGAGGGTTTCAGGGTAGATGGATTAAGGGTTGTGGTTTCAGGGTAGCTTGGGTAGAGGCTTTAAGGGTTTAGGGTTGAGGGTAGAGGGTTTAGGGTTTAAGGTATATGTTTGAGGGTACGTGGTTGAAGGATTAGGGATGAGGATATAGGGGTTGAGGGTTGAGGGATTAAGGGTTGAGAATTGAGGGTTGAGGTTTTAATGTATAGGGTAGAGGGTAGAGGGTAGAGGGTAGAGGGTTTAGGGTTTAAGGGTTAAGGGTTGAGGGTTTAAGGGTTGAGAGTTGAGAGTTGAGGGTTGAAGGTGAAATTGGAAACCTAACTTGGCCTGTTTGAAAAAATGGGTCCAAGAAATAGGGACTATCAGTGATGTAATATTTCTTGGACCCATTTTTTCAAATAGGCCAAGTTAGGTTGCCAATTTCACTAAACTGGCAAGCTACGTTCAACCAGCTCAATCCCTTAAGGGTCCAAAGTGCAAAAGGGCAGCAATCTTTGACAAGATATTACTCAAAAATTGTGACACTTGCGAAATCTTCATCTAATCCTATGAGATCATGTTGGGCCCCTCTACAATAACCTCTCTCAGTTTTTTTATCTCAGAGTCATTTTCCCGTGGGCCAGTTTTCACTTGATGGCAAAAGTGTCAAATGCAAGAAGTGAAAAGTTGCAAAGTAGTGAAAATTTTGATCTACAACCCATGTGACTAAATGGAATGTTCAAACATCTTTGAATGGGTGGGTTTATGCTAGGCATGGTCCTCTTTTGTACCCAAACACGCTAAATCACTCTGAGCTATGTTCAACCGACTCACTCCCTTAAGGGTCCAAAGTGCAAAAGGGTAGCAATCTTTGGAAGGTTATTACTCAGAAATCATAATTCTTAAGAACACTTCATCTGAGACTATGGGATTATGTTGGGCCCTTCTACAATAACCTCTCTTGGTTTTTTTATCTCAGAGTCATTTTCTAGTGGTGTCCAGTTTTCACTTGATGGAAAAAGTATCAAATGCAAGCAATGTAAAGTTGCAAAGTGGTGCAAATTTCATTCTACAACTCATGTGGCCAAATGACCTATTCCAACGCATTTAGATGCGTAAATTTATGCTAGGAATGGTCATATTTTACACCCAAACATGTTGAATCGCTCTAAGCTATGTTCAACTGGCTCGGTCCCTTAAGGGTCCAAAGTGCAAAAAGGCAACAATCTTTGACATGTTATTACTCAGAAACCATGATGTTTACGAACTCTATGTCTGAGCATACGGGATCATGTTGGGCCCCTCTACAATAACCTCTCTCGATTTATCTTATATCTCAGAGTCTTCTTCTCGTTGTGTCCTGTTTTCACTTGATAGAAAAAGTGTCAAATGCAAGCAATGTAAAGTTGCAAAGTGGTGCAAATTTTTTTCTGCAACTCGTGTGACCAAACGAGCAGTTCCAACATGTCTTGATAGGTATTTTTAAACTAGGAATGGTCCTCTTTCACACCCAAACACACTGAATCACTTTGAGCTATGTTCAATTGGCTCAATCCCTTATGACGCTATGCAAAACAATTGAAAAGATAAACATTCATATGACAGTTGAGAAGTTTGAATTTTCCACACAAAAAACATATGATCATCCTCAATTCTAGCAAGTGCAAGATGTTTATTAATTATCCTTCTTTCCCTTACAACAATATACAACCAATTTTAAATGCATAGAATGGTGGAACTTGAAAACATTTTATTTTTCCTCAATTAACAAGTTTGGTTGTGAAGCATTTTGTCATTTTCATTTGAAATGATTTACTATGCTTGAAAATTGGAATCTAAGAGAAACAAGTGATGCTCTCACATGCATTTATTATTTTGTGTGATAAATAAAGTTTCCACCCTTGAGTCCATTTCTTATTTGTATTATAAATTATAAAGCTTTCTCCCAAGTCCATTTCCTATACAAGAAATAAGATTGCAAAAAGTTGACATATACATCTTTCGACGTGTTTATATGGTGATGGATCAAGAACATAACAATTCATTTTGTATTGTGAGGATTATGTTGTGAAAATGTTTAAAGACTATTCAAGATAAATGTTTGTATGATAATGTGTCAAAGAGTTAACTGCTCATTGTCTACTATGAATATTATTTTTTGCAAGTGTTGTGAAGATTATGCATCCTTTTCTTAATTGAGTTGTTCCAATCAAAAGATTAAACATACTAGAATATTTTTATGAAACATCTCATGGAATACCGATTGAAAACATTTTTTTTTCTTTGAGATAAAGCATTTCATGGAACTCTTTGGATTAAACTGAATTGAGATATGTAAGAACAAGGGAGCATTAGGAAATACATTGCTAAAGGATCTTAAATATGCCTTCTCTCCTGTTGTAATTTTGGGTAGATTATTTCTTTCAAAGTATTGGGAATGCTTTGCCTATTTTCTAGTTGGAAATTGTCATTCTAGGAGGCTCATCTCTTGATATATAATATACTCATTCTTAATCAATTATCAAGTTAATAATCAGTGCATTTATTTATAGTTAATATTTTCTTTTCAATTTGTGTAATTTTGTAATTTGTAACTCTACTAGTATTCCTAGAAATATTGAAGTTGTTTAGCATCAATAAATAAATATTCAAGACAAACCATGAAGGGAAGCAATGATTAATGCTAGGGATAACCAATTAATAAGTATACATGTGAATAAGTCAAGCATACATGTGAATAAGGGAAGCACAAGTACTCAAAAACACGTAAGCCTTGAAGTATACACATGAATACATAGTATACACAAATTAATACAAAGTATATGCATTAATACAAGGTATACACATGAAAACACGTAGTTGCAAAGTATACATTGGAGTACATGTAATTCACAAAGTATACACATAAGTTGTAAAGTATACACTTGAATACACGTAACTCATATCTATTAAACCATGGATTTATAATACAAATATGGACACCATCGATAAAAAATATTTGTATTAACTAAATAGCCATGTAGGCATACATCAATATATGTCAATATAAGTATAAAATATATACAAAATAACCATATAGACTTACGAGAATGTCATATAGTCATACTATGTAAAATATATTCAATACAAAAAAAGTACAAAGATGCCATATAGGCATACAACAAAGAGCTCTAGAATCAAAAGTCATTACTTTGCATCCTCTCGAAATAAAATCTTGCACTTTGCTTGTTGGTCGGATGGTGATAGGTCTGTCACTTGTTTATTCTGAGGTGAAGGAGTGCTCTTAGTGCTCCTTCTAGGGTTTAGTTCCTGTTCAAGATTTATTTGTTACAATAAGAAGTAATGACATTAATATGTAGAAATTACATTATAAAAAATGATATATTTAACAAAAAAATCACTTATTTCTAGTAGATGATCTCTCTCCTCAAGGGAAATATTCGCATGTCCATGTTGTGGCATGCTAAATCCCTACAGAAACCATCCAAAGATAAACTAAACTACGAATCAATAATGGTTTGATTTTTCACTAGCTAACAGATATAACAATGAATGTAAATTGAAATATAGTTATCTACCTCATACTTCCTCTATGAGAGCCATCGAGGACTTTATAGTAGATGAAATACTGTGCTTCATTTCCCTATGAACATTCGAAGGTGTATCTGCTTCCAACAAATGAAAATAAAATAAAAAATTATTCAATCACAAAAAAACTATAATAGTGATGCACATCATGGCTTATAATGTATGAGATAATGAATAAAATTTTGATTACTTATTAAACTATATATTTTTGAATATCATGTGTACTATTTTCCCTATCCATAGCTTGTTTGAAATCACCTATTTTTAGGATTTTACCCATAGCAACAAGATGGTGAACTGTTGGATAAAATTATTTCATAGACATGTACGATAACTGTGGTAGCATAGAGAAGGTAGTGAAATATTTGAAAAAATGCCTCAAAGAAATGGGGTCTCATGGTGATGGAATGCGATTACAAACAAATGTTTCATGGAATTTGATCACCATAAGACCACATTTCTTTGAGGCATTTTTTCAAACAGTTTATTGCCTTCTCTATGGTATTATGTTGGGATGGGGTGGATGGTACAGTGTGGTCTTGGTTATGAGATGGAGGGCGATCATGACATGAAGAGGGAGGGGTGGGAAAATGAACAAGTGGAATAAAAGGTGGAAGGTTCCATGGATCGGTAAATTGAGGATGAGGACCTTGAAACGAATTTGGAGGGGAATTTTGTCTAAAGGATTGGTTTTATTCTTCAAGCAGTGAGTTGTTTGAAAAAATTCCTCAGAGAAATGTGGTCTCATGGTGATGGAATGGCATTCCATCATCATGAGACCACATTTCTTCAAGGAATTTTTCATACTACTCATTTCCTTTCAACTATGATATTGCTTACTATTATGCTTTTATATATTTTTTCCAAGCATCCATAGTTTGTTGGAAACCACCTATTTTAGGCTTTTAGCCATGGCAGCAAGGAAATGACTAGTTTGATAAAATGATTTGGTACACATGTATGGAAAATGCGGTACCATAGAAAAGGGGGTGAGTTGTTTGAAGAAATTCCTTGAAGAAATGTGGTCTCATGGTGATGGAATGACATTCCATCACCATGAGACCTCATTTCTTTGAGGCATTTTTTCAAACTACTCATTGCCTTGTCTATGTTATTTCTTATTATTATGCTTTGATATATTTTTTCCCAGCATCCATAGTTTGTTGGAAAACACCTTTTTGAGGCTTTTAGCCATAGTAGCAAGGAAATGAGTTGTTTGATAAAATTATTTGGTAGATATGTATGGAAAATATGGTAGCATAGAAAAGGCGGTGAGTTGTTTGAAAAAATACCTCAAAGAAATTGGGTCACATGGTGATGGACATCACCATGAGACCACATTTCTTTGAGGCATTTTTTCAAACAACACATTTCCTTGTCTATGATATTGCTTACTATTATTCTTTCATATATTTCTTCCAAGCATCTATAGCATAGACAAGGTAGTGAACAGTTTGAAATGATGCCCCAGTAAAAAGTGGTCTCATGGAATGCCATGACAAGCAAATGCAATTGGAAGCTGCTCCTACTTATTACTTATGCTATGTGAATTAATTGCATCACTGCTTATGTTCACTTTCTAAAAAACTATATTGTAGTTGAAATTTTATCATCTATCAACATCTAGTTATTAGTTATGGAATGTGAAGTAATGCTTTGAGTTGGAAATATGTACAATGCAATGTAATCAACGATATGAATATAAACTACACAAATCTATTAAGCACAATACATTAGTTAAACTCTTTATCCTATTACATGTGTGTAGTTTTGTCTAAATCCACTGGCACTGGGAGGTGTTCCAACAAAACCTCCAATATTAGCCTATTCAACATCCAAAATCACATATTATAATACCATTCATAAAAAAATGTTATTAACATGTGATAATTTTATAATTGTTTAGTAGTTACATACCTCAACGGTAGATACAGTGGAGTAATAAGTGGGTGTAAGGCCAGTGTATCCAGTATCAACACTATGACCTTAAAATTTTATTAAAATCATAAAAAAAAATTAGTTAATCTTGCATTTCAAAATTAAAATTTAATAGATTAAATTCAATGAACATGCTAAAATTTACCTAAGTATTGATTCCAAAGGCCTCATTCAAAATGTCAGCTGCTCTCGCCATCACCATAGTTGCAGATGTATCCTACATAGCGACCTCCTGAGTGTTGGTGGGGTCATATGAACAAGTTTCCCCGCAAGCCTGACACAAATGGGATCGAAGCCCACCAATCAAATACTCCCCTAGATGGCACTATAGTATAGGGCTAGCATGTTGGATGACACTCTCAGTCAAAGAGTTGATGGCCTACAAAGTGTCTACCTCAACACTCTCCTTCATAATGGAAGGGATAATGATGTGCTCATGAGGCAGCCTAGTGAGAGTTTGTCTCAGTTGTCACCTAGGATCATGATGTGCATCGGGTCTATCTTGAGCCGACCCCCCACCTCTCCCCTATAATTACCTCATATCAAAATAATTCAGGACTTTGTTCAGGATGAACTCATAGTATAGTTTCCTTAGGAAATATTGCGAGACTTCACAATTGTTGCATGGTGGGTAATCAAAAACCATGTACCACCTATCCCCAAAAAAGGTCCTAATTTGTTGGTGTTGGCACCAATGGATAGGAAACCTCTTCACATTGAGGCTAAGATTTTCATTTGTGCGTGGGTTAGTGAATAATGAGCACAAATATAATTTTGTAATTTTTAGATCTTTTATATCTTTATATGATAATTTATCCTGGTAAAAATTTTGAGCCATCTACCTCCTATATTGCCAGCCAGTTAATTGTTTGTTGATTGAATCTACATGTTTCAACATATCTTTCAGTGAATTTGCAAGTGTTTTTCTTTCCACGGTTGAACCATTTGGATCGTTCAACCTCGTGATTAACTCCTCAATTTGTTTTTTATTGTTTTCAATTTCACTCATTAAATTTTGTTGAGTGTCAGGAGGATGTTGAGGGATTGGTGGAGGAGATTGTTGTTGTGGTTGTTCAACTTGAGGACTTTGTTGATTTTGTTGTTGCTCTGCTTGTTGAGATTTTGTTCCTATTGTTGTTGCTTTGCTTGTTGAGGATTTTCAAGAGGGTTTTGAAGAGGTTTTACAAGTTCATTATCATCTCCTACAAATTCAACAAATAAATATTAAAAACAACCTAAACCTAACAAATTCACAACAAAAAAAAAACAATCCTTACCTATTTGACCTCCTCATCTACATGGCAGCATCCTGGCGATGAAATAGCAACAATTTGATGAAAAAATTGCAAGATTCACTCCTCCCAAAATGTGAGTGCACAAAAGAAGGGCTATTGGCCGCGGGCAGAAAAAAATAGTCACAAAGAAAATGAGTTCGATTTCCTTTTTTCTGCATTTAATTTCTCATAACACGATTGTGTTATTCCACACTCATGTTATAACGCAAGCACATAATAGGCTCAATGTAGTTGAGCCTTAGGCTCCACACACCAAGCAATAATGTGAGTGTGTTATAATGCGCTAGTGTTATGAGCTATTAGGACTTTTTAAAATTTTGCCACAAATTGGCCCCCCATCTTTTTGCACTCGCCCCCACATTTATCACACTTCTTGAAGGGTTAGTAGTCTACTTCTACCTTGATTTTTCCTCTTTTTCCTAAATATACAAGAAGGTCATTGTATATATTTTATTAATTTTATGATTTTTTTACATTTTTTTGTGTGTGTTCACTTCAAGAAGATTTTTGTTTTCACATTCATTTTATTGCTACACCAATACATGTAGTCTAATGTGAACATAGTAACATGTATGGCTTAGGAAATTGATTGAACATATGCATCAATCATAAGAACATTCAACAATGGTATTTTGTGACAATCAAATCACAATTCAATTAGCAAATAAACCTAATATATAATGTCTTATTGAAGAATATTAAATTCCATCAAATTATTTTATTTTGAATTTAAATAAAAATTATGATAAAATTTGAAATATAATATATGATTAAAGAAAAAATTATAAATATATTTACCAAAGCTCCGTTTATGAAAAAATCAAAACTTTGAACTATGTTTTATTTTATAAATGCACATAACTATCAAGGGGATGTTGAGTGTAATGTTCTCTTAGCATTGTCTAACTACAATATCTCTACCTTACCAACCCATTGAACTCCATAAATAAGCACAAAATTATGTGGTAGATGTAATTTTCTTTTACATATAAAGCATGATGTATGAACATTCATATATAAATATAGATCATATAGAAAATCTATCTTTTAACAATTACAAATTTATTTCTAGGTATAAAATATTTTCTCCTTCATAGTATTCTATCTATTTTTTTCCAATATTCAAATAAATATGTTCTTAAAGAATATTTTAAAATTAAAAATGTAAACATAAATATGCCACTTTCACTCATGTAGAGTTACTAACAATAAGTCATTCTAACGATCGGAAATAATTTTAACAACATATTGTACAATAAATATTATCATATGACCAAAAACAAAAGAAAGACACACATGTTAATTTATGAGAACAATGGCAGTCATGTTCGTTTTGATATATTAAAAATTAGAAGATATAAACAATTGAAGGGATAATAATAATAGAAAAAACAACTTAAATAATATAACTTCATCTAACTAAATGATCTTACAAATCAATTAAATGAAGGATATTTTAAAATAGTTTATGATATATTATACTTAAAAAAATTAAGACAAACACATTTGCATTGGAAAATGATTAAGCATTTTAATTAGGCTAAAGCTATAATCAATAACATTAAAGTGAATTTCATTTTAAATTTGGATGTAGAGATCATTATCCTAAATCATATTTGTTATGATGAATACTTGAAAGGCCACAATTAACACACCTCTGATAGCACATCAATTGTTAAGACAATTTATCACTACATTAAATTCATGTACATTTAAGATAGATATTGTAAGAAAACAAAAAAATTATTACTAAATATTTTTATTGATATACCAGGTTACATAAAAATTGAAATTTGTGCCATAAAGCAACTTATTACAATATGCTATGTAAGCATACAACTATACTAAAAGTCTCCCACTAAGCTGCTATGACTAGAAGGATCCATTCTATCAAAGTCATTAAGCAAAAGGATTACTTAAGAAAATAATAATAACATTAAGACATCTCTAAATATATCATAGAATGCAAACTACATGCATACAATATGGGATCATGAGTATGAAATACTTCTACTAGACTTTTTCTTCACCATGGTTTCTAGGAAGATTCTCCTTTATCTTATCAATCAGCCATTTCTTCCCCTTCTTTCTTTTGTCTAGGGAATGATTCTTTCTCTTGTTTCTCTTGATACACATCATCCCCCCATATTTTCTCTTGTTTTTGTGGAAACACATCTTCCCCTTCTTTTCGTTGTCTAGGGAAAAATTTCTTCTCTTCATTATCTCGATGCATATCTTCTCCTTCTTTCTTTTGTCCAGAGAACCAGTTCTTCTCTTCATTATCTCGATGCATATCTTCTGCTTCTTTCTTTTGTCCAGATAACCATTTCTTCTCTTGATTATCTCGATGCAGATCTTCTCCTTCTTTCTTTTGTCCAGAGAACCAATTCTTCTCTTGATTATCTCGATGCATATCTTCTCCTTCTTTCGTCTGTCCTGAAAACCAATTGTTCTCTTGATTATCTAGATGCATATCTTCTCCTTCTTTCTTTTGTCCAGAGAACCAGTTCTTCTCTTGATTATCTTGACGCATATCTTCTCCTTCTTTCTGTTGTCCAGACAACCATTTCTTCTCTTGATTATCTCGTTGCATATCTTCTCCTATTTTCTTCTGTTCAGACAACCAATTCTTCTCTTGATTATCTCGATGCATATCTTCTCCTTTTTTCTTCTGTCCAGAGAGCCAATTCTTCTCTTGATTATCTAGATGCATATCTTCTCCTTGTTTCTTCTGTCCAGACAACCAGTTCTTCTCTTGATTATCTCGATGCATATCTTCTCCTTCTTTCTTTTGTCCAGAAAACCAACTCTTCTCTTGATTATCTCGATGCATATCTTCTCCTTCTTTCTTCTGTAGTTTCTCTTGATACGCATCTTCCCTTTCTTTCTTTTGACCACCAAGCTTCTCCTTCAGTTCCTCCTTTCTCTTCTCTCCCCCTCCTCCTTCCTCATCGCTCGACTGTAAACACATTCATTCATTTTATCAGATGAACTAAAAGGAAACTAAATTAAAGAATTTGCTGATTCATGAAGTCGATGTAAAAGGAAACTTACTGAGCCGTTGGTGCGATTCAAATTTCCTGGAACACCCGCGTCGTGTGTTTCCATCTCACCTTCGCCATCGCCTACGTGATCATAACTCTGCTGCTGAGGTGGAACTCCGGAATCACCTTTATGGCCGTAACCTTGAGCATCCTCAGTCTGCTGCTGCTGAGGTGGAGGGCGATTGTAGCCATAACGTTGGGGCTGCTGCTGAGGTGGAGGGCGACCGTCGCCTACGTTATTGTGCTGCTGCTGCTGATTTGTGTGTTCTTCTTTCTTGTCACGAAACATTCCTCGCAGGCCACGTTCCTGCTGCTCTTGTGCATTTGATTCCGCCATTATGCAAATTTAAAGCTAGTCAAAATCTCAGCAATTCAAGATGTACAGATATCAGATATTGCTTGTGAAAAAATGTGTGTGGATGAAGGAAGATTTATAGTATTGGATGAGCGTGGATGAGGGTGCTTCGTGATGCTAAGTTGCCACGTAAATCTGCAGTCGGTGAGACAGATATACTCAGATATTTTGATAGCTCATGACACAGTAAAGTTTTCTTTGCATCGGTGTCCATGAAATGCGAAAATTGTACGCTCCAGTAGCTTTTCGATGCAACATTAAACAGAAGATATTTTATGTTTCGTAAGCGTTAGAATACCTAACGGTCTCACCATAGTCTACGTTCCATAAATTAATCAACTTCCTTCACGCAAACTATCCAGGCAAATACCAAGATGTTGCTGTAAGAATAAAATAAGATTTTTCTGTCTTTGATTTATTTCTTTCGTAATTAAGTAAGTTTTTTAATTTTAAATTAAACAGAGAGAATGTTGTGGAAATAAGTAACATAAGTTTAGTTGTGTAAGTTGATATTATTATTTATTTGGATTGGTGTGGTTTAAAACAGTATTGGATTGTAAAAAGTTACATTCTTTTTGTGTGTTGTTTTTGTGTCTACAGGATGTGAATATACACGGACAGTTTTGTTCTTTAGAGTATAGTGGTGCTTATATGATTGTAGTAGTGTCTTTTCTATATGACAAAGTGTTGTATTGTTGTAGATTCATTCTCTCTAATTATGCAAAATGTTTATCAATTTGCAATTTTTGAGAAATGGTGATATCATAAGCTCTTTAACAATTTGTCCCAAGGAGTTTGAATTTTGAGAATCTCTTAATTACAACTAAGTCTGATAAAACATTTGAAAGATTGATAAAGCTTGCCCTTGAGAAATATGCAAAGTATTGAGTAGTATTTTTGTTTAATTCATAAAGAGAGTTTATAGGGACACCAATGCCCCAAGTAGACATTGGCACTCTCTAATGATACAAAAACTCATTAAGAGGCTGGCCACTAGCACCCAAGAGGGACACTAACACACCATAGGCGGACAATAGTGTAACATGTCAACCGTTCACTGAAGTAATTTTTTCTAAGTTTTCACTTTGCAAGTAAATAAACTATGTAATTTGACCATTGCCATAAAAAAATTATTTATTTTATAGAGAACAAATGAAAATAGATGTCATAACAATAATCAACAATGATTCCATTCCAATATAATAATTTCACAAATTACAATATTCTGAAGAATGTGTACAAAGTACATACATAGCTCAATAGAGCCTCAAAGCAATAGATATAGATAGTCTAGGAACCTCTTTTCAAATCTTGGTCTTTTGTCGCCTACTGAGGAGGAGAAGCATCACTCAAGTGCTTTTCCGCCATAGACTCATATGCAGTCTCTCACACATCTATCATTTGATAAATGGCCCTACCCCTCGATGAAGAGATTGGTGGAGTAACCTCATAACGACAACCAATTTGAGGTTAGTGTTGTGTCCTACATGACTATAACTTGTAAACCCACAATCTAGGACTAGTATGCAAATAAAAGGATCATGGTGAATTGATAGTGGAGCCAAAGGCAATCACACTACTTTAGCCAAAGTGTTCTCACCCAGTACTTCGAGTGATAGTCATCCTACTCACATACACTACTCAAGCTTGATTTGAATTTATTTCACTATATACTATGCATAGGTATTTCCTCCTAACGGTAGCCTTCAACCCTAGAAACAACCTATTCCCTTTTCCCAGGAAATCAATGGTATTTCTACCCACAAAGTATAAATGCAAGTTACCCTCCCTTTAACAGATAATCAAACCCTAGGTGTAACTTATAAGTTACCAATTATAAACAAATAACTTAGCTATGGATAACCCTTAAGCTAACCTTTCTTAATCATATCTAGTATACTTATACCTATGAAAATCAATCTCTCCTATTATGAAATAAATACAAGCACTTCACAGAAAAGAATAAAACATCTTGTTTTCCTTTTCAAAGAAAATGCTATCAATTCTTAAATGTAAGTATTCTCAAGAAGTACCAAAACAGAGCATTCAAATCTTATTCTTTCAAAAATAAAGACAAATAAGAGAAGACTAGATCCTCATGCCTGTAATACGCTTATTCCAATTGACTGATTTGATGCACAACCTTCCAACAAAATCTTACTAGTATTACTTGATTCTCACAACAATACTTAAGTAAGACTCCTCTTCCAAGACAAAAATATGCACTCATAAAGCAACTCTCAACTCTCACACAATATCTCTTATGTCTCAGATTAATTGCAGCATAATAAGTTTGCATAAAAGTGTGTTTTTTTTAAAATAAGAGAGCTTGCCTCTATTTACACAATAGAATGAGACATTACAATCTATAGAAGAGGCATGCCAGTCAACACATTTTACCATGCAAGTCGACCCACACTACTTAGCCAAAAGGTAGCAACAATCCAAGAGTATACTCAACATATAATGCCATAGATCGACCTCAATGGTTGACATCAAAAAAAGACTAGTTCAATCTGCACATGATCAAATGATGAAAAATTGACTTGCTACATAATAGAATTCTATACGAAATAGAGATTTTTCAATTTGGTGCCATGTATTCAACAAAGATAAGATGAGTTGCTCCTCCATTTAAGCGTATATTTGGTGTTTTGACCAATTCATAGCTTTCTATTCACATTTCCTATTCTCATGTGTTTTCAATTTATTTTATAGTTGATAAATACTCCATTGCTTTATATTAACGCAGCATGTCCAATTTTTGAGTAATTCATTGTTAGCAATTTAAAGTGAATTTCCATAGTATCGACTATGGTTTACTTTCCATATCGACCTTATTGTTGCACAATACTTAGCATGCAGTTCAACCTTTATTCAATGTCCATATATGGTATTATTTAGCTTTCAAATATCTTGCATATATTATATACAAATTGGCCTATGTTTATATATATAAATTGGCCTCTAAGCATCACATAGATATATAAATATATATTTATATATGCACATATACATATATATGTCAATAAATAACATTAACATTATATCATATATATATGTATATGTATATATATACTAATATATATGTGTATGTATATCATGTCAATCCAGTATGTATACATTCGATATACAAATGAATATGAACAAGCTAAAATTCATATAAAAATCTGATCGACTATATATATATATATATATATTCCTCTAGATGCACATGTATACATACATATAAATACATTGATATACCCATATGGACATTTTTGTTTGTCACTCATACATATGTATTGTCATATGTATATATATGTATATATCTTATATATATATATATATATATATATATATATATTTCATTGCACAATCAAGCATATACAAAAATACTATCTTATTGATAGGAAATATACATGCAATGTATATATACGTATACACATACATGTTTTATCCATTCAATAAAACCATACTCATAAGCAGTCCATTCATAATCATGCATAGACCTTACATCTACCTATGTGCTCTCATGTACATGCTTCTTCATGCATATGGTCTATCATTGACATGCATATGCATACATGTACATACATTCAATGTGTGTTTACTACATCAATAAAGCATAGTAACATAAGGAGAACTCATAAGCTCAAACACATCAACATCATCGAAGGATGCACTCAATAGTAATCAAGACCCTTATTAATGCAAACACATCATGCTAAGGATGACTTACCAATTCCAAATACTATGACTTGAATTAACCATTCTATTGTGAGTGTGTATGTTAGCTCAGATAGGTTTCATTTAGGGTTATCCGACCAATCACTTCTCTTGAGTGATACTTCCCCTTCCTTCCATAGGATTGAACCTATCCTTGTGACCAACTTAGCATATTTGGAATGGTAGTTAGGCGTTCATAATAAATCCGTATGCATCATAAAACTTTAGCATATTCATATACCAATGTATGTTCTTCGTCAATGTAAATATAACCACTCTTTCAAAGAATTTATCAACACTTTCACATAGTACCTATTTCAGTCAAGGAAAAATTTAGTGGTGAATCTTCACCAATTAGAAAATATTTGAAATCGGGACCTTCAAAAATGGTGAATAATACAAGCTCAAAAGGATGTTGAATCGTCAGGTTTTTACAAAAAGATAAATTTGTCTCGATTAATTTGCCTATGCATTATTTTTTAAACAATGCATCATTAGAACTGATTCACTAGTAGTTTATACTGTAATTACAAATACTAATTATATTTGCCTATAATATTATATTCCTACAATTATTTTTTGGGAAATATCACCACTAATAATAAATTACCATTTAATTTTAGGGATATTTTAGCCTTGAATAGAGCTTTTATTTATTGTCATTAATTAGCTTTTTAATCGGCCATGGCTGCAGTTCATTCCTTGACCTATATGCACGTGCCTTTAAAAAGGCTTGTTGAGGCCTGAAATTTTTTTTGGTCCACACAATTAACAAGCCTTTTAAAATGGATGAGCATATAGGTCATGAAATCAACTACAACCATCCGATTAAAAAGCTAATTGATGGTAACAATTTAACTTTTATTTAGTCTTATTTTTAAAGTGATAGTTTTTAAAAAATACTTAATCTGTGTGTGCTCCAATGCATTTTTGACCCCCACAAGGGGGCTCTGCCCATTTGACCCCGTCGGTGGATGCTGCCCCCGAGCCCCTACTTCAATATTAAAAAATATATATATATATATGGGGAACTGCACCGACCACCTATGCAAATTTTTAAAGGAGAGATTCACCATTGTAATTAATCATTTTAGTGATTATTCACTAGGATTCACCACTATGATTATTGTTTTTACCAATTATTCAATAAGATTCACCAGGATTTTACAATTTTTTTAATAATGTGCATAAGATTTGTAAGGGAAAATTAATAATTTTTCCAAATAAAAGGAAAGATGCCAGGATTTTACACCTTCGCTGAGGGGGGTGTTTCTTAAAGTTATTCTTGATTTCAGTATTCTATTCATTTAGCAAATATATCAAAATCATGATTGCATTTACTATCATATTTACCCATGAAGGTAAAAGTAAATTTGTAACAACAAGACAGGGTGTGACAAATAGAGCTCAAAAGGGACAGTAGCATGACATAGGCAGACATTAGAGACTAGAAGGGATGCTAGTGTAGGTTGAAGACCATAGTGCATCTAACTTTTGGGCCAATCCTATTTTTTTCTTGAAATCACACCTTTTATTGACTATGAAAAAGACTAAACTATGTTAGAAATGAATCAAAAAATATGTATTACACTCTACATGGATATCTTTTATATATGTAAATGCAAAGATCAAATAATAGAAATTATTTATATATTATAAAAATATTGAAGTGTTGAAATGACAATTAGATACATAAATTGAAATAGTAGGAATAATGGAGACTGACACGAGATGATGGATCTACCTATCCAAGGCATAGTCATGATGTGTTGTAATCATTTTTCATGTATTATCACCTAGAAAATTTTCAAAACAAAACCATTTCTATAGATATTTAACTCACTTTCACAACAAGAAACAAGGACAATAGAGATATCAAGACAAAGGATACTAAATGATACAAAATGAAGAAAATTAATCTAATCTATACAATTTGAAAAAAAAATGAAATGAGAAGGGGAGGGGAGAGAGAAGGATGCTAATAAACATGCAAGTTGATCCTTGAGAGACTTGTAGCTAGGAAAATAAAAATGGTTTGGACTAAATGGGTGCCAAAAATAGAAAAGTTTGGTCTCTCAACATCCATCTGAAGCGAAATAAAAAATAGATATTGAAGATTGTGATCTTATCCTATTTGCATCTAGGACTAAGAACATTGATAATAAAGTAAATATATAAGTATTAATCACTATTCTATAATGGAGAATATTGTAGTGTGTGTATTTTATTAAACAAGAGGATGTGATAGTCACCAAGGGATATGCCAAAGAAAATTTAGAAGGAAATATGATAAAGATAACATTCCAATATTATTCAAACTAGAATAAAAACTAATTTGAGTAAAATTATCACTATTATGTAAGGGAGAGAAGTGAGCATAATAATTTGTAAATAAAAATATAGTAGCATGAAAATTTAGTAATCTATTCCAAAAGGGGGGTATGATTAGTAGAGTACAATCAAGTGAACCAAGAGAAAGGTTTTTATGTGTTAAAAAGTTGAGATTCAAAATATTGCTTTATCAGAAGGGTTATGAGGAAGATAAATAGTTAGATTCAAATGCTAAAGGTATTTTTTAATAGTTGAGCATTAAAAAAAGTGGTGATAGGTAGCTAAGCATGAAACTAAAATTTAAATTTTAAAATCTAATGAAATTCTAGTGCATAACATGAATGTTCATTTTTTGCATTAGTGTCCTAGAGAATTTCATGAAGGAAATGTTTTAAAGCATGATGATAAAAAAATATATGGGAATGGACACTAAGGAAATCAAAAAAAGAACATGAAATTGTAAGGGTATATAACTTTTATATACATTTTCCCCCCACTATAGCAAGATAATGAAACTGGGTCATATAAGCTACACTAAAGTACACAAATGAAAATTTGAAAGTGATTGTCATTATAAAACAATACACAAAAGAATAGTGTATATGATGCAAAAAGATATTCAAGCAAGGGAATCATACTCACATGCTTCAAACCTATAAAACAAGTTTAAGTTAGATGAAAATGGAGCCTCAAAATGGCATTTTGATGAAAAATTCCTATTGACAATTTGACTGCACAACTGAGTTCCTTATGCTGAAAGATGTCAAATATGATTGAAACAAACCAAAATTGAAAGAAACAAATTATTATTTTTTGGTTGACATTGATCACTAGTCTGCCTGGATGCTCCTACATCACAATATTAAGTTTTTCTCTTACAATGACTTTAGATGTCTCTATCCTACTTTAGGTGTATCCTTATGTTTCCATCCTCCACCACCCTTAAAAGTTTCCACCTTTGGTCTCTATTAGGCCACGCTTTCAATTTTTCAACCTAATGTGAATGGAACAAATTTTTCCTACCAATAAATTTTAATCATCACACTAATGTTTTTAGAAGGACACACATTTTGGACTCATTTTCGACATCGTTTAGGTGAAGCTCAAAAAATTGCACAATTGATTTGTGCTCCTAAAATGCAAACATGTTAGGAGAGTATATGTTAGATCATGAGGATGTAGTAGTGAGTAGATAAAGGAAAGAGTGCTTTAAATGCGTTTTCTCTTGTTGTTGGTTTTGAAATTTATTGAGTGACTATTCTAGCATGGGTTACTTTTTTAGTTTTCCATTCTATATTTGTGTGGTTTGTTTAGTGATATTGTTTATAATCTTTAGCCTTAGTAGCTAGTGGACATATCCTTGAACAATAACATTGTATGAAATTTTATCATTCTTCAAGGGTTGTGTGTGTATAACAACAATTATAATAAAATATAAAAAATATTTATGAAGTACCAAAGTGCATGATTTTTCACTTTTTCACTCTAATTTTAGGTTCATTTTAGTCTTGTCGATATATATATATATATATATATCAATGTGAATTTTCACCCCTAACACAAATTCCCCTTTGGCCCTTCCTCACTTTAAAAAACCAATTTCAGAGACTTAATTCCACCTAAGCTTGTTGTCCACATCACAATTGGCACCTATTTTGCATGTTGGTGGAGGCATTTTTGTCTAGGATGTCCGCACAACACGCTGACATCTGCGCGACGCGCTTACGTCCCTAAAAAATTCCTACGTCTGGAGCCTACAATGGCATTACAATTCCCATTGGGAGTCGACTTGTAATGCCCTCTTCGGACGATCGACACAAACATGGTGGTTTTCTTCCCTCTTTCCTTCATATTCACTATTCATTCATCCATTTTGGATCTTGGGCTCTTCTCCATTCACTCTTCATTTATTTCATGGTTGGTGGATCTCTTCACATCCTTTCTACATCCCCTAATTTTTGGAAGTGGATTCAATCTAAGAGGGGGGGCGTGAATCAAAGTGATATAATTTTCAAAGTTTTTGACTTGAATGCACAATTAAACTTTTTTAACCTTGAACCAATGTGGGAGATCTCATTATGCAAGTGAACATTTGAACTTTGTAGAAAGATATGCAAGTGAATAACATTAAAAACTCATATTAAAAGCATCGTGTAACATTGTTCCATTAATGTGTGAACAATCTTGTTTATGCTTTTGAAACAAAACTACAACTTTGCCAAATGCAGATTTAACTTGCTTTACGGAAGGCTTTTTAAAATCAAGTTTGAACAATTTTAACTTTGCATGACAAACTTGAACATTTTGAAATATGAACCTTTTTGAACAAACTAAAAGTATCAGAGCATTGATTAAATGAGCACACTAACATGAAACAAAATGAGAGACAAATAACATCGCATAACACAAAGATTTCCTAAGTGGAAAAATCCTCATGGGGTATAAAAAACCACTCATTAAAATTTCCTTTTCATTAATCAAAGAGAACCAACTCTATAACAATGTTGGAGAAACAACTCAACAAATTTTCTGAAGCATCAACTTCATAAGAGCACCAACCCCTCAATGCACAAAGTCACTGTCTAAAATGTAAAACACCAATGACTTTACAATTGCACTTTATTTACAATCCCAAAATCATTAATGAATACAAAAATATAAAAGATATTCAATGATTCCAACTACAATATGAACTATTTATAACAATACCATAATAATTTCTCATAAATTTGAATGATATCTCTATTATAAGAACTAGAGATTTCACAAAATAAAACCCTCTTTCCTCTTCTCAAATATTGCAGATATAACAATGATATGACCAAAAATGCTTTGTATTTTCCTCATACATCCCAATCTCAACAATGGCTTAAAGTCATATTTATATAGAGGACAAAATAAGATCAAACCCTTATTCCAAACTAAAAAACCAGAGTAAAAAAGAAACCCTTGAGTTAGGGTTTCTATCAAACTAAAACAGAAATACAGTTGCATACAAAACCACATTTCTTTTTCAACTGCAATTTCAATTTCTTTCCTTTCTCGAAAATCATGAATCTTGAAAAGTAATTCTTTTCAAAACTGAAAACAATAACCAAAAATTAAGTAAATATTCTTTCATTTTTATTTATTGCAAGAAAGAATGTAAATGATCTTCTTTTACCTTATTCACTTTTGAAGAAGAAACTAGCAAAAGTTACCTCATGGCAGTTTGAAACAAAATCCCATAAAATCCTCTATTAGCTTCGCTTCTAGCTTGTGGAGAGTCCACCAACCAACTCGCCATCCTCCATTCTCTAACATAACTAAAAAAAAGGCTAGAATACTAGCTAGAACACTCTCAAGTGGTAACTGTAATCTCTTCATTATGGTGTAGCTAGGATTTCAAACCCTATATTCTCATCTCCTGCTTCTTTCTTTATTTTTTCATTTGATCTCTAAGTCTTCAAAGACTTTGTTCACAAATGTATAATCATTGAAGTCCACATCAAATGATATTAAACATCATTTGGAATTCAGAAGAAACCAACATAATAATAATCAAATGATAAAACTATTATGCTATTGATGATAAATCATCAAGTGGAGCCTAATAAAATAACAAAAATTTGTCCAAAATGACAAATGCCAACTATGCCAAAAATAGTGACTTTAGTGAGAATACCAAATATGTCAATGAATTTATAAGAGAAATTTACATAAACCTTATGAAACTCAAATATTGAACCAATGTAAAATGTGAAGGCCCCCAAGTGTATGTCGAAATACACTTTGTATGAAGTGATATGGTAAGTCCAAACAATACCATTGCTTATTGCCCTTTGTAAACAAATGCATATATATATATATATATATATATATATATATATATATAGCATATATATATATATATATATATATATATATATATATATATATATATTATTTTGAGTCAAAAATGAACTCAATGTAATGAAAATCTTATGAAGTTATATATGTTGTGCCTTTTGCACACACGCCCCATTCGGAACGGGGACCCTCTCTTCCTTCCTTCCGATCATCGGATCCCTTTTTGTTTTGCCTCGTTTTGCGTACCCATTTTTGTGCCCTGAAGGGGGTTAGCATGTTTCCCAATGCCATATTTCAGGCTTGACCAAAGTCCCCCCTTTAAATTTGCTAAGTCTCGGTTAACTCAGGTTTCCCTTGTCAAAATGCCGTTCTAGAATCTCAAGCAATTTCCGAGTTTCCCCTTCCGAGTTTCCCCTTTCGGATTGCCTCTTCCGGGTTTCCCATTGGGCTTCGCTGTTTCAACGGCTGTGATGGGACGGCTTTTCGGACCCCAGACCTCGGACCTCCTGCTACCCCTACGTTTTCAAATTCACCAACCTCAACTTCCGCCAAAGGAATTCAATGCTATATTAATGGCGGTTTTTGCTATAAAAATGCATTTTCTAACCGTCATTATCAACTGTTTGAGTGATAGGAGGTTGGAGAACAACCAGCACCCTGGTTTTTTCTTTCCGCCCCAGATTTTTGAGTGCTTTTCAGACATCCTCCATGCATCCAGCAGCTTGTTCTTCGGGATTTTGAGGTAGGTTCGCCGTTCGCGCCCTCATCCTTTATTTTTCCATTTCTGAGCTTTAAAATGGTATAAAATGAAGGAACCATGTTAAAATCTGGTAGATATAGGCCTTCCCATCAAACCCACCTTTTAGAAAGTTAAAATCAATTGCTAAGTGGCCAAAAATCTGATCCGGAGCTTCACCGCACTGCGGCTATTCTTTGAAATAGCGTTGGCGCCTTCCACGCCTGGGTCTTCCCGTGGCCGTCCGCGCCTCTTTTCTTCAAATTCTACCAGTGGCTTTTTCCACCTCGGATTCTAAACTTCGGAATTCCCATCCTGGGATTTCATTGCATCCTCGTCGTTCCAAACGGCCCCACCCGAGCGTCCTCCCGACCCTCAGACCCCGGACCCTCGAAGTCCGTCTAAAACTCAAAAATCAAAAGGTCCGCTAGGTCCTCAAATCCTCCCTCGGGATTTGGTCTTCGGAATTCCCCTCTCGGGATTCCGTCCCGACTCCGCCATTTCGACAGCCTTCCCCGTGCGGCTTTCCGAACCTCGCTTCCCGACCGCAAAGTCTTCCATCTTCTGGTCGAAACCCTCGACAAATTTCTCGCACGGAATTTGACCTCCAGAATTCCCTTCCCGGGATTCCGTCATGTCATCGCCATTCCAAACGGCCTCATCCGAGCGTCTTCTTGGCTCCCGAACCTCGATCCTCCATCTGCCGAAACCCGAAATCTAGGTAAAACTTCCTTCGAACTTCTTCCAAACTCTGAATGCCAGAATTCTCCTCTCGGGATTCCGTTCCACCTACGTCGTTCTAACGACGAGCTCGGGACGGCTTCTTGACCTCCGAGTCCCGGTGCTTTGTCCGCTGTCCGATTGTCCCGAACCCTTTGACCGCTTTCGGAAATTGCCTCTCGGATTTCCTCCCCCGGATTTCTTCTTTCATTCCGCCATTCTTAACGAACGATCCATAACTGCTTCCCGACGATGGCAATCTAAGACCCGGATTCTGGCGCCCGGAATTCCATTTCCTCTACCCCGTTTCAGATGGCTTTCCTGCAGATGATACCCGAACTTCCAAATGGAGGATCAAATGACCTCCAAATCCAAAATGGATTTCCACCCACTTGCTAAAATTGGGTTTTTCCTCCGCCTCCAACCTCAAATCCTCAAATCCAACCTCAAGAAATGCCTATGGGAATTCCATTCTCATTTTTCCCTTTCAAACGACATTCTGCCAAGGGAATTCTGACCCAGGACCTCTGGATTGTTTGCACTGCTTTCTAACAATGAAGTATCTGTCTTGCATGATTATTAAATATGAATTATGATTACTAGACTAATCTTGACATCTAGGGATTTATTGGTGGCCCTTTTTTTTCAAGTTCATCATCATTAATTCACATCTTTTGTGCAGGATTTATGGAATCTAGTGCAGAGACTTATGGTGCTTCCAAGAAAGGAAAAGGAACAACCAAGCCACCAAGGGGCAAGGAAGATAGGGACCTGATGAAATACAAATTCCAAGGAGTCCCCATTCAGTCAAGAATCACTACCCTTTGGAGGGATGTCTCAGATACCAACATCGGATAGGTCGATGTTGATGAATTCACGCAAAGGGTCAAAATGAACCCAAAAACAGCAAACACAAGATTAATAAACAGCAGTAGACTTGCTAAAGCTGCAGATTTCCCACTGGCCTTAGTTGCCCCGGAGCTGGTAATGGCGTGCGTGGAGGCATACCAATCTGATACTAGAACCATAGTGGACCATGACAGAAATATCCTTGCAGATATGTCTCCGTCAAGTATAATGGCAACCTTCCACATTCCTGCCTTTGAGAGCATGGAGGTCCCCACAATGGAAGACTGCAAAGAGGTTTGGGAAGAGGACCCGTTAGGGTGTAAAAGGCTTATCAACCAATACTGGTTGAAGGACAAACGAGGTAGTGCTCGGAAGCTTCCTCAGGAGCTCTTCCACAACAACTTCTTCGAGGACTACCATGACCTTGTAACTCTACTCAACCGAGTAATGGGCCTCCCCAGTGCGGTTTTCTTCCAAGAATGGATGTTCTATTTCATAGAACAGATTCTTTGAGGTAAGGGCACCGCCTTCAATTGGGGTGAGATAATCAGTGACTGCTTCCACGAGCAGTTTACCATCATGAAGAAAACTAACAAATTCTTCATGACCTCTTATTTGGTGTATTCCCTCACCAATCGGCAGCATTATCAAGGGTTGACAATGATGCCCAGTGATCCATTAGGGCCAAAGCTCAAGCCTTATGACAAGTACCCCTAGTCACATTTTCAGAACTTCAAAGGAGACTATTGTAGGGTGAACGACGCATTCATTGCTCACATCGTCTGATCCATAGGAGGGGATTTTCATAGGAGGACATCCCACAGTGCCAGGGTCCTCCTCAGGCAGTATGCCTTCTAGTACATTCAATTCCCAAGATTCACCTACATATGCGCTCAGGGATTCACCAAAAGACCGAACAAGCTGCCCCGGTACCCAAATGACCGGATCATTCTCTTAGAGCTGACTCGGTAGCTGCGACACATTCATAGCCTCCTGAGCGAAAAGCATTTGGCAGACCTCGCATATCCCATGAACCTTGGTCAGGCGATGTATAAATTCCACACCTCCCAGTGTGCAGGATATTTGGAAAAGGAGCTGGCAGAATATAACTTCGAGCAATACACAATGCGGCCATGAATGGATCCTTATGGTCATGTCAGAAAGGCACTGGGATGTGAATACACCCACCTCCACAACATCGAGGACTTTTGGGCCAATTGCAGAGATGATCTTTAGGTGCGGTTGCGACATTACATGCGCATGACCGCCATCTATGTACGAAGGGTGAACTTGTGTTCGGTCACAGACCAACTAGAGGAGGATGAGGACACGATGGTCGATCTAGGTTACGATGCAATTTCCAACCTACTGCTACCTACAATTGACTGGAATGCACTAGAGCTTAATGACATTGGTGTGCTCGCTAGGCCCATTGAAATCCGAACAAGGGCACGGGTCGACAAAAATGTGGCTCAATTGAAACAACAGGGGATCATCCTAACATTCACCGAACTTACAAGTGAGCATGTAAGTGAGCCAAGTGGCTCCGAAGGTGGACTAGCTGTCGCTGCAACTAGAGAGACATCCAGGACCCCACCATCGATGAAGACCAAGAAAAGAAAGGAGGCTAGCGAACAACTGCCCAAATGGAAGGTCTATGCCCGTAAGGATTTTAAGCCTGAACCTTCCATGAAGAGGAGGAAAACAACTGGCAGTATGGAGGCAGCTATATTAACCAAAATTCCATCCCTTGAGATCAGAGGACCAGGGTCTAGCTCGCCAAGGTCCCTTCCTACCACTGGTACTACTAATACTGCCATTTCTCATTCCCCTCATGTTGCACTTACGGTCTCTGCTTCCTCCCCGCTTGCGGTGGACATCTCTGTCCACCTTGCTCCTACTCCTCCAATATTGCAAGTTATTCCAGTGGATTGATCATCTACCACCACCTCACCAATGTCCTCTTCCTCCATGTCTCCTTCCCTTCCCACCGTTTCTGCTACTACAATGCCTTCCCTTAGCCTTCCAGAGTCTCTTGTAAAGTATATGCAGAATGTACCATCTGAGCTTTCAGGGATGCTCACCAATCCGATAGTCTAGGCCGCGATAGCTCAGGCTATGTCCTCCGCTCCAACAACATCCCCCTCTACTGAATCACCAAAGATGAAAGCAACCATGCATATATCAGACGAGTTTGAATGACAGCAGCTAGAGGCTGAGAAGGCACCGGAGTGCAAAGAGTTTGAATATCACGAACATCCCTTGTTTGAGCATCGAGAGATTGATGAAGTGGCCTATGAGTATTCCAGTGAGGGCAGTGAGGACCTCGATGCTGAACTGATCTGAGAATCAAATGATCCCGAACTCAATGCTGAGTGGGGCAAGCAGCTCAAGGAAATTGAGGACAAAGAGGCCGAGGACCAGCTTCCACGGGAAGAGGATATTACTACTCCAGAGATAGAAGGTGATAGGTCTCCAACCGAAGAACATGGCCAAACTATAGAACATGACAAGGAAGCATCCCTCCACAAGAATGAACAAGAGAAGAACCCCGAGGCACATCAAGATACTCTAAACAAAAAAAAGGAGGGTGCTAAAAAGAAAGATTCACCTAAGGAGCATCTACACACCGAGTCCCCCGCTAGACATGAAACATTCGAACAAGACCCTAATGAAGAAAAGGAAGATGCAAAACAAAGGAGAAGGCTCTTGTTGTCAGAACTGTTGAACTTGAAGAGGAGGACAGCGGGACTCAAAATGTACCGCCAAGGGAAGAACCCCAAGCGTCCGATTGGCTGCAAAGACAACTCAAGCAAAAGACTCCCACCTTGAAGGATCGCAAGGTGAGACTAGAAGCCATTATGGCCAGAGCACGAATAAGCAATAGGAAAGAGAAGAAGCTGAGGGTCAGATCAAAATTCACCATGGATGCCTCAGGATCAAGGGCAGTGCAAATAGCAACACCGATGGCTGGGGAACAAGGTATAACTTACAACATCTCCACCATCGACTTGGGAGTGGCCATAAGGGAACAAAAGGTTGAGCATCTCCAGGAGTCGGTCCCCATAGTAGTGCATCTTATCCAGCAGGATAAGGTCTCCAAAGAAGAATTAAAAGAGCAGGTGGCTGATCTAACGACTTATATTCAGCAGTGGTCATCTCCAGATGAGCAGCCTACGACATCGTCAACCCCACCTCAGTTGTTGTCTTGGGAACAGATTAGCAAGCTTGAAAAGAGACGAAACTTGGACAAGACTACAAAAAATTGGTTCCGACAGGTCTTGGAGATGGGAAACACGGGCATCAACTTGGCTATCCGGGCAACAAATAGGTTCCCAGAAGTTCAGAAGGCTCTCGAGGACACAAGGTAGATTTGTGAAAGGTTCCCAAGGAAGTACGAGATAGCTTACCCAAAGATTGAGGCTATACTTGCCTTACCAAGCGATGTCTGGGAAAAGGACCTTGCCTTCAAGGATGATGATCATTGGCTAGTAGACACATGGAAGCAAGATTTTGATCACAGGAAGAGGAGACTTGAGTAGGTTTTGGAGCGAATGGTGCCAAACATTGGATGGGCAAGAGATTCCAGAGAGGAGTGTGCTCGGTACCTCAAGCTGATGACGGGGTACGAGCTGCCTACGATCGAGATCAATCCGAAGAATATGAAGCCCTACTTCTTGAAGATCATGGAAGATGGCATGTCCACCGAGGTCACCACTGAGTTTATGTGCTTTGCTGCCTGAGCCTTTGCACAATCGAAACATTTTAAAGACAATGCTGCTAAGTATGATGATGACTAGAAGAAGCTTGGAAGCAATTCCCAGGAATGGTCTTACCAAATTTTGAAATCCGACATCATGGAGGTGGATAAGTTTCAATCCCTGGTCCTAAGTTTCATGGAGTATGCCGCGTTGAAGAAGCGAGAGGGAAATCCTGTCATCGACGATGAGTTCCTTGAAGAATAGCTATAGCAAAGGGAAAATGGCTAAAAGACAAATTTGCTATAGTGTTGTCACTAGATGACGAAATAGGGAAGAAACAAGAAGTAATTTATAAATGTAATATATTTGGGGGTAGGTGAAACCCTAATGTAAAGTAAATCCTAGCCGCACAATAGAATCGAATCTTGGCCACTCTTTTTCTTTTTGAAACTATAAATAGGGCTCTCCTCCTCTCAATTTAAGAGAGTTGAGTTGTTGTAAAGGCATACTGTAGAAATTATAATAGCAAATGCAATCATTTTCTGGTGTATTTTTGGGTTTCCCAATATGTTTCATGATTCCTCTCCCTTTTAGTTATAGCTTTGCTCTAAGTTACTTTGTTGTTTTAATACCTTCATATTAAATTTGGTAGATTTAGTATGTTATCTCTGGTTTTGAAGATTGCTACTGTGTGTATGCTTTTCTTGTCCACACTTTTGGTCATTTGCTGAAGGTAAATGACTATGCAAAGTTAGTCTGAACTTTGATTTCATTGTTGCTCATTAAATCTCATCTTTACTCACCTTCCCATAGTGAATGAATGATGAATATCTGCAGTCCTTAGAAGATAGCACAGATTTCATGATATTGTGAGAATTCTGATTAAGTGAAATTATGTTTAAGGAAATTGTCCATAGCAGGAACCTCCATGATCACTATTCATCAGTAGTTGCAGGTCCAAGAAACATCTTTCTTCCTCGCCCCTCATTTTTTATTTTTTTAGAAACAACTTGTGCTAAGGTTCGTTGCACATTGTAAAGCCAAATCCGATGAAGCAATGGAGTCTAAGACTGCTGCCTAAACCTGCAGCAAAGTATAGTAATTCTAGATCCCTATAACTCCATTCATTGACTCAATTCTCCTACAGCTCTGACCACGTAAGACCGCCTTGTGATTCCAGCAAAATCACATAAATCAACTGAGATATTCCAAGCATCGTCATGACCTGACATCCGAGAGACCTTGGGATAGTGTTCTGTAATCTGATTGTGGAAAATTGTCTTTCAAGAGAGGTAATGCACCTACATATTACTTGTGTTGTGAAGTGCATAAAACGCCATCAACAATATACAATAGCCAACTCATGAATACAAATTTGACTGTGTATCAATACCAGGTATAGCATGAAATATAGCTTGAAAGAGCCCTATGAGAGAAAACAATATACCTCATGCAAACTGAAGCCAAATGCCATAGAACCTATTAGAGCTTTTGCAATTTTTCATTCTTTGCTCACGCTAAGCCTTGGGGTTTTGGGTTTTAAGCCTTTGTGGTCTTGGTTTTTCTGATCACACTGAGCATTTTATTTTGGCACTCACTAGAGGTCCCAGATGCTAGTCTTGTTAATCAGCTCTTATTTCATCCTCACACATTCATTACCGGTCCCTTTTACCTGCCCCATCGGTTTGATCTCACTCATGTTGTTTCTGTTTCCTTATGGCGGGTTGATAAATGTTCTAATCTTTGCCTTGAGGGTTATTTCCCCATCTGCCTAGTTAGTGCCCTTTTAATGGCTAACAATTTTGCACATGTAGGCTTTTGGACCATCGGATAGTGATGAAATGATGAAATCCAGTCTAATTCCGGGTTAACTTTGTGAGACTTTCCCAAACTAGCTGAGCGGTGTGCAAAATGTTGAAGCGTGGGCGCCAGTGCCGAGGAAGGGTCCACCAACTCTATTTTACCCTGGCACCTTGAACCCAAGGATCAACGGTGTCGATTTAAGCATTGGAGGCGATCACCACTGTTACCCGCGTTGTTGCAATCAAAATATGGGCATGCTTTATGGGTCGGGATATTGTGAAATGATGCCATTTATCAAGTGGTTGGGGCCTAGAAAGAGATAAAGAGAAGAAATGATGAGAAGGCAACATTCCATAGTGGGTCCTAGTTATAATGACGACAAGGATGAGGGCACATGTTTGAAGATTGCATCAGCAAGAGAAATGCCTATCGGTGGAATAGAATACTCAATCCTAGCAATAGCCCAATAACATTAAGAAATTTCATCAGTGGAAAAGGGCGAGATCAGTGGAAAGGAAAATAAGTCTCAACGATGCTTTAAGTCTCACTGATACAGGAGTACATACGACCAAATTCAAGAAAGGAAACTCTGGTATGGCCCCCACCTGAATATAAAGCAGGTCGATGTGATGTGCCAAGTGTTATGTAGTCGGAGCTCGACCGAGGAAAAGAGTAGCAACTCAAAGGAAAGCTCGGATGAGACGCCATTTGGAAAGCTCTCGGGAGGTTGCTAGTGACAAAGATTAATATATTAATTATTGTTACCACCTTTCAACTGCATTTTTATCTCCTGCATTGTTATGAAAAGAGAAATATTTTTTTCTTGGAGATTAACAAAATATTTATGTCAAGCCTTGTTGCATATTACTTAAATCTCCTATTTTGTTTTCAAATGGCATGGTCGTTGATGTGTGGTTGGCGGCCTTTGATGAGAATGTGTAGGGACATAGATCAAAAGGCGCAGGATATTTTTAGAAGAAGAACATAAAAGGGGGCTATGGGATAATTTTTTGGGGGATTTTTTTAGAGAATAGGGGTAGACCAACATGCATATATAAATTTTGAAGAGGATAATGGAGATATCTCATTTTGCAGTCTAATCTTGGTATTGACTATTTCTTTTAATCATTCAATTGTGTGTTTGTCTCCATTTTAATGCTTCTTTGTTATTCAAATTGATATATCAAGTATATATTTAGTTTGTTGATGCACATTTTTTGTATTCATGTGATGTGATTAATTGGTTCTTTCAAGTAAATATTAAATCCTTATAGTCAATCACAATAATTTGGAAGTGTTAATTGGATAAATAAGAACCATACAATTAGGGTTGGCAATTTGTCTCAAGTAGAGTTTGTCAACTATTAATTTGCACATTTATAAAAGTTATAAACCCTTATCAGTGTGCCAAGTAGTTTGAATTATTGCCATTACTGGTTGCATTTTTTGGATCTTCATTGGACTTCGTATACCCAATAGGGCACTGGTCTCACCCATTTTTAATTTACTTAGTTTCATTAAATCATTTTTCAGAATTCCACATCTATTAACTGAACATATTGAACTATATATATACATTTTATACCAAATAGGTTTGTCTCTTTCCACTTCCAAATTGCCATTGTGGATAGATTGTTTTGAGGAAACACATAGTTCAAATCTGCTTCATGCGTATAGGTTTACCCACCTAGGTTTAGCAGAGCATGAAGAGTAGAAGGTTCAAATTCACCATTTGCCCTTGTACGTTAGCCAAAAACATTGTGAGAGCTTGACAACCTCTCATGGTTCAAACCTACATTTTTTAGACCTAACAGTTTGGTGACTCTACTGGGGAATCAAATTGAACTAAATCTTTCATCAAAAAGTCAAAACCTCATAGAAGACTCCACTAGGAACAAGGAAATGCAAAATTTTCTCATTTTTGTAAAGTGAGTGGCGACTCTGAATGAACAAGTGCATTGATACTGAAAAAGTGAATTACACATAAAAAAGGAATCACCCTAGAGTTCAGACTATCAGAATAGCTCACGACATGCATGGCAAAAGGTCTATATAGCAGGGAGGTCCTAATGATAAAAGTAAATAGACACATAAAAATGACAAGGGTAAGAAGATGTATGATGATATGTGTCTGACAAATAAAGACAGAGCATCAAAACAACATCTGGAGACATATAATCATTATGATACATTAACAAATGAAAACAACTCATCTAGAGAGCCTCAAACTCTAGAGGATAAGAGGAATCCCTTTTATCAACATGATCGAAAGAGGCAAGAAGAATTCATGGTTGGATTAAAGGCTGAAAGAGTCAGGAGACAACTTGAATATGATCAAAAGATGGCATTCCTCAAGGGGAACCTAAATGGTGATGATGCGACAGCCATAAAGAACTATGAACACATGACTCAAGATGAAAAAAATGCACCGTTGGAATATGAAAGGTAAGAGGCAGAAAGAGCAAGAGAAAAATATGAACAACAAAAACTCCAAGCGATAAAAGAGATTCAAGAATTAAAATTACAGAAAGCTCGAATTAATGCCTAGATGACTAATTTACCTAAATATGTGCACCTCACATGTAGGGAAATAATAATACAAGACCTTCAAATCCCCCGAAAGCATAACAAAATCAATCAGGGAATCAATATAGACCTCATAATGCTCAACCACCCCCTCACCAGCAATACATACCTCCACAAGGTCATCAATATGTGTTTCTGCCTCACAACAATCCATTGTACCAACATCATCAAAATCCACCCCCTCCACCATACACGACATTGATCAGATAATTTGATTTGGCTAGATTTCAAATATATCCTTATCCCATGGATAACAGTTGGAGAAGGCTTGTTCTGAAATTTTTAGGAAGTAGTGTCGTCGCAGCTGAAGAACACTTGAGGAGTTTTAACACATTTATTCAAGATCTGGATATGCAATATGAAGATGTACAAATGAGATTGTTTATGATGTCATTGTTTGAAGATGCTAGAGATTGGTTTAATAGTCTACCAACAACTTCTATTGATTCCATTCAGGAGTTTTATGAATAGTTTCTTGAGCAGTATGGGAATCAATGTGCATCGGAATTTTCCCTGCATGAATTAGTAGCTATCCAGAAGCATTAGAATGAGCCAGCCTATGATTTCAACCAGAGGTTTTCTAAATTACACAATAAGACACCTCCTAGATCTAAATTAGTTGATCCATTAAGTATCTATTTAAAAGCTTTTGATCCTAAGATAGGATATGAACTTAGGAATAGGTGTCCAAGGAGTTTAGTTGAAGCTCAGAAGATAGCATTAACTATTGAAAATAATAGGAAAGCTGCAAGAATGATTGGTAAGAGGGGTAATCCTAGGGTTCCTTATTATATTCCTTCAAAAAGACAATAAAATACATACAAAAATGAAAGGCCAAGGTTGCATGACATGCCATATAATACAAATTGGAAGGATGGGAAGCTAGTAGTGGATAGGCCTAAGAATAAAGAGACATCTAATCCTTTAAAAAAAAGAGGGGCATATATGGTAAATGACAGTCCTTGGTGTTCAGTCTGCAACTTGCCACATTCCCCTGATCATTGTGTTGTAGCTCAGTTGATATCAGGAAAAGATGTGCCAGAAGATAATAATGATGACCATAACATCTATTTAACTTCCCATACTCTTCACCCTATTGACCAGGGATATTCATCTTCAGAAGGAGGGTACGAGTATTATGTTGGCCACCAAAAAAACAATATCCATATGGCAGAACAAGAAGTTTTTTCTGATCATGAGGAAAGTAATGATGAACAGTGTCCTCCTAGTACATCATATCAAACAAATGACTGCAATGTAAGGAGAATAACTGAAGAAGAAATTGAAAGGATGACCATTGTAGCAATTGAGTAGGCCAACAATAGGTACCGGTTAAGAAACAGAATAGTGAAGGAGAGTGAAGGAGTTCCAAGAGGAATATTTTTGAAGGATAAAATAATGCCTTTGGAAGTTTGGTGGCCAGTCCTTTTTCCCTGTCGCATGAAGTCAGGGTGACAGAATTAAGGCAAAAAAAGAAAGTGATTGATAATTACGCTACTAGAGGAGTGCAAATCAAATCTTAGCTACATTGTCTTAAGATCGGTGATCGTGCCTCCAAAGAATTCTTTTTTGCACTGCGTGCCAGACACTCATCCCCAGGCATCAAAAAAATCAAGGATGGCACTTGGTTGCTCTCTGAGCTACCCAAAATTCTCCAAGCCTTTGTGCGCCATTATAAGCAGGTGTTCAATGCACATGATTCCATGCCTATGGGACAACAAGCCCTTCAGGACTACCTTGCTATTGTGCCACATAGGCTCTCTTTAGCCAAGATAAATTTTTGTGATCAATTGTTAACAATTGATTATCTCAAGGAAGTTGTTTCTTCTATGGCCAATGACAAGGCTCCTAGGATTGATGGCTTCCCTTGTGAATTCTACAAAGCTCTTTGGGACTATGTTGGGAGCGATTTGCATCATGTTTATCTTGAAGCTTTTCAAGCCAACTCTCTAAGAAATTTAATAAACAAGGGCAATATAAAGTTCATACCTAAGCCTAGGGATCCAGAGGATATTTGCAACTAGAGGCCCATCACGCTTCTCAATCTCTCCTACAAAATCATTGCCAAAGCTTTGGCTCTAAAAATTCACCATCTCTTGCCTTAGGTTGTGCATCCAGAGTAGATTGGTTTCATCAAATCCAGGTTTATTCTAGATAATATCATTGTTGTTTGGGAAGGCATGGAGTGGGCCTAGCGCTCCAACCAGAAAGTTGTGTTCATTAAAATTGACTTTTCTAAAGCCTATGACCACATCGAATGGCCTTTCATTCTTGTGATGTTGCCAGCCTTGGGGTTTGGACCCAACTTCATTCAGTCTATTTGTATGCTTTTTGTCGATGCTTCAGCTTGTATAACCATTAATGGATGCTAGTCTTCTGCTTTTGGTATTTTTCTCTTAATTTGACAAGGGTGTCCTCTCGCCCTTTCTTTTTATGTGCTTGCGGCTAAAGGCTTTGGTTACCTTTTAGCCCATGTTGTTTCTCAGTAGCGTGTAAAAGGGATTCTTCTCTCGAACTCTCAGGGGTAGCTTGTTAATGGCCACTTTGTGGATGATTCCTTTCTCACTCTCTTGGAAGAAGAAGAATCAATCATTGCTACCCTTGATTGTCTTAACAATTTTGGTCTTGCCTCTGGCTCTGCCATCCAATGGTACAAGACCTTATGCTACAGGAAATATGTATTACCCACTCCTGCATGGCTTCAAACCTATAATTGGAAGTGGATTGGACAGGGAGAGATCTTTCATTTTCTAGGAATCCCCTTCACCCTCCAGACCTCCCCTAGGGAGCTTTGGCAAGCCGTGCTCTCCAGGGTCAAGAAGAAGCTTGCTTACTAGATTACCAAGCCTCTTTCTCTAGGTGGTAAGTTCCAGGTTTTTTCTAAAATCTTGGCAGCCACTCACGTTTACTACTCTTCCTATTGGGCTCCTTCCAAAACTACCTACAATAGGCTTGAAAAGTTGCTACAATATTTTTTATGGGCCTCCTCTGAAGCCCACAAGGGTTTCCATCGTGTTCTTTAGGAGTATTGTTGCCTCCCTAAGGATTTTGGAGGGCTTGGGCTACTCTCCACTCAATGACAAGGGACTTCTCTTTGTGTTAAGTGGATTATCTGGGCCGTCACCAGAGATGAAGCCTAGAAGATTCTCCTCATGCACTGTATCCAGTCTGGATTTCCTGTTCACAAACCCGCCTGGAAAGTAATAGGTTTCCAAACCCTCTAGGTTATGAGGGAGCCTATTCAAATTTTTGGAACCTTTGTGGCAAACAACATTTGGCATGCCTGAGAGGCTATTAAGCCTTGGCTCCGATGAGCTGGGGCTGGATTTCGTGATGGGATTTAACTCAATCAGTAGAAAATGTGGTGGTCTCCCCTTCTTGCTTAGAATGGTCGGCCCCTGGCTAAATCGCCTTGGCTCAAAGCCCTCAAATTTCACAAAAAGGGCATTAAAACCCTGCAAAAATTCTTTCACCAGCCCACTATGTGCATCATGTAGTGGGATGCTTTTAAGGCCCAGCACAAACTTCAAAGCTAGGACTGTGCCACCTTCGATGGGCTAGTGAGTGCCATTCCGGTGGACATGCTTCACAAAATTGGTATTCATGGGCACAAACCTTGGTGGAAAGACTGGAAATGGTTTCCAGACACTCCTCTTAAGAGCTATAAGTCACAGCTTGGTTATAGGTGGCTTTCACCCCATTTTCCTATGATCAACAATTTGAACCAGAGGTGGGTTCTTAATTCCTCTACTCATGCTTGGCGGAAGAGATTTGATGCCACTTGGTCTGCAAGTGTTAATCCAAAGTTGACCCACTTTGCTTGGTGTATTATTTTCCAAGGCTTACATGTGGGTTCTTGGCTTATTCACTTGGGGGTCGAGGACCCTTGTTGCCCTTTTTGTGGGAAACTTGAAAACTTCAATCATGATTTTTGGTTTTTTCCTAGAGCTCAACAACTTTGGACTTGGATTCATGACTTCTTTTGGCCCTTTTGGCCGAAACCTTTTTCTTGGCATATGGTTCTGTTGGAAGATCCACTTGGGATCCTTGCTAAGTTCGCCCAGCTTTGGCACACTTTCAGGGTGGAAATCCTCTTCAACATCTGGAAAGACATAAATTCTTCCATATTTTCTCATTCTCAAATGGATATTAATTTTTCTCTCTATGCTAAATCAATTATTTGTTCTAATGTTCTTTTACAGATACAGGTGCAAGCTAACAAAGTTGCACTGGAGGTGACTCACCTACAGGTCCTCCTAGACCATTGGGGCAATGCCCCATGTGCTGTGGCTTGGGTCCCCAACTCGCCCTCCTCCTCCCGCGACTGGTCACCCTCTCAAGATCGGTAGTGGAGTGGCTTTGCGCATCCCCGTTCCCAACCCCCTACTCAATGGAACTCTCACCCTCCTCGACATGCTAGCTCTCCTCTGTCTCGGCCTAGTCAGGGATGGCCTTTTGGTGGTGCTTCGAGGAGTGGCAGTGGTGGTTATGGGTGGCCCTCTGATACTCTACCTGCTTCTGGTTCTGGATGGCCTGCCAGTGGTAAAAATATTATGCGATTGGTGCTTGCAATCTCGCCCCAGCATGAGGAAGAAGATAAAGATAAAGATAAAGATGACGATGGTTGGGGTACTCCTCCTGACGTCACTCTAGACCCCGTTGATGTATGGGGGAAAAAAATGGATATCAGAGACCCCCTGGGCTCTACTGGCACTGCTCTAGCTACTTAATGACCTGTTTGTTTTAATTTTTCATGATTTTTAGACTTCTGGGCTAGGTCCATGTGACTTGATATTCTATTGTTTCTAGGCGCTGACCATTTGACTCTTGGGGTATACCTTTTTACCACCCGCCATTTTTTTTGTGAATATGTACTCTTATCTTTAAATTAATATAGATAGCTGCATATTCATCAAGTAGAAAATGAATAATAATTATTTATTAAAATGTAAGTAAAGCATAATTTATATTGGTGAAAGGTTGAGAATCTCCTTTAAAAACCCTATTCATTTCATCAATTTTGGGTAAAAAAAAAGTTGTTAGCCACACATGGGCCATCATATCACTTACATATCACCATTGTTTGGCCCATCATGATCCTACACATACACTAATAAGTTACTCAATTGTTGCTAGTTATAATAGGGAGAGAATAAAACAATAAAAATAATGATTGGTAACCATCAATGGTTATTACAATCACTATATTAATAATATGATGTTTGCAATAAAATGAGATTTTTTTGGTTGTCCTAGTTCTTCTGTTTGTGCTACAATTGTCTAATATGCTTCATACACCATTCTGAAACCCAAATAATTGTGCTTTTAGGAGAAATTCTTTCTCAAAACTATCAAGTGGTAATACAAAATCATGAGAAAAAAATAAAACTATATGAATTCCAACACCCCACTTAAATCAAGTATTGAATCAATGTGCCCCATTTTCATGCACACAAACTCAGCTTATAATATTCTCTCATAATAACCAAAAATACAATTCAAGGATGCCTTAGGTACTCTGTTCTCATAGATCTTTTACAATGTCACTTATACATTCAATAATCTCTTATAGTGTCTACATCATAGGTGCTCATAACATAGTTAAATTCAAATGAATAAATTCAAATTCCCTCACTAAGCTTCACACACTCTTTTATAATGGCGAGATTTTTCAAGATCATCAAAATAAGGATGTTGGATTGCTTTTTTGGCTGAGATTCTCTTGGATGGCTCATAAATCAGCATTTTTCGCAAGGAGACACCAATCAATTTTTAGTAGTTTACTTACAAATAGGCAAAGTAAAAGAAGAAAAAGAAAGAGCATCCAAAATGGAAATGAAATGAAAATAGATTGAAAGAACTTGCAGACAACAAATTGACACGACTTGGTTCTAATTCAAGAACATCAAGGCTTAAATCTTGATGCTTCCATTGAGGATAGGCATGCTAGTCTCTCAACTTAGTCACTCCTGGTCATACATCTTCATTGGGAGTTCCAAGATACCTATTGCACACAACACCTCTCATGAATATAATAGCTTGAAATTTGAGATGCTCTTATAATTTCTACATCATAGGTGATCATGATGAGGTTAACTACAAATGAATAACTTGAAATTCCCTTGCTAAGCTTCACACAAAATTTTATAATGGCTAAAAATCATAATTGAGATTTGTCAAGATCATCAAAATAAGGATGTTGCATTGCTTTTTTGGCTTAGATATTCTTGGATGGCTCATAAATCAAGATTTTTTGAAAGGGGAAACAAATCAAGTTTTAGTAGGTTACTTACAAATAGGAAAATTAAAAGAAGAAAAAGAAAGAGCATCCAAAATGGAAATGAAATGAAAATAGATGGAAGGCACTTACAAACAAAAAATCCATACAATTTGGTTCCAAGTCAAGAACAACAAGGCTTAAATCTTGATGCTTCCATTGAGGATAGGCATGCCAGTCTCTCAACTTAGTCACTCCTAGTCATACATCTTCATTGGGAGTTCCAAGATACCTATTGCACACAACACCCCTCATGAATAGAATAACTTGAAATTCAAGATGCTCTTATAATGTCTACATCATAGGTGCTCATGATGAGGTTAACTTCAAATGAATAACTTGAAATTCCCTCACTAAGCTTCACACACACTTTTATAATGGCTTAAAATCATAATTGAGATTTGTCAAGATCATCAAAATAAGGATCTTGTGTTGCTTTTTTGGTTGAGATTCTCTTGGATGGCTCATAAATCGACATTTTTTGCAAGGGGACACCAATCAAATTTTAGTAGGTTTCTTATAAATAGGCAAAGTAAAAGAAGAAAAAGAAAGAGGATCTAAAATGGAAATGAAATGAAAATAGATGGAAGACACTTATAGATAAAAAATTCACACCATTTGGTTCCAACTCAGGAACAACAAGGCTTAAATCTTGATGCTTACATTGACAATAGTCATGACAGTCTCTCAAATTAGTCACTCCTAGCCATACATCTCCATTGGGAGTTCCAAGATACCTCTTGCACACAACAACCTCTCATGAATAGAACATGAATAGAACATAACCAAAATATTACTTTCCAACCTTATGGAAACTTGTATCTTATTATAAAAGCAACCCTCTACCCTCTACCCTATATCTACATCCCTATCTCTCTCTCTCTATCAAATCTATCTTTTTCTCACTCACTCACTCCTATCTCTATCACCTATACCCTCTACCCTTAACCCTCTCTCTCTCTCTCTCTCTCTCTACCCTAAACCCTTAAACCATCTACCCTAAACCCTCTACCCTCTACCCTTAACCCTCTACCCTCTACCCTTAACCCTTAAACCCTTAAACCATCTACCCTCTACCCTCTATCTCTCTCCCACTCCCCCCTCTCTCTCTCTCTCAAATCTCTCACTCCTACCTCCTCTCCCTCTCTCAAGTGTCTCTCTCTCACTCACTAACTCCCTCTTTCTCTCTCCCCTCTACCCGTAACCCTCTTCCATCTATCTTTCTACCCTTTATCTCTCTCCCAATCCTCTCTCTCTCTCACTCCTATCTATCTCCCCTCTACCCTTAATCCTCTACCCTCTACCCTCTACCCTTAAAATTTAAACCCTTTAACACCATCCCCCCCTCTCTTTGTCTCCTATACCCTTAATCCCTCAACCCTCAACCCTTAAACCCTCAACCCTCAACCCCTATACCCTCTACCCTATACATTGGTCCCTCAACCCTAACCCTTCAACCATATACCCTCAAACCTATACCCTAAACCCTCTACCCTCAACCCTTAATCCTAAACCCTTAAACCCTTGTAACATATAAAAATGTATCCTTGGACATTTTCATGCTCATTTGGGTCTTTCCTATGCATTTTGGCCTAATTTTGTCTAGATTTAATGTTGTAATGTGGCCAACACATTCACATTAGGCCTTGAACTCTTGTAAATCAATAAAAACCTTATGATTCCTTGCAAAGGTGTTGTGACATGTTGTAACACACTTTCACACTTTTCTAGAACCTTTCTAATACATTTCACCTAAACAACCTCTTTTTATCACTTACCAAGCCTTATTTAAAACTATTGTAAGGAGTAGTAATAAACTCTCACACTTTTCTAGGCTTGACATCAATAATTTGACTCCTTTTTATGTTTAAATGGACCCTTAATTCACTTACATGTCATACTTAAGTATGTTTAAGAGAATAATCCTGTTAAACATCATTAAATACACTTTAATTTTTCACACCCAGCAAAATTTCCCTGGTGGGACCAAGTCGCCACTTGGGGCGACTTAGTCCCATCTGGCTTAAAAATAAAATTATTTTATAATTTTGGTGGGATATTATTCTCTAGACCTAAAGGTCAGCCTATGATGAGGTATTTTTGAGAATTAGGGCACAATCATGTATAAATAAAGGGTTTTCTCCTCATTTTGATCCTCCCCCAACAATTCATTCTTCAAGCATCCAAGCATTCAAGCATTCATCCATTGGAGCACCTACTTGCATATCTTCAGATTTTTACTTCAATGGTTTTGTGAGTTGTAGCATTACATGTTGTTCATTCATCATTCTCTTTCTATTTCATTTCATTTTCAAGGGTTTGATTACCAAACTGGGGTTTGACTAAAGCAAACCCCTATTCTCTAACCCTTAACCCTTTTTCCCTCTTTGTAATTGTGTTTTGTAGGTCGTGTGTGTAGATTTGTCAAAGAGAAAGGTGTTAAAAGTTGTCAACAAAACCCTAAAAGAAGCTTGGAGATCACCTACAGGTCAAAGTCTATAGATTCAAATTTGGATTCTTGTCAAGAGTTGAAGTACAAATTGAAAGCTACAAATTGCATCTTTGAGATTCCCAAAAGTTGAAGGTGGACTAAGTTGCCATTAGTAGAAAATTAGTCCCATTGTTGGGCTTGAAAATTTTTTTCTACAATTTTGGATACCTAGTTTCCTAAAACCTGTTTTAGTAGAATCTCCCCAAAATAAGACTAAGTTTCCCAGCTTGGCGTAAGTGTCCCAGTTGGCTTCAACAACAATTTCTACAAGATTCCAGAGCCTCTTTGCATCACATTTCAATTTATAGGTACACCTCTCTAGCCCCTTACATTTTTGTTATTGTTTGTTTGCATTATAAGGTCATTTTACATTGTGTTTTAAAACATCTTAAATTTCATTAGTTTTGCATTAGTATTCATCTCTATTTTCAATTTATTGCATTTAGGGAATTTCATTTAGATATATATTAGCATTAATCTTGAATGAACCCTTAGATTCCTTTGTGGGATATCTTTCTCCTTCTAGGTGAAAAACCCTAGAAGTGCAAGGAAGCCCTATTCCACAAAAATCTATGGTTCATTTTGGTGAACCCGCCTTTAGAACATTTTTACTTTTGATTTCAAGTGCATTTGCATCATAGGAATAGTTTGCATCAACATTGCATTAGGTTTTGCATTGTTTGGAATCCTAGGGTTTTCAAAATTGCATTAGTGAAAATCTCATATAGCTTGCATTTTTGCATTGCATTTCATTAAAAATTCAAAAAAATACTGCATTTTCATACTATACCTACATCTGAAAAACCTGAAAATCATAAAAACCACTTATAAATTTTTAAAATTGATAAAAAAATCACTACTTGGACTAATTCTCCAACCTGGGTGACTTATTCTAGTTGCATATTTCTTACTACATTTTCTAGTATTTAATCTCCATTTTTTGCATTTCTGCTTGTTGTCTCTGCATTTTTGTGTTACTTTCCAAAATTTTAGTTATCAACATTTTAGTGTTCTTTATCTATATTGCATTTGCATCCACCCCACATTTAGAAACCTTTGCATGAGTGTTTGGTGTCCTATTGTTAATACCTTAGTGAAAAGAAGTTTGAGACTCATGGAATCTTGCGATAACACACTCATTGAAGATCTTGGGTTATCTAGAGCTTCTACTCCTAGTATTGATAATAGTACACTAGACATGGAAAATACCCTTAGAAAATCTTTGCAGTCAAGTAGCATGCATATTGACCATAGACCTAATGATATCCCACAAAACAATCTCATTCAAATTCATGACAATTTAGTACACTTGCAACATCAAGTGAGCCTTGAAAACATTTCAACCACCACAATTCCCACTATAGAAAACATCCATCACATGTTTGATAGTGACGAAGGCCTAGACATTGTGAAATAAATAGTGGAGATATATCAAAAACATGTTCCTTTCACCTCTAGTTTCTCTCAACTAGAAACTATTGTGGTTAGCGAAGGAGGGCCTAAACTCCTCCTCCCTCAATAGTAACCTCCATACATACCTATACCTCTCCTTATGTCACCACCACAATGCAACAAGTTAGTAATGTGATTCCTTCCTCAACTATTTTTGCTAGCATCCCTCATTCGTATGTGGTATAGCATGTTCTATCCTCTTCTCACATACCATCCATCAACATTCCCTTCACTTTCCCTACCACTACATACACCCCATCAACACTTTCTCTTCCACCTCATACCACTTACACTGACCCTCTCATCACACAAGTTTTCCAAACTGTCTCATCCGTGCAACAACAAATATCTACCATCAACCAAAATCAAAATGGACCACCCACATATTATGTTTGTAGCGGCCCAGTGTCCTTGGAAATATTGCAAACACCAATGCCACAAGGAATAGAGATGCCTAGATTTGAGAAATATAGAGGGAAGGGAGATCCTTCTAACCATTTATTAATGCCTACACTGCTTTATGTAGGGACTTTGTCCTTGATGATAAACTATTAGCAAAACTGTTTCCTAGGACTTTAAAAGATACTACCTTGGAATGGTTTTCTTCTTTACCAAAAAATTCAATTTGTTCATTTAATGATTTTTTTATGGATTTATCAATCATTTCCAAGTGCATATGACTCCCAAGAAGACCTTGGCTGATTTGATGTGATGCAAGAAAAACAATGATAAAAGATAACTGATTTTATCTCATGCTATCAAATCGCTTTATTCCCAAATTGATGTCAAGATCCCTAGTCCACATCTTCAAAATATGTTTATTAAAAACTTGCAAACTCAACTTTAGGAAAAACTCACTATGATGAAATTCCCCTCTTTCATGCATTTATGCACAATATTTTGTGATTATCACAATTGGATTAGTAGTCGAGATACAAGGTCCACTTCTAGTTGAATTAAGAAATTTGAACATGCCAACCAAACCAATTCCTAATCATTTAGAAAGAAAAACAAAGGGTTCTTATAGTTCAACCCCCCTCAACAAAAAACTCAACCCATCAACAACCAAGTAGTAGTTTTTAAAATCATGGTGCCTTTTAGTTATGGAAATCTGAAATGACACTTCACACCTTTACCAAACACCCTTGATAATACAATGTCTCAACTTTTACAACAACAAATGATTACCTTACCTATCGTTCATGCACCCGATCCTACTAAGCCTTAACCTCCAAACTTTAACTTCAATGCTTGTTTCCATTTTCATAGACAAAATGGACATGACAGGGAACATTGCAAGTGTCTTAATCATATTGTTCAAGCCCTCAATGATTTTGGCTATCTATCCATTGTAGGTGTTAATGATCAAGGCAATAAGTTTGTTGCCCATCCAAATCAAAAATTGAAAATTTTAACTAATCCAATTCCCAAAAATAATATTTCATTTGTCAAAGCTAGTGAAACTACAAATAATAATGTGATGAATGTTGCTAAAGATGATGAGCATTATAATCCTACCTCACATGTGACCCATGCTAATCCTATGGATGAAATGGAAGGTGTGATAGATGTTATCCCTCGTAAGGGCCAACCAAAGAAATCTCTTGATATTACTTTCTCCTCTCAAGACATACTTAAAAATCTCCCTGATGGTTCTCTCTGCATAGCTAGATGTATATATGACAAGCCCACTAATGGGATACTAATAGATCCTGCCTATGGAAATAATGTGATCATGAAGGAATTTTTGGTATTACATGATCTTTACCAAGATGACTATGATAAACCTAAAGCATGGATCAAAATTTTTAATGGTTTTTCTTTCCCTACAATAGGATTGATCATCCTTCCATTACAAATAGGACCAAAAAAATTGGATGTCACATTCTCCATCATCCCATAGCTGGACCAGTTTCGTTTGCAGCTAGGCCATCCATGGCTTCGCTCAATGCAAGTTGTCCCTTCAATTCTTCACAAATACTTAAAGTTTCCCTTTGACAATGACATATTCACTATCCACCACAGTGGCTTTAACCCTTTGTCTTCCAAAGGAAACTCTTCCTTAGAAGCCTTTTGGCCCGAACCCATGGAACCCATAATGCCTCAAAAAGATTTCTTTTTCATTACTTACCAAAAATTTAAAGAAAAGAAAATTATTGAATTCTCTCTCTACAACATGTCCCCATCCACATCTAACATTCCTATCCTAGATGAAATAATGCTCCAACCTAAACAAGAACCACACAACCAAACTCAACCAACACTTGACACTTCCCCATCGTTCAATAAACCATGAGACTGTGAAAGTAAATCCGTCATGCCTCCTCGTATGAAAAAAGTTTACAAAGAAAAGGAGAAAGTGGATGAACAACATTCCATGGTTCCTTCTGTTCCTCCCCTTAGGGATGAAAAGAAACATATGGTTGATCAACCCACTCCTTCACAAACAAAACTTGACAATAGAATCAAAATAAACATAGGCGCTAGGGAGCGTAGGCATAGACGTCGTGCCCTTGTCTGCAAGTTACATGAACAAGATAATAAATAAAACCATAATCCACACTTGATAGAAGCAATGCATGATGATCCTCATCCCCAACCACAACAAACTAATCCTATACATCCATCACAATTAGAGTTACATTCTTCAATAGACATCATCATTCATACTCCTATTGTGATTAATCTGGATGACGACGATGAGATTGCTAAAATCGACGAAGAGGTGCATAATGATTTGAACACATTGTTTTCCTCTTCCATGAGCTTGCATGAAAAATATCCTAGGATGATTATTGATGTTTATACTAGTCCTGCAATTGATATTGTTCCTCTAGTTGATTGCCCGCCCTCACTATACACTAAACAAGATTGGGAGGTGGATGAATTGTTAGATGGTTGAATTGCATTTTCCTTACTAGTTCTTTTTACGTTTTCTTTTTATTTTGTGTGTTTTCTTGTGTGTATCGTGATCCTCTATACTATTCTATTTGATGTTCCTTCTCTTTGTGACATTCCTCTATTTGTACCTTCATTCTTCTATATGTTGTGCATTTCTTTCACTTTTTCTCTTTTCACTTTGGCTTTTTCTTTCCTTTTGGGGATGATGCAAGGAATTGAGACTGAAATGTCCCTTTCATGTTGACCCAAAAGGCTCTTTTCCTTTGCCTTTTTCTTTTGATTTTTCTTTCCTTTTGGGGATGACGCAAGGCATTGAGACTAAAATGTCCCTTTCATGTTGACCCAAAATGATTTTTTCCTTTTCCTTTTTCTTTTGCTTGCATTTTCCTTTTTGGGATGATGCAAAGCATCAAGACACCCTATGTCTCTTCGATGTTCACCCAAAAAGAATCTTTCTTTTATTTGTTTTCAATCTCTTTGTGTCATTCTTCCAGTTCTATGTATTTGGGGGATGATAATAGTTTTGAGCTCTCTAAAAAAACATTGAAGAAATGAACATACTGACCCCAAGTCCATAGATCCCTTCTGTGTTTGGTGTTTTCATTTTGGGGGCAACCTCTTCCCTTTGCTTTCTTCTTTTCCTTTGCATGACACAGCCTTACTCAAAAACATATGACTTGGTGTAGGGGCTTTCCAAGTTGGCTCTCATGTCTTTTCTTTCTTTTTGAATTTTTCATTTTGCTACTTTAATTAATTGCTCATAGTACGATGTTTAGCAATTCCCTTAAATTGGGGGCATACATTGGCATTATTTCTTTTGCATTTTTTTCATTTTTCTTGGTTTTTAATGTAGCCTTATTATTTCATACAATGTGTTTGTCACTTTGTGGATGACATTGGGTGTAATTTCCTTCATAAGTGTGATATGTCTTAGCATATTGCATTCCTCTTGGTGTCTTGATGTGACACACTGCATCCCCTAAGTTGTGAATCTTCTATTCTTTGATTGGTCCTCTCTTGGAGACATCAAGCACAATGTTCCCTAAGTTAAAGACATCACATGAACTGAGAAAGACTCCTTTGAACATTATTTTGCATGTTTCATTTTGCATTTGTTATATGGCCACCTTCCATAACACAACTTGTATGCCTATGGTGCCATCTTGTGTTTGTTCATGAGTTTTAAGCATACAATTTTTTTCTAGTCTCATGAAGCTCAAAATATCACTTTTCTTTTGTGGCACCTTATTAAAGTTATCAGGAGGTATAACTTTGGTATGGTTAAGCAGGAATCCCAACCAATAGCATGACTTTCCCCATAGCCACTTTCGTGTGTGTGAGTGCATACTAGTCATGAGTGCATGTTTCTCGACTCTTACGCCTTCTCACCTAGTGGACAACCATGAGTTTCATCGCCTTAGAGTGAGTATATGTTTTCTAGAAAAATAGCCTAGATCTAATCCACAACGAGTTGGACAAACAATCAAAGCTTGATCTGAATTTCTCTTTTCCTTTTTTCCTTTCATTCTTTTACATCACTTTCTTGTATGTTCCTTTATGCTACTATTTCATTTACCATGGGATCTTGATCCTGAGGGCTTGATCATCCTTCTTGATTATTGTTGTATCATATAGCCAGCATGAGTGCATTTTGATCCCTCTTGATGTACATGTTTGGCTAATTTAGTGTGATTTTGAAGCAAGTTCATCCTCTCACTAAAGTCGGAGCTAAATGTAACGTAGAAATATGTATCCTTAGAAATTTTCACGCTCATAAGGGCCTTTCCTATGGATTTTGGTCAATTTTTGCATAGATTTAATGTTGTAATGTGACCAACACATTCACATTTGGTTTTGAACTCTTGTAAATCAATAAAAACTTTATGATGTCTTGCAAAGGTGTTGTGAAATGTTATAACACACTTTCACACTTTTCTAGGACCTTTCTAATACATTTCACCTAAACAAACTCTTTTTATCACTTACCAAGCTCTATTTTAAATTGTTATAAAGACTTGTAACAAATTCTCACACTTTTCTAGGCTTGTCATCAATAATTTGACCCTTTCTTATGTTTAAATGGCCCCTTAATGCACTTTTAGGTCATACTTAAGTACATGTTTCAGAGAGTAATCCTGTTAAACATCATTAAATAAACTTTAATTCCTGACACCCAGTAAAATTACCTTGGTGGGACCAAGTCACCACTTGGGGTGACTTAGTCCCATCTGGCTTTAAAATCAATTTTTTTTTATAATTCTAAAGGGATATTATTCTCTGGTCCTGGAGGCCGGCCTATGATGAGGTATTTTCACGAATTAGGGCATAATCATGTATAAATAAAGTGTTTTCCCCTCATTTTGATCCTCCCCCAACAATTCATTCTTCAAGCATCCAAGCATTCATTAATTGGAGCATCTACTTGCATATCTTTAGATTTTTACTTCAAGGGTTTGGTGAGTTGTAGAATTGCATGTTGTTCATTCATCATTCTTTTCCCATTTCATTTCATTTTCAAGGGTTTTATTACCAAACTAGAGTTTGACTAAGGCAACTCCCTATTCTTTAACCCTTAACCCTTTTTCCCTTTTTGCATGTGTGTTTTGCAGGTCTTGTATGAAGATTTGTCAAAGAGAAAGGTGTTAAAAGGTGTCAACATATCATCAACATCATTCAAATTCAAAAAAACCCTAAAAGAAGCTTGGAGATCACCTATAGGTCAAAGTCTGCAGATTCAGATCCGGATTCTTGTCAGGAACTGAAGTATAGATTGAAAGCTACATGTTGCATCTTTGAGATTCTCGAAAGCTAAAGGTGAAATAAGTTGGCATCAATGGTGAATTAGTCCCACTGTTGGGCTTGAAAAGTGTTTTATGTAGTTTTGGATACCCAGTTTCCTGAAACCTGTTCTAGCAGAATTTCCTTGAAATAGGACTAAGTTGTCCAACCTGGCGTAAGTGTCCCAATTAGGTTCAATGACAATTTATACATGATTCTAGAGCCTCTTTGTATCACATTTTAGTTTATTGGTACACCTCTCCAGCCCCTTATATTTTTGTTATTATTTGTTTGCATTCTTAGGTCATTTTACATTGTGTTTTCAAACATCTTGCATTTCATTAGTTTTGCATTAGTATTCATCTTTATTTTTAGTTTATTGAATTTATGGTATTTCATTTAGACACATTTCAATCCTATTAGCATTAATCTTAAATGAACCCTTAGATTCCTTTGTGGGATATATTTCTCCTTTTAGGTGAAAAAATCTAGAAGTGCAAGGAAGCCTTATTCCACAAAAATCTACGGTTCGACCCTAAACTCTTAAACCTTCTACCCTTTACCCTCAACCCTAATCCCTCAACCCTATACCCTCAACCCACTACCCTAAACCATCAACCCTATACCCTCAATTCTCAACCCTAAACCCTTAAACCCTAGAACGTAGAATTTTGGTGCTCTACTAGGGTTTAGGACCTAGGGAAACAATCTTTTATACTTCACATTCAAGGATGACCCTAGAGATCTCACCTTGAGAATAGAGGCAAGAGATATGACAAGAGGGTATCCTAGGGTATGATTCCAGATTAGAAGAGGGGTTCACCACCAAGTTTAAACTTCAAAAGACAATGCAATGAAGGATGAAATACAAAACCCTAGTTGGATGCAATGCTTCAAAGAATGACCATGAAACAAAACTAAAAGTGTGCACCTAGAATCTAGAGAAAGATGGAATGCAACCTTGAAATACTAAAATTACTACTTTTTAGGCCTGGTGGGACTCATTTTCCATTTTGGGTGAATCAATACCGGTTTTGGAAAACTATACCAAAGAAAGTTTCGGCCAAATGGGTATCCAAATCTACAAATATCTTTGAAAAGAACCTATAGTGGGACTCATTTACCACTCTTGACAAATGAATCTAGTTTGGCTTTTTTGGAAATTCAAAGTCTAGATCTGCTCTTCTTTGTCTTCTCTTTCTATTCCTCTAGATTCTCAGATCTGAAACCCTGATTTCAAGGCTAAAGATGATCTTTTAGTGAAAATTTTGACCTTGCAAATAGAGATACAAATCCAACAATCTTGTAACCTAATCTTGAATGATCTTCAATCCTTTAAAGCACCTAGATCTGCAATCACACAAAGGAAGAGAAAAAAAATTGTTGATTTTCAGGGAATGGGGGTTTGCCTTGGTCAAACCCTGTTTAGGTAATTAAACAAAATAATGAAAAATGAAACAAGGACATGAAAAATAAAACAAATATCATAAATCATGGACAATAATACCTTGAATGATGTCTTGTAAATCTGCAACTCAACATGAAATGACCATGAAGGATGTAGATCTTGATCTTTGACAATAAGAATAGAACAATGCTTTTTCTTGGATCTTCAATGATACATCACAATACTAGCTCAATAACATTATTGATGATTGATATGCTTGTCATCATGATGGATCTTGAATTGTTGCAACAATTGATGAAGAATCTTGCCCTTGAATGATCTTGGAATGCTTAAACCTTGCTTGCTTGTCTTGATAACATGTAGGCTTGATGTTACTTAGATTTCTTAAATTTCTTGGGGGTGAAATAATTATTTGGAAGCTTTTTTATATAGGAAACCCACTCAAATGACTGTTAATTTGATCCCTAAGGCCGACATTGAAGAAATTTGAATTAAAAACCCACTTTTTCCTACTCAAACCGCAAAAATAAGCCAAATGGGACTCATTCCCCATCCTGGATAAATGAGTCCCACTTGGATGGGACTCATTCTCCCAAAGTGGCGAATGAGTCCCACATGGGCTATTTCGAGCACTAAAGTGTCAAGGAGTGCATAAATTAGGTTTATATGTTGATTTTGTTGGGCTTTTGACCGAAATATACCTTGGGATGCACAATATAGGGTCATAGGGGCCTATTAATAATGATGTAAAGGTTATAAGTGCAAGGGAGCCAAAAATCCAATGTGAAAGTGTAAATAAATACACTTTTCAACACTAAATTAAGGAAAAATTTGGTCTATTTAGCTTAGAAGGTCCCCAAATCCCATGTGAATGTGAAATATACACAACACTAGATTAGGTCTACCTCATTTACAAGCCTCCCCAATTTAATGTGAAGATGTAAATAAATACATTTAACAATATTAAATTAGGATAGAGTTAAGTTAATTTAACTTAAAATGGGCCCAAGATCTAATGTGGATTTGTAAAACACCTCACAACACTAGATCAAGGTGACATTAAGTCCAAAATCTATAGGGAGAAGCTAAAAAAGCGTGAAAAGCCTAAGAACCCTTTTTCCAATGTTACATTTAGCCCCCACTGTAGTGAGAGGTTGAACTTGCTTCAAACTCACACTAAAGTAGACATTCAAGAGGGGTCCAATCACACCAAAGTAGATGACAAAGGTCTAAAAAAATCAAGGTAGTGATCAAGCCCCTAGAATCCAAGATCCTAAGTCAAACTAATATAAGCACAAAAGGACATGCACAAGGTGTATGATTTGTACCAGAAAAAGATACAGGATCATGCAATGTCAATAACTAGAAGAAGAACAAAAATAAGCAAAGAATTAAAAGGTGGATCAAGCTTTGACCGTTTTTCCAACACGATGTGGATTAGATCTAGGTTGTTTGTCCAAAAAAGTGCACACTCACTTTGAGGTGACAAAACTCATGGCCATCCACCAAGTGAGAAGTCCTAAAAGGTGACAAACGTACACTCATGGTTGGTATGTACTCACACACATGCAAGTGGCTATGGGGAAATTCATGCCTCGGATTGGGCTTCCCACTCAACCATACCAAAGCTATACCTCCTGATAAATTTAATAAGGTTTCACACAAAAATTCTTTTCAAGATTCATGAGACAATCAAAACTTTGTATGCTTGGAGCTTATGAACAAGTAGGATGGCTCCACAAGCATGCAAGCTATGTTATGCAAGGTGGCCATATAACAAATGAAAAATGCAAAAATAGGAAATGTTAAAAGGAGTCTTGCTTAGTTCATGTGAGGTCTTTAACTTAGGGAACATTGTACCTAATGTCTCCAAGACAAGACCAATCAAAGAATAGAGAATTTTCAACTTAGGGGAAGTAGTGTGTCGCATCAAGCCACTAAGAGGAATGTAATATGTTAAGAGAGATCATGCTCATGAGGAAATCACACCCAATGTCATCTACAAAGCGAAAAATGCACCATATGAAGTAAGAAGGCTACACTGAGAACCATGAAAATCAAAAAATGCAAAACAAATAATGCCAATGTATGCCCCCACTTTACAGTAATTGCTAAACACCATTTTGTGAGAAATTACTTTAAAGTAGCAAATGATAAATTCCAATAGAAAAGGAGGATATGAGAGCTAACATGGAAATTCCTATGCCAAGTCATATGTTTCCAATAAGCTGCATCATGGATAAGTACATGTCACATGCGATCCAACTTAAGGCATGTTGTCCACATTCCAAGCTTTCTATTATATTTTCATGAAAGGTGATCAACTAGTTGAAAGAGGCAATGACAAGTGACATGCGAGGACAAGGCTAACTAACCCCTTGCCCCCACTTAGTGCAAGACAAGGGTGAGCCAAATAGGATGAAAGTAAGTATTAGTTAGAGGAATTGGGTGCTTCAACACAAGGAAGAGCACCACACTCCTTGAGATGTTGAGTTTTGTTGTTTAAATCCTTAGATGAAAATGGAGATAAGGGAGGTAACCCTAGATATTTCTTGAAAGAGTATGATATGCTAGTTTTCTGTGTGTGTTCATTGTATCCATGTGTAGGAGGGAGATTGTATCTGATACCATAACAATCTTCCAAGTTAGATGAAGGGGGTTTATGCTTCTGAGCAGGATTAGCTTCTTCACGAGAGCACAAATACTTTTTAAATTTTTGTGTCATTTTTTCATGAGGAATGGGGGTTATATAGCCCCCATCACCACCATGGGGTAATTTTATAGAACTAAGTTGACTGAATTAAACACAAGATTGTTTTGGTTTGCATTGTGAGATTTCACGCTTAACCCTAAAGGAAGGTGTAAAACCCCAATCACTACTAGAACTTGTATATGAAAATGAATCATTTATATATGACTCTTTAGACCATGAGGGTGAGATTTTGGAAAATTTATTGAAATGAGGTGTAAAATATAATGAACCCCAATTATCACTAAAGAGTTTTGTTGTAGGTAAAGAATTGGCATGAACTTGTATAGGTTCAAGTTTTGATTTTGGAATGAAAGTATTGGAAATATTTTGATCATATGATTCATAGCTTCGTTCATCTGCTTCAACCATTTATATCTTGTTGTTGTATTCAAATTTCATTATATGATGGAGAGTAGATGGGACTCCTTTCATAGCGTGGATCCATGGTCTCCCTAGGAGAAGATGGTATGGGGTCCTAGCATGATATGGATAAGGTTAGGCAACACTATAAGTCTGACCTCAATAGGTAATGTGATCATTAGTCATTTCCTATTAGCATTGTCAAAGAAACGAATATTAACATCATTAAGTTGAATGAGCTTTTTTTCCATGCCAATTTTATTGAGGAGGTCAATGGGTAAACCCACAAAAGTGGTTTACAATTTGAGTGAGGAAGGAAAATTTGGAAAAAAATGACCCCAAGCAAAAAAAAATTCTTTCAGGGGTTTGAACGAACTATTTGGTTCAAGAGAACCAAAACAGGGTTCACTAGAACCCAAATTCGAGTGAACCCATTCAATGATGGGACCCACCATTCCCAAAAAAAAGCCAAAAGTGAAGGCTTGTGGAGAGGGGGTTCAATTATGGGGCCCACCATTCCCAAAAAAAATCCAAAACTGAAGGCTTGTGGAGAGGGGGTTCACTCGAACCCCGCTTTCCCCCCTTCTCCCCCTCAAGCACCAAAAAATTCCATAATTTTATGCTTTGAAGCTCGGGTTGAGGATGAAAATGGAGGAGACTTCACAAACCCAACTAGATGACGGTATCCTCAAAACAAGCTATCCAATGAATACAATTTTAATATGTTTTGGTTTTATTATGTTTTTTTTTTAGTTTTATTAAACGTAGGTTTTTTAAAGAAAAGCAAGCTCTTTGTTCTACACATGTGGAAAAATATCAAATTATAAAAAAAAAAAAACATTAAAAATATGAGTGCACCAGATATTGAATTCTTTGATCCAACAAAAAAAAAAATCGATACATACAAAAACAATTACATTGTATACGGTTCACCTATGTCTGAATTGTAATTGGTTTGACTTCAAAACTTGATTAAGGAAAAAATATTCAATAAAAAACTATGAGACCAATCAGAAGCACTAGATATCGTAGTTACAAATCTAAAATAGAAATAATTAGAATTTTATCCTTCATAGAGAAAATTTTATGTTGTATACAGTGAGCGTCACTCCTTAAAAATGTGTTTGTTGAAAAAAACTAATTTTCAAAGGAGATGGAAAAATAAGTGCAATTTGATTCCAAAAATTTAAAAAAATATATATTTAGATTTTACAAACAAAATGTCACAAATCACTAGTTTGCATCATCTTTAAATTCCTCACAGTTTAGCCGCTATAGGTTCCCAAAAGTGAAGATTTAGTTAGAAAAAATTATTTTAGTGTCTAGTTTGGCCAAAAATTGTAAACCAGTATTGTGGGATCACCCCTACAAACATTGATTTCAGAGCTATTGTCTATGAGAGTGTGCCTAACTGTAGTTTCATTGATGATCACCTTTATCATCAAGGCTTCATTATTGTTCTGAGTCTCAAGTGAGGGAAATTCATGCTTAGAGAATGTGATTTCTGACTGTGTGAGTTGTGTGGGATGAAAGGAGGATTTTGTATTATTCAATTTCATAGAAGCTTGGATATCCTCTTTCTTTATTTTCAATATTTCTTGAAATAGGCACTTGTATGTAGGTAATAGTTGAGTAAGTTACCATATGAATATATTAGCAGGTGTCTTCTTAAGATCTTCAACTATATTAGGAAAAGGTGATCAAGGAGCACTAGGAAAAATATGTTGAAACAATGGTGATGTTGTGGGAGTAATTTGTGTTCCCCTACATGTTTGAGAAATTGTGTTATATCTTGGTTAATTCTGCAAAACATTGTTAGATTACACCCTAGATTTCAAGAAATCTCTTATTTTCTTATGTGATTCATTAAGGGGAGGTGACTTAGGAAGCTCACTAAATTAATGAGATCCAATTTGTGTCATCATCACCTCAAGAATCTTGTCTTTATTTGCATGATCTCTTGATGAAGAGGAGTCTAATGTCACTTCACCTAAGGAAGCCTCATTACATGTGACAATGTTTAAATTTTCTTGCACCATGATATCCTCCCTAAGAGCAGAGTTTTTAGGAGAACTACAAACCAAATTTTCTTGACATTCAAAGGTAGGTTCTTCTAAAATGACTTCATCTCAAGTAGGGGAATGATCAATGGTTGAATTGTCTTGCTCAATAAGGTTTTCCCTAGGTGAAGGGGGACAACTAGGATTCTCATGACCTTCATTGATTGTGTTTTCTAATATCAAAGTATCTTCTTCACAACTAGGAGAGATACTAGGAGAAGAACAAATGTTATTGTCATGATTACCTATGGTTGTGTTGTCTTGTTCATCAATGTCTTGTCCACTAAGAGAGGTAAGAGGATAGAAACAGCTAGGATTCTCACAACTCGCATTGATTGGTTCTTCTAACACCAAAATATTTTCATTTCCAATAGGAGATATATTAGGAGAAGAACAAATATGATCATTAGGAATCTCCAAGGTTTTATTCTCTTTCACTAAAACACTTTCATAGGGAGGGGATTGTTTCTTAGCATGCCTAGATATGTAAGACACTAACATTGTTTGAAAAAAAATGAAAATTACTTGTAACCATTTCATGCAATGTTTCAGCAATGTAAACAATGTATATCCAAAGATGAAAATTGCTTTTATCCAATGTATTCAAAACTTTAAGAATGCCAAAAATGTGTATGCAAGAATGAAAAGCACTTTTACCAAACTTATGCAAAGCTAAGGAAACATTGTTTATGAAAAAGTGAAAAGTTCTTTTATCCATATTATGATTTTTTCTCGAAATGTGAGCATTTTCAGATCTAATGATGCTTGTAATTGAAATGATTTAAAAAATGAGCACCCTAAATTGATATTTTTGACCTAGATGCATAGAGTAAGTGTTCCTGAAACTTTCCAGACTTATAGTATATGTTACCAGGAAGCTTAGGAAGCACAAAAATGAGGTTTTCGATTCTGTAACAGGTAATTTAAAATCTAGAATGGGACTGATTCACCGAAGATGGTGAATGAGACCCAGTTAGGGTTTTTTTCAAAATTTTCAAGAATTTTCAATTGTTTTTAATGCTTTTTATGTTGTACGACTGAAAGAATAAATGCATATGCATATTTTGAATGAATTTCAATGAAATTAAATAAAAAAATGCAAGCTATATGCACTTTCACTAATACAAAATTTGAAACCCTAGAATATAAATTAACTAATGCAAAATGCCATGCAATGTTAATGCAATGTTAATGCAAGCTATATCGAGGATGATGATGGAATCTAAATTAGAAAAGAAGACATTCTAAATGTAGACTCGCCAAAATGGAACAAGGAATTTTGGTGCTCTACTAGGGTTTAGGACCTAGGGCAACAATCTTCTATACTTCACATTCAAGGATGACCCTAGAGATCTCACCCCAAGAATAGAGGAAAGAGATCTGACAATAGGGTATCTTAGGGTATGATTTCATATTAATAGAGCCTAGGTTCACTACCATGTTTAGACTTGGAAAGACAATGCAATGAATTATTAAATACAAAACCCTAGTTGGATGAAATGCTTCAATGAATGACCATGAAACAAAACAAAAAACTACAAAACTGCAAGTGTGCACCTGTAATCTAGAGAAAGATGGAATGGAGCCTTGAAATCCTAAAAAAAATTCTTTTTAGGCTTGGTGGAACTCATTCACCATTCTGGGTGAATTAGTCCCAATTATGGAAAATTGTACCGAAGAAAGTTTCGACCAAATGGGTGTCCAAATATACAAAGATCTCTGAAAAACACCTACAGTGGGACTCATTCGCCACTCTTGGTGAATGAATCTAGTTTGGCTTTTCTATAAATTCAAAGTCTATATCTACTCTTCTTCGTCTACTATTTATGTTCATCTAGGTTCCTAGATCCGAAACCTTGATTTCGGGGCTATAGATGATATTTTAGTGAATGTTTTGACCTTGCAAATAGAGAGACAACTCCAACAATATTGTAACCTAATCTTCAATGATGTTCAAGACTTCAAAGAACCTAGATCTATAATCACACAGAGAAAGAGAACAAAAGTGTTGATTGTTAAGGAATGGGGGTTTGCCTTGATCAAACCTTGTTTAGACCTAAGTTAACCAAATGATGAAAGAATGAAACAAGGACATGAAACATAAAACAAAGAGCATGAATCATGGATAATAATATCTTGAATGATGTCTTGTAAATATATAACTCAACATGAAATGGCCATGAAGCATGTAGATTTTGATCTTTGACATAAAAATAGAACAATGCTTGGTCTTGGATCTTCAATGCTACATCACAACACTAGTTCACTAACATTATGGATCTTGAATTGCTACAACAATTGATGAAGAATCTTCCCCTTCAATGATCTTGAAAGCTATCTTAATGATCTTAGAATGCTTAAACCTCACTTGCTTGACTCGATAACATGTATGCTTGATGTTGCTTGGATTGCTTAAATATTTTGGTGGTGAAATAATGATTTGGAAGCTTGTTTATATAGATAATCCACTCAAATGACCATTAATTTGATCCCCAAGGCCGATATTGAAGAAATTTGAATTAAAAACCCACTTTTCTCGCTCAAACCTCAAAAATAAGCCAAATGGGACTCATTCGCCATCCTGGATGAATGAGTCCCACCTGGATGGGACTCATTCACCCAAAGTGGTGAATGGATCCCACAGGGGCTATTTCAGGGGCTAAAGTGTCGAGGAGTGTATCAATTAGGTTTATGTATTGATTTGTCATGTTTTTTACCAAAATATGTCTTGGGATGCACAATATATAGGGTCGTAGGGGCCTATTAATGATTATTTAATGGTTATAAGTGAAAGGGATCCCAAAATCCAATGTGAAAGTGTAAATAAATACACTTTTGAACACTAAATTAAGGAAATTTTGGGTCTATTTATCTTAGAAGGGCCCTAAATCCCATGTGAATGTGAAAGACACATTACAACACTAGATTAGGTCCACTTGATTTACAAGCTTCCCCAATTTAATGTGAAGATGTATATAAATAAATTTTACAACCTTAAATTAGGATAGAGTTAAGTTAATTTAACTTAAAATGGGACTAAGACCTAATGTGGATGTGTAAAACACCTCACAACACTAGATTGAGGTGACATTAAGTCCAAAATCCGCAAGGAGGACCTCAAAAAGTGTGAAAAAACCTAAGGACCCTTTTTTCGATGTTACAAACCCTTAAAACCAAGTAAACTCTCTACCCTAATCATTCAACCCTCAACTTTTAATCCCTCAACCCTATACCCTCAACCTTAAACCCTCAACCCTCAACCCTTAACCCTAAAACCTATACCCTCTAACCTCTACCCTATACCCTCAATCCCCAAACCTATACCTTAAACCCTCAACCCTCTACCCTCTACCCTCTACCCTAAACCCTCAAACCTATACCCTAAACCCTTTACCCTCAACCCTTAACCCTCAACCCTAAAACCTTAGTCCCTAAACCCTTAAACCTTCTACCCTCTACCCTCAACTCTAATCCCTCAAACCTATACCCTCAACCCTCAATTATCAACCCCCAACCCTTAATCCCTTAACCATTAAACCCTCAAACCTCAACCCCATATACCCTCTACCCTATACATTGGACCCTAAACCCTCTACCCTCAACCTTTAACTCTCAACCCTAAACCCTTAAACCTTCTACCCTATACCCTCAACCCTATACCCTAAACCCTCTACCCTCAACCCTTAACTCTCAACCCTAAACCCTTAAACCTTCTACCCTATACCCTCAACCCTATACCCTAAACCCTATACCCTCAACCCAATATCCTAAAACATCAAACCTATAGTTCCTCAACCCTATACCATGAATTCTCAACCCTATACCCTCAATTCTCAACCATAATCCCTTAAACCCTTAATGTCAATTAAACGAGATCTACCATAATCCTTTAACCCTCAACCTTTAACCCATAAACCCTAATCCATAAACCCTATATCTTCAACCCTCTACCCTCAACCCTCAACCCTTAACCCTCAAACCAATACCCTCTACCCTCTACCCTCTATCCTTTACCTTTAGTGTCAAACCTATACCTTAAACCCTCTAGCCTCTAGCCTCTACCCTCTACCCTATACCCTCTACGCTCTACCCTCTACCCTCTACCTTCTACCCTCTACCCTCAACCCTCAACCCTTAACCCTCAATCCTAAACCCTTAAACCTTCTACCCTCTATCCTCAACCCTAATCCCTCAACCCTATACCCTCAACCCAATACCCTAAACCATCAACCCTATAGATCCCCAATCATATACCCTCAATTCTCAACCCTCTAACCTATACATTGGATCCTTAACCATCATATTCCTCCCTCCTCTTATCTCCTTCTCTCTATCTCACTTCTCCCTCCATCTCTTCCTCTATCTATACCTTTGTCTCTACCCTAATCCATAAACTCTATACCCTCAACCCTTACACCCTTAAACACTCAACGCTAAACCCTAAACCCTCTACCCTCTACCCTCAACCCAATACCCTCTAGCTGCAACCCTCAACCCTTAAACCATTAAACCCAAGTAAACTCTCTAACCTAATCCCTCAACCCTCAACCCTTAATCCATAAACCCTTAAACCCTCATCCCTCTACCCTCAACCCTCAACCCTTAAACCCTAATCCCTCAACCCCTATACCCTCTACCCTATACATTGTACACTCAACCCTATACCCTCTATCCTATACATTGTACACTCAACCCTATACCCTCAACCTTAAACCCTCAACCCTTAAATCCTAAACCCTTAAGCCCTCTGCCCTTTAACCTCTACCTTATATATTAAACCCTCAACCCTCAATTCTCAACCCTCAACCCTTAATCACCCAACCCTCAACCCTTAAACCCTCAACCCTCAACCCCTATACCCTCTACCCTATACATTGGACCCTCAACCCTACTCCTTCAACCATATACCTTCAAACCTATACCCTAAGCCCTCTACCCTACACCCTAAACCCTTAAACCCTAAACCCTTAAACCTTCTACCCTCTACCCTCAACCCTAATCCCTCAACTCTATACCCTCAACGACATACCCTAAACCATCAACCCTATAGGTCCTCAACCCTATACCCTCAATTCTCAATCCTCACCCTATACATTGGATCATCAACCCTCATATATCTTTGTCCCTCCCTCATCTTCTCTTCTTCTCTCTATCTCGCTTCTCCCTCCATCCCTCCCTCCCTCCATCCATCCCTCTCTACCCTAATCCCTCAACACGATACCTTCAACCCTTAAAAACTCAACCCTAAACCCTCAACACTCAACCCTTAAACCCTAGATACTGTATACCCTCAACCCAATACCCTCTACCCTCAACCCTAATACATCAACCCTTAAACCCTTAAACCCAAGTAAACTCCCTACCCTAATCCCTCAACCCTCAACCCTCTATCCTATACCCTCAACCCACAACCCTTAAACCCTAATCCCTCAACCACTATACCATGTACCCTATACATTAGACCCTCAACCCTAATCCCTCAACCCTATACACTCATCTCTCTACCGTCAACCTTAAAACCTTAACCCTCAACCCTTAAACCCTCTACCCTATACATTACATTTTCAACCCTTAATTATCAACCCTCCACCCTTAATCCCTCAACCCTCAACCCTTAAACCCTGAACCCTAAACCCCTATACCCTGTACCCTATACATTGGACCCTCGACCCTAATCCTTCAACCATATACCCTAAAACCTATACCCTATACCCTCTACCCTTAACCATTAACCCTCAACCCTAAACCATTAAACCCTAAACCCTTAAACCTTCTACCCTCTACCCTCTACCCAATACCCTCTACCCTCAACCCTAATCCCTCAACCCTACACCCTCAGCTTAATACCCTAAACCATCAACTCTATAGGTCCTCCACCCTAATCCCTCAACCCTATACTACCCTAAACCATCAACCCTATAGGTCCTCCACCCTAATCCCTCAACTCTATACCCTCAAACCCTATCCCTTTCTCTTTATCTATACATATCACCTCTCCTACCCTCTCTAATTGTCTCTATCTACCCTCTCCCTCTTTCTATGTACCTCTCACTCAATCAATCCCTACCACTCTCTCTCGCTCCCTTTATCTATCTCTCTCTATCTCCCTCCCACTGCCTCTCCATCACTCCCTCTCTCTCCCCATCTCTTAGGTCTCTCTCTCCCACCCACTCTCTCTCTCTTACGTCTCTCCCTTTGGCACCCTACCTAGGTAACACTCTCTCTCTCCCCCCTCTCTCCATCTATCCCTCCCACCCTACCTAGATAATTCCCTCTCACTCCACCCCCTCTCTCTCCATCTCTTTTAGGTCACTCCCTCCCACACTCTCTCCCTCTCTTAAGTCTCTCACTCTCACTCCCTCTCTCTCCCACTCCCTCTCTCTCCCACTTATACTCACTACCTATCTCTCAAGACTCTCCCTCTCATCCCCCCTCACACTCTCAAGTCCATCCCTCTTGCACCCTACCTACATAACTCTCTTTTTCTTTCCCTCTCTCTCTCTCTCCCCCCCTCTCTCTCTCTCAATTACCTCTCTCCCACCTCCTCTCTCTCTCTCTCCCTCTATCCCTCCCACCCTACCTAGCTAAAACCATCTCAACCCCTTCTCTATCACTCCCTCTCTCTTAGTCTCTCCCTTCCACCCCATCTCCCTCTCTCAATACTCTCTCTCTCTCAGAGGTCTCTCCCTCCCTCTCTCCCTACCACCCTACCTCTAGACAACTTTCTCTCTCTCTCTCTCTTAAACTTCTCCCTCCATCTAAAGACATATATAAATACACACATACTTACATACATACAGGCATAATACATATGTACATACAATCCTACATACATACATGGAATACAAGCATACATGTAAATAAAAAAATACAAATATATAAACATACATTCAGTAGAGTAGCATTTAACATAAAGCAAGACATAACGTGAGCTTATTACAATATGCTTGTGTTATGTCTTGCTAGTCATGCCTTGCACAAAGATATAACATGAGTGTGTTATAGTGTATGAATGTTATATCTTGTTTTGGGAATCTCCAAGCCTTAGGCTTGGTATTTTCCTTAGAATACTAACCCAAAGGCTTGGAGAGCCTTCCTAATGACCAAAGATGTGTTTTTGCAAATTCTACAATATTTCACATAATTGGGTTCATGCGCACTATCAGGATTGCATGTGTTTCAATGTTAAACAAATCAAACACTTGGATAATGCTAGGCTCTCTCTTAACTATCAATGGAGCAATTTGTTTCGCTTTTTGAAAATGTTAAGCCTTTGATCTATAATTCCTTTTCTTTGTGCATGTTTCTTTTTTTGAAAAAAACATTGTTTGGTGTTTTTTTTGTTATAAATTAACCGTTCATCGAAATTTCAAATAAATTACATTTTTAGAAACTAGACTCCATTCTACAATTTTTTTTTAAATAAAAATTCAATTAGCTTCCAAAATTTGTAGGGGTAGCATGACCAAAATTCTATTTTTCAGGAAGTGTCCACTTTGAAAATTAGTAAAAAATAAAGTATTCATTAAAAAATTATCAGAAAAATCATGCATCAACTAAATACTATTAGCTAATTCTCACAGAAGCAATTTTAAAAATACTAAGAAAATGTTCACCATGCTACGTTCCCACAAAAGTTGCTATGTTATGTTTTTCTGACAAAAACAACACCAATTTTTGTGGGTACATCTTTTGAACCCCTTAATCTCAACCATTTTCAAAATAAATTAGTATTTTAGAAAGTAGACTCAGAGCACTACAATCCTTGTTTTTTTTTGCATCTCAAAAATGTGAGTGTAACTATCCTCAATTTCACATCCAAGGTCAATATTTCCTGATTTTAGAAAAATAGTGGCCACTTAAGCCCCCTTTTTGGCCCCCCATCTTTTTGCACTTACTCGTATATAGATATAGATATACATATACATATACAATAATTTTTTTAATCAACATAGATCTATTACTAGAAAACAACACTATGGAAAAGAAAAAATTATGCTAGGAATGAATCAAAAATATGTACTACACTCTACGAGCATGTGCAGAATCATCATGGAAAAAATAGGCCCTTAAGTGACAATAAAATTTAGTAAATCAGAGTTAGCCAACTTGTTGTAAAAATTTGAATAATTTATCTATATTATTTAAAAAATATGTAAGAATAGAATATTTAGAAAATTGAATATAATTTCTAAACTACTAGGTTTATTTTTAAAAAAAAAAAATCTATTTGGTGAAAATTTAAAATTTCAATGCAGTAGAATTTGAATTTCAGGGAAAAAATAAGAAGTAGGTGTCTATTTGACCACACTAACCACAATAAAATAATAATATTTTTTTATAAGATTTTAGATATAAGTAGGAGACTCATGTCCCGATCTGATGCATATTTTTTTGTAATTTTTTTCCAAGTAAATAATTAAATATGAATTTTTTATTACAAATTTAAAAAAATATAAAAACCCGTATGTCTAACCACCTTAACTTGGTCAAAACTTCTTTAAATTCAATTTTTTTGTTTTAATCCTATAGTATGCAAAGTATAGAATGTGACACATGTTTTGAATTCAAAAAAATTGATACCGTTTGAAAGCTATAGATGTTTTTCAATCAACCTATCAATTAGGACTTTAGTTGTAATTCAAAGAGAAAATGAATAATAATTATTTATTAAATTCAAAATAAAAAATAATTTGTATTGGTGGAAAGATGAGAATCTCCTTTAAAAACCCTTTTCGTTTCATCAATTTTGGGTAAAAAAAAGGGTCGTCAGCCACATGGGTCATCATATCACTTAGATATCGCCCCTTTTTGGCCCATCATGATCTTGCACATACCCCTACATGGATGTCTTTGCTTAAGTAAAAATAATAATATTGTAATGATGAAATTAATTTTTTTTAGCTTCCATATTATAGTAAATGCAAAGATCAAAGATCAAATAAGTAGAAATTATTTATAGATTATAAAAAAGATTGAATTGTTGAAATGACAATTGGATACATGAATTGAAATAGTAGAAATAAAGGAAATTGACATGAGATGGTGGATCTACCTATCCAAAGAAAAATCATGACGTATTGTAATAATTTTTCAAGCATTGTCATCTAGAAAAGCTACAAAACTATAGTTATTCTATAGATATTTAACTCACTTGCACAATAAAAAACAAGGGCAATAGAGATAGAAAGCAAATGATACTAAATAACACAAAATGAAGAAAATTACTCTAGTCTATACATTTTGCAAAAAAAAAAGAGAAGGGAGAGAGAGAAGGATGCTAACCACCATGCAAGTTGATCCTCGAGAAACTTGTAGCTAGGAAAATAAAAACGGTTTGGACTACATGGGTTCTTGAAAAAAATGGACTTGTTTGGTCTTTCGACCTCCATGGGAAGTCAAATAGAAAATAGATATTGAAGAGTGTGATCTTATCCTTTGTGCATCTAGGACTAAGAACATTGATAATAAAGTAAATATATAAGTATTAATCACTAGTCTCTAAGGGTGAATACCCTAGTGTGTGTATTTTATTGAACAAGAGAAGGTGACAATCACCAAAGGATATGCTAGATAAATTTTAGAAGGAAATATGATAAAGATAATTTAATATTATTCAAACAAAAAAGAAACCTGATTTGAAAAAAGTTGTAACTATTATGTAAAGGAGATAAGTGAGCATTAGAAGTTGTTAAAAAAAATCTAGTAGCATGCAAATTTAGTAAGATTCAACAAAGGAGGTATGAACAATAGAGTTCAATCAAGTGAACAAAGAGCAAGATTTTTATGTGTTAAAAGGTTGAGATTCAAAAGAGTGCTTTATCAAAAGGGTTATGAGGAAGATAAATAGTCAAATTCAAATGCTAAAGGAATTTTTTTGAATAGATGAGCATTCAAAAAAGTGGTAATGGGTAGCTAAGAATGAAACTAACATTTAAATTTTAAAATCTCAAAAAATTCTAATGCATCATATGAATGTTCATTTTTTGCGTTAGTGTTCTATAGAAATTTATTAAAATTTAACATTTGGTCTCAATTCTATGACAAGAATTAAAATTTGATAAAGAAAATTGGCAATTTCATGAAGGAAAAGGTTAAGCATGAGGCTAAAAAATAGGAATGGACACTAAGGAAACCCAAAAAAACATGAAATTATAACTAGGTATATATGTTAGTGTATGCACTACTTCTAATGATGAATACTGAAAAGGCCACAATTATAAGCTCTCTGATAGAACTTCAAGTGTTAAGACAATTTATCACCACATTAAATCCATGTACATTTAAGATAGATATTTTCCAAGAACAAAGACATTGTTAATAAATATTTTTTATTGATCTATTAGAGTTACATAAAATGAAATTTGTTTATGTAAAGAAACTTATTACAATATGCTATGTAAGCATACAACTATATTGAAAGTCTCCTACTAAGTTGCCATGACTAGAAGGATCCATTCTATCAAAGCCACTTAGGAAAAAGGTTACTTAGAAAAAAATAATAACATTAAGACATCTCTAATTATATCATAGAATACAAACTACATATATACAATATGAGATCATGAGTATGCAACACTTCTACTAGACTTTTTATTCACCTTGGTTTCTAGGAAGCTTCTCCTTTATCTTATCAATCAACCCTTTCTTCTCTTGTGTCTCTTGCTTCACCTCTTCCCCTTCTTTCTTTTGTCCAAGAAAATCTTTCTTCTCTTGTATCTCTTGATGTTCATCTTCCCCTTCTATTCTTTGTTCAGGGAACCATTTTTTCTCTCGCCGCTCTTGATGTATCTCTTCCCCTACTCCCTTTACTCGAGGAAGATTCTCCTTTATCTTATCTAACAACCCACCCTTCTCTTGTTTCTCTTGATACAACTCTTCCCCTTCTTTTTGTCTAGGGAACCATTTCTCCTCTTGTTTCTCTTGACACACATTTTCACCGCATTTCTTCTCTTGGATCTCTTGATGCACATCTTCCCCTTCTTTCTTTTGTTTCTCTTGATACACATCATCCCCACATTTTTTCTCTTGTTTTTCTAGATACACATCTTCCCCTTCTTTTCTTTGTCTAGAGAACAAATTCTTCTCTTGATTATCTCGATGCATATCTTCTCCTTCTTTCTTCTGTCCAAAGAACCAATTCTTCTCTTGATTATCTCGATGCTTATCTTCTCCTTCTTTCTTCTGTCTAGAAAACCAGTTCTTCTCTTGATTATCTCGATGCATATCTTCTCCTTCTTTCTTCTGTCCAGAGAACCATTTCTTCTCTTGATTATCTCGTTGCATATCTTCTCCTTCTTTCTTTTGTCTAGACAACCAGTTCTTCTCTTGATTATCTAGATGGATATCTTCTCCTTCTTTCTTTTGTCTGGAGAACCATTTCTTCTCTTGATTATCTCGTTGCATATCTTCTCCTTCTTTCTTTTGTCTAGAGAACAAGTTCTTCTCTTGATTATCTAGATGGATATCTTCTCCTTCTTTCTTTTGTCCAGAGAACCATTTCTTCTCTTGATTATCTCGATGGATATCTTCTCCTTCTTTCTTCTGTTCGGAGAACCATTTCTTCTCTTGATTATCTCGATGCATATCTTCTCCTTCTTTCTTTTGTCTAGAGAACCAATTTTTTTCTTGATTATCTAGATGCTTATCTTCTCCTTCTTTCTTCTGTCCAGATAACCAGTTCTTCTCTTGATTATCTCGATGCATATCTTCTCCTTCTTTCTTTTGTCTAGATAGCCAGTTCTTCTCTTGATTATCTCGATGCATATCTTCTTCTTCTTTCTTTTGTCGAGATAAGCAGTTCTTCTCTTGATTATCTCGATGCATATCTTCTCCTTTCTTCTGTTGTTCCTCTTGATATGCATGTTCCCTTTCTTTCTTTTGGTACGCATCATCCCTTTCTTTCTGTTGACCACCAAGCTTCTCCTTTAGTTCCTCCTCCTTTCTCTTCTCTCGCACTCGTCCCTCTTCATCGCTTGACTGTAAACACATTCATTCATTTCATCGGATGAACTAAAATAAACTAAATCAAAGAATTCGATGATTCAAGAGGTTGATATTAAAAAAACTTACAGAGCCGTTGTTGCGATTCAGGTTTTCCGGAACACCCGCGTCGTGTGTTTTCTTCTCACCTTCGCCATAGGCTTTGCCTGCCTCCCCGTAACCGTGAGACACAGGTGGACGAACATCGCCTACGTGGCCAGAACGCGGCTGCTGACGTGGGACTCCAGAATCGCCTTTCTGGCCGTAACCGTGCGAAACCCCACTCTGCTCCTTCTCAGATGAAGTACGAAAGTCATCTACACGGCCATAACGTTGCGGATCCACAGTCTGCTGCTGCTGAGCTGGACGGCGAGAATCGCCTACGTGGCTATCCCCGTGAGGATCGACGGTCTGCTGCTGAGCTGGAGGTCGACCATTGCCTGCATCACCAAAACGCAGTTGCTGAGGTGGAGGGCGAGAGTCACCTACTTGGCCATAACGTTGCTGCTGAGACGGATGCCGACAATCGCCCAAGCCACCATAGCCGTGCGGATCCACAGTCTGCTGCTGCTGAGTTGGAGGGCGAGCGTCGTCTACGTGGCCATAACCTTGTGCATCCTCAGTTTGCCGCTGCTGAGTTGAAAGGCGAGCATCGTCTACGTGGCCATAACCTTGCGCATCCTCAGTCTTCTGCTGCTGAGGTGGGGGACGATTGTCGCCTACGTTATTTTGCTGCTGCTGCTGATTTGTGTCCTCTTCTTTCTTCTCACGGAACATTCCACGCAGCCCACGTTCCTGCTGCTCTCGTGCATTTGATTCCGCCATTACTGCAAATTTTAGGCTACTCAAAATCTCAACAATTCAAGATGTACAGATATCAGATATTGCTTGTGAAAAAATGTGTGTGGATGAAGGAAGATTTATAGTATTGGATGAGCGTGGATAACGCTGCTTCTTGTTGCTAAGTTGCCACGTAAATCTGCAGTCGGTGAGACAGATATCACACAGATATTTGGATAGCTCATGACACAGTAAAGTTTTCTTTGCACCGGTGTCCATTAAATGCGAAGATTGTAGATTACAGTAGATATTTTATGTTTGACAAACGTTAGAATACCTACCGGTCTTGACACCATAGTCTAAGTTCCATAAATTCATCGTCAACTTCCTCCACGCAAACTTTCAGCAATAACTTGGTATTTGCCTGGAGGAAGTTGACGATGAATTTATGGAACTTAGACTATGGTGTCAAGACCGTTTGGTATTCTAACGTTTGTGAAAAAATAAATTAGATTTTTCTGTCTTTTATTCATTTCTTTCATAATTAAATAAGTTTTTAAATTTTAAATTAAAGAGAGAATGTTGTTTGTGGAAACAAATAAGAGAAGTTTAGTTGTGTAAGTTGATATTATTTTGGTTTGGTTTAAAATTGTATTGGGTTATAATTTTTTTTATTTTTTCTATGTATTGCTATTGTGTTATTGGGATGTGAATGTACATGATTTTGTTCTTTAGAGTATAGTGATGCTTATATGATTGTAGTAGTGTCTTTTATATTTAATGAAGTGTTGTATTGTTGTAGGTTCATTCCCTACAATTATACAAAATGTTTATCAATTTGCAATATTTAAGAAATGGTGACTGCATAAGCAACTTTAGTAGTTTGTCCAAGGAGTTTGAATTTGAGAATTTCTTAATTATGATCAAGCCCAACAAAATATTTGAAAGATTGATAAAGCTTGCCCTTGAGAAATGTGCAAAGTATTGAGTGACAAATAGAAGTGTGTGTAGGTAATAGAGTTGTATTTTTGTTTGATTCCAAGAGAGTTTACAATGACACCAATGCCTCAAGTAGACATTGGCACCCTCTAATGACACAAAAACTCATTAGGAGGTTGTCCACTAACACCCAAAAGGGACTCTAGCATACCATAGGTCGACAATAGAGCTTAGAAGGGACACTAGCATGACTTAGGTCGACATTAGAGCCTAGAAGGGATGCTCATGAAGGTTGAATTCAAACTCCCCTATACTTAAATTGAACCTCTAATGAAGCCACTTCTCCTATCAAAATGCTAACAAGAAAAATAAATTCTCCTCACTTTTCAGTGGTCAAATTAAATCATTTGAAGACTGAAAACACCATTTTGTAGACATGTAACTTTTGATGCTATCTTTCATATATATATATATATATATATATATATATATATATATATATATATATATATATAATATATATATATATATATATATATATATATGTATATATATATGTATATATATATATATATATATATATATATGTACATATATATATGTATATATATATATACATATATATATATATACATGTATATATATACATACATATATGTATATATACATGTATATGTATGTGTATATGTATATGCATATATATATATATATATATATATATATATATATATATATATATATATATATATATATATATGTAAGTATATATATATATCTACTAGGAAAAACCAATGACCTCTATTCAAGAAGCTATGAAAAAGAACAAATTATGTTAAAAAAAATCAAAAAATATACATTACACTCTACATAGATACCTTTGTTTAAGTAAAAAAATCATATTGTAATGATGAAAGTAAAATGTTGTTAACTTCTAGAGTATAGTGAATGTAAAGATCAAATATGTAGAAAGTATTTATAGATTATAGAAAATAGAAGTGTTGAAATGAAAATTGGATACATGAATGGAAATAGTAGAAACAAATGAAACTAGCACCAAATAATGGATCTACCTAAGATAACCATTTTCATGATGCATTATAGTAATTTTCATGCATTTTCATCTAGAAATTTTATAAAACTCAATAATATATATATATAACTCACTTGCACAAGAAGTAACAAGGAAAATAGATACAACAAACCAAGGGATACTAGATGATACAAAAAGAATAAAATTACTCTAATCTATACATTTTGAAAAAGGAAACGAGAAGGGAGAGATAGAAGGATGCTAACCACCATGCAAGTTGATCCTTGAGAAATTTGTAGCTACAGAAAGAACAAAGGTTTGGACTACATGGGTGCCTGTTGAAAATGGGACTAGTTTGATATTTCAACCTCCATGGGAAGTCAAATGGAAAAAAGTGATTGAAGAGTATGATCTTATCCTCTGCACATCTAGGACTAAGAATGTTGATAATAGAGTAAATATATAAGTCTTAATCACTAGTCTATAAGGGAGAATACCCTAGTCTGTGTATTTAATTGAATAAGAGGAGGTGACAGTCACCAAAGGAAATGCCAAATAAAATGTAGAAGGAAATATGACAAAGAGAATGTTGTAATATTATTCAAAAAGTAAAGGAACTTGATTTGAATAAAATCATCACTCCTATGTAGAGAAGAGCAGTGAGCATAAGAATTTGTTAATAAAATCTAATAGCATGCAAATTTAGTAAGATTCAACAATGGAGGTATAATCAATAGAGTGCAATCAAGTGAACCAAGAGCAAGATTTTTATTACATGGTGGATCTTAAGGCTTACGATTTGAGGAGAGTGTGCTCCATATGATCTTGAATGGGGGTATGGTGCCATTCAGAGCTCTTTCGAACACAAGGACCTTGTAGAACTTGGATTCAAGGAGTATGAGATCTGATGGGATGTACTAGTTGACAAATATGATCAGTTTATTGTGGTTCTTTGTAGTGTGATTGGTGGTGTTGTATGTCTCGGGTTCCCTATTAGATGGTGGGAGATGTTGGTCAAGATGTTGACCTAAGGGATTATATATGCTTGGGGAATGTGCATGCTTGCTATGTTGTATTTATAGTTGTATGATGTTGCGTACAAAGGTGTATAGTCTATTAGCTATGGTGCGACTCTTCTCATGGTCTCAGCATGGGAGCATATTGTTGTGTTTCAACCTCCTATGTAGAGATAGCTAGGAGTAGGTTTTCCTTATGTGTATATATATGGAGGTGTAGTCACACAGACGTATGTTGGGATGTTGGATATTGGTGACATGTGATTGACATTATAGATTCATTTATCTATAGACCGTATAGGGATTATACCCCTTTTGTAGATGATGCTGAGCATTTTCCCTATTGTCATCAAGCATGCTATCTTATCAGAAGGATAGTACAGTTGTAGAACACATCATTGAGCAATGCCTACTAGTGTGGGTTTTTTGGCAGTTTAGTGAGTGATGGGGGCTTCTAGTTGGCAATATAGAGTTTGTCAGGTCCAACAGGAAGATTCAACCATGGGGGCCCATGATTAGTATTGTTACAAAAAAGAAGAACATAGATGTGTTACAACTTGTTTAGTGGGGTGTCATTGTGGAGATTGCAGATGCAAGAACGAAAGAAGAGTATGATACATGGTGGTTCAAGTATAGGCTAGTGTCATTGATAGATATAGATCAATATGCTCCTATAGACATGGGAGAGGTTTGCAAGGCATATTTTGAGGCCAAGGATGGGTTCGAGGAGATTATGGAGGAGATGATGGGGATGGTGGAGGGAGAGGGGACAAAGGAGGTAGGGGTGGGAGAGGAGATAGACGAGGGAGGGGCAAAGAAAAAGGTGGAATCCACCTCATTCACTAAGGGGAGATGAGAGTCGACAGGTAGTGGAGGCTCCTTGTCAGGAGAATGTTGTTAGAGTGGATATTCCAAGTTCCCTAGAATAGGTAGATGTACCTCCTTACTAGGAGGAGAGATAGAGCGATGACTAGGTAGAGGTAGACATCGATATAGATGTTGAGTTCAAAGAGGTTGGGAGTAATGAGGATATGGAGGACATAGAGGAGGCCAAGCTGAGGGAGATCATGGAGGAGGGTTTGAAGGAGATCCCCATCCCAAAGGTGATGGAGGAGGAGCCAAAGGATAGGCCAAAGGGTCCTCAAATGGATGAGTTGCAAGCACATGTACAAGATTTACAGGCTGAGGTACTACAATTGAGAGCCAAGAGGTACATGGTTGTGATCAGGGCATAGGGGGTGGATCAAAGCACTATATATTTCATTAGTAGATGTAGTGGTTTGAGAAAAGATCTTGATTAGGAGTTGCAAAGGTCTAGTAGAGGATATCAATATTGTAAAGACATGTATGTGAGGATAGTGCCTCCCTCACAAAGGGAGATCAATTTTATAGAGGTGATGAGCAAATCATAGGGTAGTTCATAGTCTAGATGATCTCGGAGCATTTGGGGAGTTTTCCATCCATGTCCCTCTCTATATCACTGATCACTAGGGTCAAGATAATAGTAGAAACATGGCAGGAAACCCCCATCAAGACCATCTCCATTAGGAAATATGGGTAGCACTAGGTAGATTTCTTCATTGTATTAGACACTGATATGTGTATTTTTAATTGAGCCTATAAGCTCCATTTTTGGGATGCATCTTGATATTGTATTGTGACATGATTTTGATATATATGAAAGATACATTATTTTGGTAGCAAGACTTTATGTTGTGCTATTTATTATCTTATATGCATGCTTCTATGTGATGGATTATGATGTTATGCATTTATATGATTTATAAGACGATTCTATATGTTAGAGTGCATTATGGATGCATGATGTTTGGTCCATGCTTGTATGTGATTCATTATCTTATAATGTATGGATGGATGCACTTAATTTATATTTATATGATGGATGCAATATGTACATGATTTACTTTTATGATATGTTTTATTATGTTATGGATGCAATATGGTTATGATGTGATGTATGGGTGATCCCACAATATTGGTTTAAATTTTTTGGCCAAATTGGACACTGAAATAATTTATTCTAACTAAATCTTCACTTTCAAGAACCTATAGAAGCTAAACCGTGAGGAATTTGAAGATGATACAAACTAGTGATTTGTGAAATTTTGTCTGTAGATTCTAAATATATTTTTTTCAAAATTCTTGGAATTAGATTGCACTTCTTTTTCCATCTCCTTCAAAAAATATTTTTTTTAGTAAACAACATTTTTAAGGAGTGACACTCACTGTATACAACATAACATTTTTTCCATGAAGGCTAAAATTCTTTTCTTTTTTTAATTTAGATTTGTAACAATGATATCTAGTGCTTCCAATTGGTTTTATAGTGTTTTATTGAATATTTTTTCCTTAATCAAGTTTCAAAGTCAAACCAATTACAATTTAGACATAGGCAGACCGTATACAATGTAATTTTTTTTGTATGTATCAAATTTTTTTTTTTTTTGTTGGATCAAGGATTTTCAATATTTGGTGTACTCATATTTTTCAAAAAATTAAAATTTATAATCTTCTATTTTTCCACATTGCAAAATAGAGAGCTTGATTTTTGGTGAAAAACCTATGTTTAATAAAACTAAAAAAAAAATACGTAATAAAACCAAAACATATTAAAATTATATTTGTTGGATAGCTCGTTTTGAGGACTACCATCATCTAGTTGGGTCTGTGAATTCTCTTCCATTTTCATCCTCAACCCGAGCTTCAAAGCATAAAATTATGGACTTTTTTGGTGCCTAAGGGGGAGAAGGGGGGGAAAGCGGGGTTTGAGCAAACCAAGGGGATTTGTTCAAACCCCTAGGGGTTCCTTCGAACTAGGGTTTTCTCTAACTAAGGTTTACAAGAACTAGGGTTCGATCGAACCCCCTTTCCACAAGCCTTCACTTTTGGCTTTTTTTCGGAATGGTGGGCCCCATCATTAAATGGGTTCACTCGAACTCAAGTTCTAGCGAACCCTCTTTTGCTTCACTTGAACCAAATAGTTCGTTCGAACCCCAAAAATAAATTCTTTTGGCATGGAGTTATTTTTTGCAACTTTTCATTCCTCACTCGAATTGTAAACCATTTTTATGGGTTTACCCTTATATGAATGCACATATGGTTCTTTAGGATGAGATGCTATTTGTGTTTTTTGTATTTAATGATGCAATATGGATGACCTAATATGATTATGTTGATGCCTATAATGCTTCTAATATGATTATGCATGTAGGATATTTTTGTGTCATAGGATGCAATTATAACTAGCTTGATATGCTAATCTTTCTTGTTTACAATATGTGTTGGTATGTCAAATTAATCACTGATTTTTGCAAGTCTATCAAAAAAATTATTCTAACCACTAGGGATAGTGTGGATTTTGAATCCCTCAAAACCCTCAATTAAATTATAAACCTTGTGTTTGTAGGATTTGAAAAAGTTATTCTTGGTTATGATTTGAGTTTCGATTTGGTTGAAAAGCAACTCACTGTCTAAAATTACCTACAATAGCTTGATCCTTCATCTTTATGCTATTTGGAGATATAGGAACAATGTTTCATATTTAGCCACATTGTTAGTGTAGCTAAATTGAAGTCTAAAAGAGAATTAATACTTCCCCTTACTTGGGGATGCTAGCATTACACTAGTACCTACACCATTATTTTTTCTTGACCCATCAAAAAAAATTTCCACAGCCCTTGTATGTCTTCTTGAGTTCTTGTAAGGTTAGGAATAGGAGCATCCTACTCATATATACAATTGTTTCCAAGACTGATCTATTCTACTTTAGTGAGTGCATCAAACTAAAATGTGTTACCCCATTCATCTAGAAAATAATAAAAAATCTCCTCCAAAAGAGTAGTAGACTCATGGATAGTGAATTTTTCCTTTTGTTTGTGTGGTGTAAAATTCATGTTAATAGGGTTAAGAATGTAGGGCTTAATGTGGCTTCTATAATAGGTTCTTTGATGGTCACTTTGGTAGCATACCTAGTTCTGAATAGCATATGGGACCAATCATAAGATAGATACCACCTATTTTGGTAGTGAACTCTCTGGATAAATAAATAGGAAAGAACACGAGGAATTCTATGACTGATATATATCTTGCAACACAGTACATCTATGGCATGCATGTAAGGTCTGTTTTAAATATCTGATGACCTCCACTATCCTAATGATAGTGTGATCCAATTGCACAACTCCCTTAGTCATAGGTTCATATTTGTTAGCGTGAATATTTTTCACCATCTTAAGTTTACTTCTAGGGTTAATAGTGCATTTGTTATTCAGGATATTTTTTCCCTGTATTTTTCATGCCTTTTTAAGGCCCACTTTGTACATTATTTATAATAACATCTCTCAATACATTTTGTTTTCATTCCTGGTGAAATAGTTTTTTATGCTTCTCTCGTTTGTTTGTGAAGGTTGTTTTGGCTTGCAGTTGCTTTTAGCTGCTCCAACATGATATCAGAGCAGTTCTATTGCAACCACCTTCCCCGAGAGTTTTCACGAGGCAAGAATTGAGGCTTTGGTGCTCTTTGGAGATTCTATTGTTGCAGAAGGCACGATTCTACCAAAAGTGGCATTCTGCCTTTTGGAGACTACAGATTTTGTGTTGCTGCGATCTTTGTTAAATTGGCATCAGTTTTTTTGCAGTTCTTTGAAACTTTTTTCTTCTCGCAGCATTTGAGGGGCATCGAATTACTTGTTTGATCTGCCTGTGGAGTGTGTCTTTTTGCTTGGGCATCGATTCTGTTTGAAGTGGCATTTTATTCACTTGCTGGCTAAATTGTGAGGGAGGTCGTTTGGAGGTGAGTAGAGGCATGTTGTCACCTGTTGGTTACACATTTTGTAATTGGGACCCGATTCATTCTAAAGGAAGGCATTTTTTTTCTAAGGCTTGATTGGAGAGGGGACGTGTCATCTGGGAGGCACATTTTTTTTGCTCCAGAGGCTGCGATTCAACCTTTTCATTGGCTGCAACGATTTGGAGGTGGCATTTTGGGAGGACCTGTTTTTTCTTGCTTGGAGTCTGTGATTTGAAGGCTTTGAAAGAGGCAGCGCTTGGCCCGATTCTCTGTGAAAGTTAGCGCGGGTTCTCTGCTTGGAGAGGTCAATTCATTAAAAGACAAAAGGCAACATTTTTTTTGCTATCTCTTCCTGGTTCAGGCTTGGGCGCTGCAGATCTTTCTTTGTTTCTAGATTGAGTGTGGAGACCACAATTTTATAAGTTGATTGTTGTTGTTTGGAGATTAATTGTTGTCTGCTACATTTTTATGGAGGTAGCAATATTTTAGTGGATAAATATCTGTCAAAGGAAAATTATTTATTGGTGAAAGATCTCAAATAATTAGGGTTCCCATTTTTTTTTGGCTGGAGATATATCCCACATTGGTTGTGTGTGTTTTGTTTCAACATTCAAATACTCTTTGCTCTAGCTTAGAGATTAAAGGCAATGCTCGTGTGAAGAGTCAGGCATGTGGATTCTTTACTGTTTGCTCATTCATTGTACTTGGAGAAATAGCCAAAAGTGATTCTCTTGTGTGAAAGAGGTACCCATCTTCGCCTCAAAGTTGCGAGATTCCAATTTTTCAATCTATATTTTGCTCAAAAAATTGTCTTTTTTTTTCTGCAAAAAATAGTCACAGTGTTGGGGAATTGTAAATAGTTGGTTCTATTCATTTTGGGGTATAAGTAGCATATTACTTTCCTTTTGTGTTCATCATATCAGAACCAAAAATAGAACCACTTACCCCACACAACTACCGCACATGGAAGCTCAAAATATCACAGTTTTTGTAGTCTCAGGGGCTTTGGCAAATGTTGGATGTCGAACAACCCAAGTTCACTAAAAATTTTGAGAATTTTTTTCATAGAAATAAAATGGATGAGACTAGAGGTCTCATAGGTCTCCATGTGTCTAATAATCTTTCATTTCACATTGTTGAGTGTAAGACAACTAAAGAAGTATGGGATAAGCTTGTTGAGTTGTATGGGAAAGTAAACCAGTTCAAAATCTTTTTAACTTGAAGTTGATCTCACGTCTCTCTCTCCAGATTCCTTTCCCACTATTCAAGATTACCTTGCACAGTTCAAATTGATCTTGTTGCAGCTGAAAGGGTGAGGTCATGCCAAAAATGATGATAAGTGCATATTCTTGATCTTGTCAAAATTGAGAGGTCCTTTTCAAGTGTTTGCCTCTACCTTCTATTATATTATGGATGCCATGGGAGAAGACCATAAGATTCCTTCCTTTGAGGTTTTTTCAATCGACTGGCTAGGGAGAAAGCCAAGTTGATCCAGATGGATGCTCTTCCTAAGAGTCATGCCTTGATGGCTCAATCTTCAAGTGGCAAGAACAAGAAACAAAATAAGGATTATAAGTCTAATGAGAAAATTAAGGATCCTACTCTTGAGACCAAAACCTCTTCCAAAGAGGAACCATCACAAAAGAAAAAGATCAAATGTGCTTATTCTAAGAGATTTGGACATGATGCACATAGGTGTTATACTAAGAAGGTAGATGAACTTACTTGCCTTCTTTAGGAGAACAAAATCTCACTTCCCTCATCAGAGTCTTCTTCTTCTTCTTCTTCTTCTTCTACATCTCCATCTGCATCATCATCCAAACCAACACAATCTAAGAATGTAGGGTTTGCAAGTGGTAAAGAAGATAAACACTACATGGGTAAAGGACATGCACTAGTGACTTCTACAGTACATTATGGTCATGACAGATGGTTTTTAGATTCTGGAGCATCTCACCACATGACTTTTAGCTAGGTGATCCCACAAAGCTAGTTTACAATTTCTGAGAGGAACTAATTTTTGCTCAAATCACATATTTTTAGAAAATATACTGATTTAAGCCTTTAAAAGTTTCATTTTAAGGATTCCAATTGAAGAGGGTTTGATCAAACCACCTTAGATAAAACCCCTTTGGATAGAACCTTGCTAGTTTTAAACCATACCTATAAACGAGTCTCCTTTACACCTATCAAAATGCTGATAAAAAATGACTTTTGATTTACCTTTTGGGGAATCAAATGAATTCATTTAAAATTTATTTTAAATGATTATGGTAGTCCTCTAAATGAGCTATCCCACGAATATAAATTTAATATGTTTTGGTTTTATTATGTATGTGTTTTTTTAGTTTTATTAAACATAGGTTTTTCACCGAAAATCAAGCTCTTTGTTTTGTACATTTGGAAAAATAGCAAATTATCAAAATATTTTTTAAAAAAATATCTTTGTGTTGGGTATTGATGTCCTTGATCCATTAATTTTATTTTTTTTGAATTTCAATACATACAAAAAAAATTATGTTGTATACAGTCCACCTATGTCTAAATTGCAATTGGTTTGACTTCGAAACTCTATTAAGGGAAAAATATTCAATAAAAAATTATGAGACCAAATTAAAGTGCTAGACATCGTAGTTACAAATCTAAATTCGAAAAAATTAGAATTTTATCCTTCATACAAAAAAAGTTATGTTGTATACAGTGAGTGTCACTTTTTTAAAATGTTGTTTTCTAAAAAAAACTAGTTTTCATGGGAGATGGAAAAAGAGGTGCAATCTTATTCCAAAATTTTTGAAAAAAATATTTTTAGAATCTACAGACAAAATGTGATGAGACTCTAGTTTGCATCATCTTTAAATTCCTCCTAGTTTAGCCGCTATAGGTGCTCGAATGTGAAGATTTAGTTAAAAATAATAATTTCAGTGTCCAGTTTGGCCAAAAACTGTAAACCACTATTGTGGGATCACCCAGACTTCCCTATCCTTTTTTGGGTCTTCTTCCTGCTGACACTTCCAAAATTTTGTTGAGAGATAATAAGCTTTTGGATATTGCAGTGGTAGGAAATTTTTAGATAGGTGATGGCTATTTTAGGGATGTATTATGTATACTTGAGTTCCACACAAATCTTTTTTCCATCTATCAGATCACCCATGGTGTGGTCTCGAAGACCGTGGAATTCACTGTAGATTTTGTTTTTATCAAAGAGACTGATACTGGAAAAATCATTGCAGTTGGTAATGTTGATCATGAGTCCTATTTATATACCTTCTCTCACTTTGTTGATGATGATGACTATGTTCCTCACACCCTACTTGCTAGTGTTGACAACAATTCCTTAGGGAATATTGGTCATCTGAATTTTGGAGTTCTTCAAACTCATGTTTATACATCTCCTATTGCTTCAAAGGTTGATCTTTCAACACAGTAGGATATTTTTGATCCCTCGGATCTTGTTTTATTGGATGAGTATTTGGCAAGCATCTTTGATTTGTTTGTGGACTCTCATCTTGCAAATCTAGGAGACATACTTGAGGGGATTTCTCTCCTCTTTGATGATAGTTTCAGCATGGCAGTTGATACATCTAGATTTTCTTTGGAGGTTGACATTGTTGAGCCTTCACTCTCATTTGATTTGTCACATTTATTGGTTGTCTTTTATCATGATTATGTGGTGGATTATTTGTGCTTGGAGACTCCTCACTATTTAGATATTTCTATTTGGAGACTTCCTCCTTCTTTTCAGTTGGACATGGAGTGGCTTATTCTAGTGGAATTTTTTCTTCCTAAGGGGAGAGGAGTTGCTTGCAGGAATTAGATCATCGTTTGTTTTCAGGCATACTTCATCAGCATTGGAGATTCTTCATTATGGGGGGGATATGATATCTCCTTTTTTCCTTCTTGTGGGGGGATCACTGATTATATATACCTAATGTATGTATTCCTTGGAGAGTTTGATTGATTCCTCCATCCATGCATCATTTTTTTTTTTCTTTTCTCTCTTTTGGAGAGGGGTTTTTCCCATAGGGTTTTTCTCCTTTTCTTCAGTTGTGAGATTTTTGTTTTGCATTGTAGTTGTGCATGGGTACCTAACATAGCCTCGTTGTCGAGACCTATTTTTGCATCTCATTATTCATTTTAGTTTCCCTAAGTTGCACTTAAGGGGGGTGTTAGCATGGAAATTTTTCACCACCTTAAGTTTACTGAGGGTTAATAGTGCATTTGTTATTCAGGGTAGTTTTTTCCCGTGTTGGGAAGTTTCTCACCTGTCACCCATTTTCATGACTTTTTAAGGAACTTTGTACATTATGTATAATAACGTCTCTTAACACATTTTGTTTTCATTCCTGGTGAAATAGCTCTTTATGCTTCCCTTGTTCATTCATGAAGGTTGTTTTGTCTTGCAGTTGCTCCTGGGTGCTCCAACAATATTTTATGCTGATAATATCAACTACTCTTTCAGGCATAATAGAACTACTAGCTCTTGAATCAATCAAAAAATTATGCAATATATGATCTTCAATGATTAAAGATAAAGATAAGGGATGATACGATTTTTTATTGAATTTCCTTCTTCATTAGGTTACACCAATCTAGTTGGAGCTATAGCTCCTTCTTGTACTAAAAACCATTTGGCATCTTGAGCCCCTCTTAATCGTATTGTATCAAATCCCTTTGATATGGGATGGAAAAATCCTCCCACATGGTGACATTTAGGTAAGGTTTTTTCATTTGATCAACAATATTGAAAGGGGGATTACTAATCTTTGGGGGAACTATTGGAATAACAAGCTCCAATATTGTTGTTTAGCTATATTGAGGTTCGCTCTACACTTTCTTTCCTTTCTATTTAGTTTTCTTAGGATGCAACATAATTACTTTATTTTTTGTATCAAGGGTTGAAGTGCCAAAAATTATAATATCCAAAGGTGGTTGGGAGGGTGATATATATCTAACCATAGGAGTTGCATCATGATCTATTTCTCTCCTCTTTGATCTCATATTACGGGATACTACATTATGATTTGATTGATTCAAACCAAAAAAATTAACTTCATTCTAGTTAACAAATGATGTGTCTCATGGCATGTGATATTGTATACTTGTGACTACTTGGTGTGTATCAGATTGTTGGCTTGAAGTAGAGGGTTCATTCTAAACAACTAGAGTTTACACAAACTCACCATTCTGACAAATATTTTGATTATGTCACTAATTGCATGGATAAAAATCATGCTCTTGAGAAATATTGTTTTGAACTAAAATAAGAGCTTTGGAAATTCTTGCGGTATTTGAACTTATATCTTTCAAAGGTTTACCATAATTACACTAATTATTCCCTTGATATGGTTGTTTATTTTGTTGGCAATTTTGATTTTGAGGTTGATAAGGCCTATTACCTTGAGCTAGTTTCCTCTTTAGGGCAACTAAATCATTACTAAAGTTCTACAATATGTTTTTATCTTCATTTAATTCATTTGCAGTTGTAGCAAAGATAAATGTTTGACTTGTAGATGTGATTGAGATAGGTGCCAAAATGGGTTATTTGGCTAGAAACTCTAAAAATAAAGGCATCAGAGGCCTTGAAGATATCTTCCTAGCTTGAATAAAAAAATTCTACCATTATGGAAACATCATAAGATGTGTAAATCATAATATAGATACTGAAATACATATGATGTTTTCATAATGGTAGCATTTGTGTTGATGGATCATGAGAAAAGAATGGTGTAGGTACTAGTGTAATGCTACTATCTCCAATTAAGGAGAAGTATTACGTTTCTCTTTCAAAATTTAGTTTAGCTATACTAACAATGAGGATAAATATGAAGCCTTGTTCCTATATCTCCAAATAGCATAAAGAATAAGGATCAAGCTATTGTAGGTATTTTTAGACATTGAGTTGTTTGTCAACCAAATCAGAACTCAAATCATGACCAAGAATAACTTGTTCAAATCCTACAAACACAAGGTTTATAATTTAATTGAGGGTTTTGAGGGATTCAAAATCCACACTATCCCTAGTGGTTAGAATAAATATGTTGACAGACTTGTAAAAATCAGTGCTTAATTTGACATGCCAACACATATTGTAAATAAGAAAGAGTAGCATATAAAGCTAGTTATTTTTACTCCTTTTGGAATAAAGCATGTTGATGAAACATGACAACATGCTATGACACTCATATTTTATGGTTTTATTCATAATTTCTTACAAGAATATGCTGACGAAATCCTAGCTACATCTATCTCACATCAAGATAATGTTAGAATCCTCAATCAAATATTTGAGAGAATTAGTAAATTTATAGCATGTGGTTGAATACTCATAAATGTATTTTTGGTAACATTGATAGTGGTAAACTATTAGGGTTTATTGTATCACATTGTGGTATTTAGGTGGGAAAAATAAGATTGATGCTATAATCAATACTCCACCTTTTAAAAAAATTCTCAACTTCGTAGTCTACATGAGAAAATTCAAGCTATTTGTTGATTTTTCTCATTACTAGAGGATCAAACTCCCCCTTTCACTCAAATTCTTAAGAAATATTCTCATTTCAATTGAAATGAGGATTGTTAGAACTATTTTGATCTAAATTGATATTTGGCTTTAATCCTCTCATTTTACAACCAACTATCTCAAGATGGCCTTTCCTTCTTTACACTTCTTCTTAATTTGATGCTCTTGCAACATTAATGGCACAACATTATGATGATGGAAAAGAGTGTGTTTTATATTATATTAGTTTTAATTTACTCAATTATGAGGTTTGATACACTGCAATTGAGAAAAAATGTATAGCTCTTTTGTTTGTAATGTATACATTGAAACATTATCTTCTATATGTTAAGATCCATGCCATCATAAAATTTGATCCGTTAAAACATCTCTTTTATAAAACTAATCTTTCAAGACATCTTGTTAAATGGGTGATTTTGTTAATAAAATTTGACCTTAAGTTTGTTCCCAAAAGGCAATTAAGGGTCAATCGTTGATTGATCACTTTGTTGATGCTCCTTCACCACTTGCTTTACCAAATCAACAATTGTTCTCCATGATCAATTTCTTCTCTTAGAAATTGATAAATGATGGGATCTATTCTTTAATGGTTCTAGTTTTCAGATTGAATCCGGTTGCAATGTTATACTAATACCCCCTTTAGGCAAGACAATTACCCATCTTATTGTCTCAATTATTATGCAGTAACAACATTATGGAATAGAAATCCTTTATTTATAGTTTATGTGGCATATTTTATCTCAATGTTCAACACCTTCATATTTTTGGTGACTCATAATTAATTGTAAGGAAAATCACTGGATCTTATCAAGAAAATAAAGATAAGTCATCTCAGTATTGAAATTTATCCCTATCAATATTAAAACACTTTTTCTCTTACACCATTGATAATGTTCCTCAAAAACATAATCAACATGTGGATGTAATGGCAAGTGCTACCTCAATTATATCAATTTATATTAAAAAATTTCACATAATTTTTTGTTATAAATTGATTCAAACTAGTGGTACTATCAAATATTCAATATTTTTGTTATGGTACCTTTCAAAATTCTTCATCTAAAAGTGCTCGAGCTCATATTCAAAATCTTGTAGTGCAATGCATCATTTTATCCAATATCATTTACCATAGAGGGTACAATGGTATTCTTCTATGTTGTCTTAACAAATCAAATATCCCCATTGCCCTTTAGGAGGCCCATCATATGCTTGTTGAGGACACTTTTTCATCAATCTTTGGTTCAATTTTTTTTTTGTACAAGTTACTATTGGAAAATTATGGAACAAGATTCTTTTCCTTTCATCAATACATTCCCTCAAAATCAACAACATAACAATTTGATTCAAGCTCCTACCAAATAAATTCCTAGACAAGTCTCTCCTTGCCCATTTTATGTGTGGGGCTTGGATCTTACTAGAAATATTTCTCCTCACTCCCAAGGACATACTTTCATTATCATAGCTAGAAATTACTTCACAAAATGGTTTGAAGTGGTTCCACTTTGATCCATGACTACTTAAGTAATTGGTCATTTTATCCTCGAAAACATACTTTCTAGGTAAGAGGTTGTATGGCTTTAACAACTTCTAAACAATTGTGATATTGCTATCAATATTCAACCACATGTGTATTTTTTCAAGTCAAACTCATTGACCCATGTTTCATGAGTAGTGGTTATGAAGAACCCTTCTCTCATGATAATGAATGGTTCACTTAGCACTCATTGCATCTAGGTTATGCTCACACAGGTGAAGCACTAGGCCTTCTCATGAGGTCACCCATCCTAGTACGACTCCATCTCAAGCATTCTTAACCATAGAGTTTTCCCCAAGGTTAATCCCACATAGCTTGCAACCCCATTTGTAAGACCTTTAGTAAGTGTTATAGTGCCTTATGAACCATTCATTATAGAGCCCCTTTATCTCATCAATTGATAGGGCCTTCCCGAGAGGTCACCCATCCTAGTACTACTCTATCTCAAGCACACTTAACCATAGATTTTTCCCCAAGGTTAAGCCCACTTAGCTCGCAACCCAATTTGCAAAACCTTTAGCAAGTTGAAAATACCTCTTATTTATCAATTGATGAGCTAAAGGGGCTCTATAATGAATAGTTCATAAGGCATGAGACTTGTTGAAGGTTTTTCAAATGGGGTTGTAAGTTAAGTGGGATTAACCTTGGGGAAAACTCTGTGGCTAAGCCTACTTGAACTGGAGTAGTACTAGGATGGGTGACCTCCCAGGAAGGCCTAGTGCTTCAGTTTTGTGAGCATCACCTAGATGCAATGAATGTTAAGTGGACCATTCATTATCATGAGAGATGGGTTCATGGGAACCACTATTCATGAAACATGGGTCAACGAGTTTGACTCAAAAACTACACAGTTGAATCTTGATAGCAATATCATAATTTATATTGCTGTCAAAAATATCTCCGACTTATCAACTTCTAACAAAGTTTGGTTTACTGCCTAATCATCCTACTATTATTTAGTTTGATAACCAAATTTCCATTCATATTTATTACAATCTAGCGGAGTATTAGAGGACACAACTCTTTAAGATAGACATGCATTTCATTTGACAACTAATCCATGATGGTGTTCTCTCCTTAGAGTATTTTGTCTACTCAGGAGTAGGCTGCAAATATTTCCAATATACCTTTAGTGTCACATAACTATCCTAAGTTCTAACATATATGATTGTGGCTAAGGAGTTATCCTTGGGGAGTCTTGAGTCCTCCCTATTTATTTGCTCTCTTTTTTAAGTGGAGCTTTTCCCATTATAATTTCTCCATTACTTCATTTATGAGAGTATTTCATTGCACATGAGTACCTCATTACACCTAATTTTTAGGAATTATCTTTTAGTTATTAGTCTTAACCCTAAGTATCACTTAAGAGGGTGTGTTAGTGTAGAAATTTTTATTACCTTTGTAGTTTACTTTTACCTAGTTGACCTATTCACACTAGACTGAAGCTCACTTAGAGGTTTTATGTTTCTTTTGTCCCACCTCATAGAGACTTTAAACATGTCCCCACACATGTTCCAATTGTTCCACATTTGTCACACTTCTTGAAGGGTTAGTTAGTAGTCTACTTCTACCTTTCTTTTTTCTCTTTTTCTTAAATATACAAGAAGGTCATTGTATATTTTTATTTAATTTTATGATTTCTTTTACATTATTTTGTGTGTGTTCACTTGTGGAAGATTGTGGTTTTCACATTCATTTTATTGCTACACCAATATATGCAGCCTAATGTGAACATAGTAACATGTATGACTTAGGAAATTGATTGAACATATGCATCAATCATAAGAACATTCAACAATGGCATTTTGTGACAATCAGATCACAATTCAATTAGAAAATATTTCTAATATATAACGTCTTATTGAAGCATATTAAAGTCCATCAAATTATTTTCTTTTGGATTTAAATAAAAATTATGATAAAATTTGAAATATAATATGATTAAAGAAAAAATTATTAATATATTTACCAAAGCTTTGTTTATGAAAAAATATAAAATTAAACTGTGTTTTATTTTATAAATGCACCTAAATATCAAGGGGATGTTGATGTTCTCTTAGCATTGTCTAACTACAATATCTCTACCTTAACAACCCATTGAACTCCATAAATAATCATGAAATTATGTGGTAGATGTAATATTCTTTTACATATAAAGCATGACGTATGAACATCCATATATAAAGATAGATCATATAGAAAATCTAACTATCTTTTAACAATTATAAATTTATTTCTAATTATAAAATATTTTTTACTTCATAGTATTCTATCTATTTTTCTCCAATATTCAAATAAATATGTTCTTAAAGAATATTATAAAATTGAAAATGTAAACATAAATATGCCACAATATTCATGAAGAGTTACTAACAATAAGTCACTCTAAAGATAGGAAATAATTTTAACATATTGCATAGTAAAATATTATCATATGACCAAAAACAAAAGAAAGACACACATGTTAATTTATGAGAACAATGACAGTCATGTTCTTTTTGATATATGAAAAATTAGAAGATATAAACAATTGAAGGGATAATAATAATAGAAAAAACAACTTAAATAATATAACTTCATCAAACTAAATGATCTTATAAATTAATTTAATGAAGAATAGTTTAAAATAGTTTATGATATATTATATTTTTAAAAATTAAGATGGACACATTTGCATTAGTGAATGATTAAGCATTTTAATTAGGCTAAAGCTATAATCAATAACATTAAAGTGAATTTCATTTTTAATTTAGATGTTGAGATCATCATCCTCAATCATATTTGTTAGTGTATCTACTACTTTTAATGATGAATACTTGAAAGGCCACAATTAACACACCTCTGATAGCACATCAAGTATTAATACAATTTATCACTACATTAAATTCATGTACATTTAAGATAGATATTGTACAAAAACAAAAACATTATTACTAAATATTTTTATTGATATATCAAGGTTACATAAAAATTGAAATTTTTTCCCTAAAGCAACTTATTACAATATACTATGTAAGCATACAACTATACCAAAAGTCTCCTACTAAGTTGCTATGAGTAGAAGGATCTATTCTATCAAAGTCACTAAGGAAAAGGGTTACTTAGAGAAAACTAATAACATTAAGACATCTCTAAATATATCATAGAATGCAAACTACATGCATACAATATGAGATCATGAGTATGAAATACTTCTACTAGACTTTTTCTTCACCATGGTTTCTATTAAGCTTCTCCTTTATCTTATCAATCGACCATTTCTTTCCCTTCTTTCTTTTGTCTAGGGAACGATTATTTCTCTTGTTTCCCTTGATACACATCATCCCCCCATTTTTTCTCTTGTTTTTGTGGAAACACATCTTCCCCTTCTTTTCTTTGTCTAGAGAACAATTTCTTCTCTTCATTATCTCAATGCATATCTTCTCCTTCTTTCTTTTGTGCAGAGAACCAGTTCTTCTCTTGATTATCTCGATGCATATCTTCTCCTTCTTTCTTCTGTCCAGAGAACCATTTCTTCTCTTGATTATCTCGATGCAAATCTTCTCCTTCTTTCTTTTGTCCGGAGAACCATTTCTTCTCTTAACTATCTTGATGCATATCTTCTCCTTCTTTCGTCTGTCCAGAAAACCAGTTCTTCTCTTGATTATCTAGATGCATATCTTCTCCTTCTTTCTTTTGTCCAGACAACCAGTTCTTCTCTTGATTATCTCGACGCATATCTTCTCCTTCCTTCTGTTGTCCAGACAACCATTTCTTCTCTTGATTATCTCATTGCATATCTTCTCCTTTTTTCTTCTGTCCAGACAACCAATTCTTCTCTTGATTATCTCGATGTATATCTTCTTCTTTGTTCTTCTGTCCAGAGAGCCAATTCTTCTCTTGATTATCTAGATGCATATCTTCTCCTTCTTTCTTCTGTCCAGATAACCAGTTCTTCTCTTGATTATCTCGATGCATATCTTCTCCTTCTTTGTTTTGTCTAGAGAACCAGCTCTTCTCTTAATTATCTCGATGCATATCTTCCCCTTCTTTCTTCTGTTGTTTCTCTTGATACACATCTTCCCTTTCTTTCTTTTGACCACCAAGCTTCTCCTTCATTTCCTCCTTTCTCTTCTCTCCCCCTCCTCCTTCCTCATCGCTTGACTGTAAACACATTCATTAATTTCATCGGATGAACTAAAATAAACTAAATTAAAGAATGTGATGATTCATGAAGTCGATATAAAACGAAACTTACTGAGCCGTTGGTGCGATTCAGTTTTCGCGGAACACCCGTGTCGTGTGTTTTCTTCTCACCTTCGCCATCGCCTACGTGATCATAACTCTGCTGCTCAGGTGGAACTCCGGAATCACCTTTATGGCCGTAACCGTGCGCATCCTCAGTCTGCCGCTGCTGAGTTGGAAGTCGAGCGTCGTCTACGTGGCCATAACCTTGCGTATCCTCAGTCTGCTGCTGCTGAGGTGGAGAGCGATTGTAGCCATAACGTTGGGGCTGCTGCTGCTGCTGATTTGTGTCCTCTTCTTTCTTGTCACGAAACATTCCTCGCAGGCCACGTTCCTGCTGCTCTTGGGTATTTCATTGCGCCATTCATGCAAATTTTAAGCTAGTCAAAATCTCAACAATTCAAGATGTATAGATATCAGATATTGCTTGTGAAAAACTGTGCGTGGATGAAGGAGGATTTATAGTATTGGATGAGCGTGGATGAGGGTGCTTCGTGATGCTAAGTTGCCACGTAAATCTGCAGTCGGTGAGACAGATATACTCAGATATTTTGATAGCTCATGACACAGTAAAGTTTTCTTTGCATCGGTGTCCATGAAATGCGAAAATTGTACGCTCCAGTAGCTTTTCGATGCGACATTAAACAGAAGATATTTTATGTTTCGCAAGCGTTAGAATACCTAACGGTCTTCACACCATAGTGTAAGTTCCATAAATTCATCAACAACTTCCTCCACGCAAACTATCCAGGCAAATACCAAGATGTTGCTGTAAGGATACAATCAGATTTTTCTGTCTTTGATTTATATTTTTCATAACTAAATAAGTTTTTTAATTTTAAATTAAAGAGAGAGAATGTTGTTTTTGGAAATAAGAAACATATGTTTAGTTGTGTAAGTTATATTATTATTTATTTGGTTTGGTTTGGTTTAAAACTGTGTTGGATTATAAAAAGTTATATTCTTTTTGTGTATTGTTTTTGTGTTTATAGGATGTGAATATATATGTTGTTGTTCTTTAGAGTATAGTGATGTTTATATGATTGTAGTAGTGTCTTTTATATATGACAAAGTGTTGTATTATTGTAGATTCATTCTTTGTAATTATGCAAAATGTTTATCAAATTATAATTTTTAAGAAATGGTGATGTCATAAGCATCTTTAACAATTTGTCTCAAGGACTTCGAATTTTTAGAATCTCTTAATTATGACTAAACCTCACAAAACATTTGAAAGATTGATAAAGTTTTCCCTTGAGAAATGTTCAAAGTATTGAGTGACTAATGGAAGTTTTTGTAGATAATATAGTAGTATTTTTTTTAATTCCTAAAGAGAGTTTATAGGGACACAAATGTCCCAAGTAGACATTAGCACCCTCTAATGATACAAAACCTCATTAAGAGGTTGGCCACTAGCACCGAAGAGGGACACTAACATACCATAGGTGGACAATAGTGTAACATGTCAACTGTTCACTGAAGTAATTGTTTCTAAGTTTTAACTTCTCAAGTAAATAAACTATGTAGTTTAACCATTGCCATAAAAAAAGTCTTTATTTTATAGAGAACAAATGAACATAGATATCATGACAATAATCAACAATGGTTCTATTCCAATATAATAATTTCACAAATTAAAATATTCCAAAGAATGTGTACAAAGTACATACATAGCTCAACTGAGCCTCAAAGCAATAGATATAGATAGTCCATGAACATCCTTTCAAATCCTGGTCTTTTGTCACTTGTTGAGGAGGAGAAGCATCACTAAAGCACTTTTTCACCAACCACAGAGTCATATGCAGTCTCCTACACATCTATCATTCGATAGATGGCCTTCCCTTTGGCGAAGAGATTGGTGGAGTAACCTCATAACGATAACCAATTTGAGCTTATTGTTGTGTCCTACATGACTAGAACTTGTAAACCCACAATCTAGGACTAGCATGCAAATAAAATCATCATGGTGAATTGACAGTGGAGCCAAAGGCAATCAAACTACTTTGGCCATAGTGTTCTCACCTAGTACTTCGAGTGATAGTCATCCTACTCACATACACTACTCAAGCTCAATTTGACTTTAGGCTACTATATACTATGCATAGGTATGTCCTCCAAAGGGTAGCCTTTAACCCTAGAAATAACCTATTCCCTTTTCCCAAAAACTCAATGGTATTTCTACCCACAAAGTATAAATGCAGGTTAACCTCCTTTTAACAGATAATCAAACCCTAGGTGTAACTTATAAGCTACCAATTATAAACAAATACTTAGCTATGGATAACCCTTAAGCTATCCTTGCTTAATCATATCTAGTATACTTATACCTATGAAAATCAATCTCTCTTATGACGGAATAAATACAAGCGCTTCACATAAAAGAATAAAACATCTTGTTTTCATTTCCAAAGCAAATGCTATGAATTCCTAAATGCAAGTATTCTCAAGTAGTACCAAAACAAAGCATAAAAATCTCATTCTTTTAAAAATAAAGATAAATAAGAGAAGACTAGATCCTCGTACTTGTAATACGCTTATTCCAATTGACTGATTTGATGCATAACTTTACAACAACTTAATAGCTTTAATTAATTCTTGCAACAATACTTCACTATGAATCCTATGCCAAGACAACAATATGCACTCACAAAGTAACTCTCAACTCTCACACAATATAGATCTTAGTTGTCAGATTAATTGCAGCAGAATAAGTTTATAGAAAAGTGTGTTTTTGTAAATAAGAAACTGTGCCTCTCTATTTATACAGTAGAATGAGACATTGCAACCTACAAAAGAGGCATGCCAGTCGACATATTTTACCATGCAAGTCGACTCACACTACTCAGCTAAAAGATAGCAACAATCAAAGAGTAAACTCAACATATAATGCCATAGATCGACCTCAATGGTTGACAACAACAAAAGACGAGTTCAATCTACACATGATCAAATGATGACAATCAACTTGGTACATAATATAATTCTACGGGAAATAGAGTTTTCTCAATTTGGCACCATGTATTTAGCCAACCTCCTTTTCCTTTGGCACAATTATCTACTTTCAAAAAGTCTTCTACTTTTAGGTGACACTCACACAATGTCAACATGGTCACAGTTTCATTGAGCAATAGAGATAAGATGAGTTATTCCTCCATTTTAGTGTATATTTGGTGCTTTGACCAATTCATAGCTTGTTGTTCGAATTTCCTATTCTCATGTGTTTTCACTTTATTTTGTAGTTGATAAATACTCCATCACTTTATATTAAAGTGTCCAATGTTTGAATATTTCACTATTATCAATTTAAAGATGCATATCCATAATATCGACTATGGTTTATTTTCCATATCGACCTTATTGTTGCATAATACTTAGCATGTAGTTCAACCTTTATTCAATGTCAATATATGCTATTATTTAGCCTTTAAATATTTTGCAGATATTATATACAAATTGACCTATGTTTATATATATAAATTGGTCTTTAAGCATCACATAGATATATAAATATATATTTATATATGGACATATACATATATATGTCAATAAATAACATTAACATTATATCATATATATATGTATATATATATACTAATATAGATATGTATATATATATCATGTCAATCAAGTATGTATACATTCGATATACAAATGAATATGAACAAGTTAACATTCATATAAGAATCACATCGACTGTATATATATATCATACACACACATATATATATGTACATGTATATGTAGATATACATTTATTGATATACTCGTATGGACATTTCCGTTTGTCACTCATACATATGTATTGTCGCATGTATACATATGTATATATGTATATATCTTATATATATACATTTGATTGCACAATCAAGCACATACACAATTACTATCTTATTGATAGGAAATACACATGCAATGTATATATACATATACACATACATGTCGTTTTGTTCATTTGATAACACCATACGAGCATAAGTAGTCTATTCATAATCGTGCATAGGTACATCTACCTATGTACTCTCATGTACATGCTCCTTCAAGTGTATGGCCTATCATTGACATGCACATACATACACATACATACATTCATTATGTGTTTACTACATCAATAAAGCATAGTAACATAAGGAAAACTCATAAGCTCAAACACATAAACATCATAAAGAATGCACTCAATAGTAATCAAGACCCTTACCAATGCAAACACATCACACTAAGGATGACTTACCAATTCCCAATACTATGAATTGACTCAACCATTCTATTGTGAGTGTGTGTGTGTGTGAACTCAAATAGGTTTCATTTAGGGTTATCTGACCAAGCACTTCTCTTGAGTGATACCTCCCCTCCCTCCCAGAGAATTGAACCTATCCTTGCAACTAGCTTAGCACATTTACAATGGTAGTTAGATGTTCATAATAAATCCATATGCATAATTAAACTTTAGCATATTCATATAATAATGTATGTTCTTCATCAATGTAACATAACTACTCTTTCAAAGCATTTATCAACACTTTCACATAATACCTATTTCAATATTCCATTCATTTAGAAAACATATCAAAATCATGATTGTATTTACCATCCTATTTACCCATGAAGGTAAAAGTAAATATGTAACAACAAGACATGGTGTGACAAATAGAGCTCAAAAGGGCTAGTAGGATGACATAGGTGGACATTAGAGACTAGAAGGGATGCTAGTGTAGGTTGAAGAACAATAGTGCATCTAGCTTTTGGGCCAATCATATTTTTTTCCTAAAATCACACTTTTTATTGACTATGAAAAAGAATAAATTATGTTAGAAATGAATCACAAAATATGTATTACACTCTACCATATTAAAAAAATCAAAATTGTAATGATAAAATTAAAATGTTGTTAACTTCCATATTATAGTAAATGCAAAGATCAAATAAGTAGAAAGTATTTATATATTATAAAATAATTTAAGTGTTGAAATGACAATTAGATGCATACATTGAAATAGTAGGAATAAAGGAGACTAACATGAGATGATGGATCTACCTATCTAGGGCATAATCATGATGTGTTGTAATCATTTTTCATGTATTATCATCTAGAAAATTTACAAAACAAAACTATTCTATAGATATTTAACTCAATTTCACAACAAGAAACAAGGACAATAGAGATATCAAGACAAGGGAGACTAGATGATACAAAATCAAGAAAATTAATCTAATCTATATAGTTTGAAAAAAATAAAATGAGAAGGGAGATAGAGAAGGATGTTAACCAACATGCAAGTTGATTCTTGAGAAACTTGTAGCTAGGAAAATAAAAATGGTTTGGACTACATGGGTGCCAAAAATGGAATAGTTTGGTCTTTCAACCTCCATTTGAAGTGAAATAGAAAATAGATATTGAAGAGTTTGATCTTATCCTATTTGCATCTAGGACTAATAAAATTGATAATAAAGTACAAATATATAAGTATTAATCACTATTCTATAATGGAGAATATCCTAGAGTGTGTATTTTATTGAACAATAGGATGTGATAGTCACCAAGGGATATGCCAAAGAAAATTTAGAAGGAAATATGATAAAGATAATATTGCAATGTTATTCAAACAAGAATAAAACCTAATTTGAATAAAATTATCACTATTATGTAAGGGAGAGAAGTGCGCACAAGTTGTAAATAAAAATCTAGTAGCATGCAAATTTAGTAAGATTAGAAAAGGGAGGTATGATCAATAGAGTGTAATCAAATGAACCAAGAGAAATATTTTTATGTGTTAAAATGTTGAGATTCAAAAGATTGTTTTATCAAAAGGATTATGAGGAAGATAAATAGTTAGATTCAAATGCAAAAAGTATTTTTAATAGTTGAGCATTAAAAAAAGTGGTAGTAGGTAGCTAAGCATGAAACTAAAATTTAAATTTTAAAATCTCATGAAATTCTAGTGCATAACATGAATGTTCATTTTTTTCATTAGTGTCTTAGATAATTTTCTCAAAATTTAACATGTGGTCTCAATTATATGACAAGAATTATAATTTGATAAAAAAAATTGGCAATTTCATGAAGGAAATTTTTTTAGGCATGAGGCAAAAAAATCTATAGGAATGGACACTAAGGAAATCCAAAACAGAACATGAAATTGTAAGGGTATATAACTTTTAACATTACATTTTCCCCCCACTTTAGTGAGATAATGAAACTAGGTCATATAAGCTACACTAAAGTACACAAATGAAAATTTGAAAGTGAACATCATTATAAAATAATACATAAAAGAATATTAAGATGATACAAAAAAATCTTCAAGCAAGGGAATCATACTCACATGCTTCAAACCTACAAAACAAGTTAGATGAAAATGGAGCCTTAAAATGGTGTTTTGATGAAAACTTCATATTGACAATTTGATTGCATAACCGAGTTCCTTATGCTAAGAGATGCCAAATATGACCGAAACAAACCAAAATTGAAAGAAACAAACTATTTTTTTTTTGGTTGATGCTAATCACCAGTCTGCCTAGATGCAACTGCATCATAGTATTAAGTTTTTGTCTTACAATGACTTTAGATGTCTCTATCCTACTTTAGGTGTGTCCTTATGTTTCCATACTCTACCACCCTTGAAAGTTTCCACCTTTGGCCTCCATTAGGCCACCCTTTCAAGTTTTCAACCTAATGGGAATGTAACAAATTTTTCCTACCAATAGATTTTAATCATCACACTAATGTTGTTAGAAGGACACACATTTTGAGCTCATTTCCGACATCGTTTAGGTGAAGCTCAAAACATTGCACAATTGGTTGGTGCTCCTAAAATGAAAACATGTTAGGAGAGTATATGTTAGATCATGAGGATGTATTAGTGAGTAGATAAAGGCAAGAGTGCTTTAAATGTGTTTTCTCTTGTTGTTGGTTTTGAAATTTATTGAATGACTATTCTAGCATGGGTTACTTTTGTAGTTATCCATTCTATATTTGTGTGGTTTGTTTAGTGATATTTTTTATAATATTTAACCTTAGTAGCTAGTGGACATATCCTTGAACAATAACATTGTATGAATTTGTATCATTCTTTAAGGGTTGTGTGTGTGTATAAGAACAATTATAATAAAATATAACAAATATTTATAGAGTACCAAAGTGCATGATTTTTTACTTTTTCACTCTAATATTATATTCATTTTAGTCATGTTGATATATATATTTAGTATTTAATTTGAGCTAAGTTAGCATAAGAGTTGATAAAAGATTGGAATAATGTCCATCTAATCACTTAGCGTTTATCCATTTATACTTACCTTCACTCCACCTATGTTTAGTTCTAGATGGAATCATTACTACGGTCCTATCACCTATAGAAGATTGTTGATACAATATCATTCACCATTTGCAAAAAATAATTTACTATATTTTAAGGTTGATATATTTTAAGCTTGACAAATTTAACATTAACTTGCACCACAAAATCATCAAGATCAAGATCAAGATCCTCATATTTAAATACATATCATAGGACCCTAGTACCATTTTCATATCATCAATTAAAGGATTTGGGAAACAAAACATAATATATTACAAGTCTATATGATCATCCAAAAACAAATATTTCATCAATATCAATGTAAGTCTATTACATTGCACTTCTCTCTAAATCTTGTGAAAAATAATCATTATTTTGATTAAGATATAGGAGGGGGAAGTTAGATATATCCACATCCTACTACAAAAACTCCTAAAGATGTTCAATAATGTGTGCAAAAAAATTATAGACCAAAACAAAGAATTCAAATGTAAATATCACAAACTAAATCTAATTCAAATGTGACCTCATTAGAGAAATAAATTGAAAACACAATGAATACAACAAAACAAATTCACCTAATTTCAATTTTTGTTGCACTTGTAAAATTGTAATTGCTCAAAATGATAGGAATGTCGTTGCTTGAACCAACAACATGACATTGCAATGAGGTTGATTGATCCTTAAAAAGACACATAATGATACGTGAAATCAAGATGCTTTGAAAATCACTATGTTAGATATGTAGGTTAGTATGAAAGGTGATCAATAGTGGAGATTTGTTTAGAGATGGATGATCCAAATTAAGTTGGTTCTAGTGGTTAAGAGATGGAGGGTGGAGAATAAAACAGATTTATTTAGTTTAAAAAATGATTTTAAGAAATAGTTATTAAATGAATGGTGGGGAGTAAATAAAATTTTTAATTCCTTTTGTTCATGTATTCAAGTCATCTTGCTCTCATTGCTTACTTAAGTCTGATTAGGTGTCCTTGTTAGCTGAACCTAGTTGACTTCACACCTCAGTCTTTTCCACTTCGTGTGGATCTTGATCCTGATTTCCACATCTTGTGGATCTGGATCTTCTTGTTTTCTCCTATTTATGATCGCTCAATGATCAATCTTTTAATGGAGTTTTACAGCATTGTGCTTGTTTTCTATCTTCCTAGATCTTCCTAAAATCTAATATGATATCAGAGCTTTAGGTGGAGAAAGTTGCAAGCCATTAGTTGATTTGGTGTTAAATCACTGGACAGCCCTGCTGCGTTTGAATTATACAGACCTGTGGATCTTGCAAGCCATTAGTTGATTTGGTGTTAAATCACTGGACACCCCTGCTGCGTTGCGTTTGAATTATACAGACCTGTGGATCTTGTGGGAGGTAGCATTGGTTTGTTTTTGGTGTTATGTGTTTCTGCAGGCCGAATCTTCTTCCTTGAAGGCGTCACATTATCTCACATCTGTGGGCAATTTCTCTTTGCCAGCTGTGTTTTATTTGTGTGAAGTTCTTTGCTCAGCGCAAAGAGGGGCAAAGAATATTCTTGCAGAGGTTGAAGAAATCTGCGGACAGAGGAAGAATCCTACAGACAAGCACCATTCCAAGCGTGAAAAGGCATGGTCTACGGCAAAGCTTCCAGCCAGCTCCCTCCTATCAACACAGAGGCGCGGATCGGGTGCTTGGCGAGGTGCGGATCATTCTGGTCTGCGTGAATCACAACAAAAAGGACGCATTTCTTTCTCTGTCATATTTTGGCAGCTTTCTGCAATGAGGCATACGCAATTCTTCATCCCACATAGCAGGGGCATATGTGCTATTTATCCCACACCCCCTTCTTGGTCGTAGAATCTTTGCTGCACACATTAAAGAGGCGCCCAAAATGCGAAAGGGAGTTTACAGGAGGAGATTGCAATCTGCAACGCCTTGACTGAGCCATTGGACGCATCTCATCAACAGTGTGCAGGCCCACAACCTTTGTTTGGTGGTCCACGCGTTCTTCTTTGAAGGTAAAGCCATTCGACCCTCTCTCCCTCACGCCAATGCCAGCCTTAAATTGCATATTGGGGCCCTCAACCGTGAATTACAGTTCAATGATCAATCTTTTAATGGGGTTTTACAGCATTGTGCTTGTTTTCTATCTTTTTAGATCTTTTTAAAATCTAATATCTTTATCCATTTTTAGATGGTTATGTTGGGAATTTAATTAATTAAAATAACTAAATCATATGAAAAAGAGATTAGGACTAAGAAAATGAATTAACACTTAGAGAAAATAGATTTAGAATTTACGGGAAAATGGATTTAGAGTTTAGAAGAAAATGTATAATTAAGATGAATAATGGAATTAAGTCTTAAAATTAGAATAATTACAATAATTAAGTGAATCAAGATCTAATATATTTTTTTGGTGTCTACAAACAATACATGTTTCAATTTAGATCTTCCACAATTTAGATATCTTGCACAAGAGAATTAAATTTTATAAATCACAAAAACACAGAACAATCACAAATTTATAATACAATCACAATATTTAAATAAATCCACAATTAAAAAATGATAAATTCAATACTATAAATCTAAACAATGATATAGAAATATCAAAGTCAATTACTCATATCCATCTATACACTTTTAAAGTTCGTATCCCAAGACACAATCTCACACACATACTTATCCCTCCATCTTTGTTGAATTCACTTTCACTTCCATATCTTATATTTAGCTTAACTTTTTTAATGTTAGTCAATATGCAATTTATCAGATTAATCATATATTTAGATTTAACATAGAATTTGAAGAAGATATTTAAACTATTTAGAGTCTATTACGTTTCAATATTATAACCAAGTGATAGCAGTTTATGAATCTTACCAACTACTTCTACAGATAACTAATGTAATCATATACAATTCAAAATTTTAGTTGGCATTCTAACTGAGCCGAACCCATACATTGAATCACTGTATTTTTTAAAGGAAATCTTTTCATTTAAGAAATTTGGATGGGTAGAACAACATCCACAGCTGCATGTGCAAATGTATGCGCTACTCCAATTCCCCATCATTACAATCTAACATAAAGGTACCATTTTTAGCCAATATTGAAATGTAAGCGCAATTACAGTAACTGAACATAACATGTAAAACAGAAAAATAAGCTTCTACGGAACATTTCTTCTAGAAAATAATGGAGTAAGCAGAAGCCTGGTTCTACTTGGCTTTTTCGTTGCTGGGGAGTTTCTCCTTTATCTGATCCATCAAAACTCCCTTGTTTTGTTTCTCTTGATGCCCCACTTCCCCTTCTTTCTTCTGTGCAGAAAGCTTGTCCCTTATCTGTTCCATAATCCCTCCCTTGTTTTGATATTCCACTTCTCCTTCTTTCTTCTGTGCAGGAAGCTTGTCCATTATCTGTTCCATAATCCCTCCTTTTTTTGCTTCTCTTGATATCCCACATCTCCTTCTTTCTTCTGTGCAGGGAGCTTGTCAAGTATCTATTCCATAATCCCTCCTTTGTTTTGCTTCTCATGATAACCCACATAGATCCCATCGATCATGTAAGGGAATTTAGAACTATGAGCCTTGAATTTTCCCATGAAGACACTTACTTAATGAGATTATTCCCACGCAGTTTGGGAGGGCAATGTACGCAATGGTTCTCACAATTACCTCCAGGGATCAAATCTTTTGAGGAATTATTCAGCAAGTTTATCACCCAATACTCATATAATATTCAACATGAAATCACAATGAAGGACCTTTGTAATGTCAAACAAAAGAAATTGGAATCATTTCTAGTATTTTTACAAAGGTGGAGAAGGTTATTCGCAAGATATCCCCATCCCATACCAAAAAAAGAAAAGATGGAGGTATTCATTGACAACTTAACTGATGACATGACTTATAGGCTTGAATTACAATATTCTCCAACTTTTGAAAAATTAATTGAAAATGGGATCAAAATTAAGGAAGCCTTAGTCAAGAGGGGCATTTTGAAAATTTACAACGAAAACTACACAACCAATTCCTCCAACAATGACAAACCAAACTTTTGGCAAAAAGACAAGAATAATGGCAATGCTAATCAACTGAAACGCGTAATGCCAAACTAGTTTTCAATCTAGCAGGCGTCACAGCCAAGACCAATCCAAATCCTAATCTAAACAACACCAACCAAACCACGAATCAAAATAACAATTAGAATAGTAACCAAATTAACCCTCCACCTAAAATACCATACCAAACATCGAACAACCGCAGAAAATTTACACCTTTGGGTCAATCATATGAATCCGCATTGAAAGAACTTATTGCAGAAAATCTCATTACCCTACCCGACACTCAAGGGTTTGAACCCAAAGTAAAATCGTCATAGTGGAATGAGGCCCACTTTTGTGAATTTCATCGATGCAAAGGTCACCTAACCAATAGTTGCATGCAATTAAAACACAAGATACAAGACTTGATTGATAATAAGGTCATACAAATTGAAGAACCCCAAGCAAATGCCGATCATGGGGTGTTCAAATATCCCTTGCCAAATTATGATAAAGGAGAATCTTCTAACACGAATGACAAAGGAAAAGGTGTGAACTATGTTTATGACCACACCATCTATCATATTTCAGTCGTTGAAGATCACACAAATGACATTGAAATCAATAACACACTAGACCTTGTTGCAACCAACCATCCAATCAATGATGCCAACATTCCCTCCAATCAAGTCCATAATACCCAACAAGACATGGTTGCAACAGATAATCGAATTAATGTCATTAAGATCAAAGGAAAACAAGACAATGTACTCATAAATGTGACCACCAGGGCACAAACCAAATACGTTTTAAAAGGAAACACTTCTAAAACACCGGATGCCCCATCTCATAAATATAATATTGCTGATCAACTCCAAAAAAATCTCGCACGAATATCAATATTGGAGCCCCTTAAAATCTCACCCGCCCCTAAGGAGATCTTGGAAAAGGCCCTAGTTGATACAACAATACCAAATAATTTGGAAGTATGCACTTTCCAAGCCATGGTGGGACATCTAGTTGCGCCTAATTGCTTATCCTTTTCAGAAAATGATGACATATCTCTCGCCCATCCTCATAACACAACACTCCATATTGAGGTCCTAATCCATAAAAGTCGTTTCAAGCACATCCTAATAGACGGAGGATCCGGTCTTAATATTTGTACTTTAAATCTTATCTCTGCACTAGGGTTCTCTAAAAATGCAATAGATGCAAGGAAAAAGATCACCATTAAGGCCTATGATAATGAGGAAAGAACTTCAAAGGGATTGATTATATTGCCAATTCAGGTGGGTCTGATTCAAAAAGATGTGGTTCAAGCCAAATTTTGAATAAAGATTTGACATAGAATATACTCTTGGGCCATCCTTGGATCCATGAAATGTAGGTTGTCCCTTCAACATACCACCAGTGTTTGAAATTTCCTTGCAATGGGCAAGAGATTACCATCCCTGTCGATTCCAGTAGTCCCCAACATTTTAACACCCTTAAAGTAGTCCAGGATGTATTTGTGCCTCATAACCGAGAAGCTCATGAGTCCACCTCTGACACCTCCAATAATCCAAGTCAAGTCAATCCCTTTTCAAAACTCTTAGCCACATCCTCCAATGAAGTAAGTCACCCAAGTTCCTCGTCCAAACAACTCAAGAAAAAGGAAGAACCTAGCCCCTCCGCATCTACCAATCCTAAAGCCCAACTTGAAACCTTGGCCAAACAGTTTGAGAAGAAATTCTAAGTCAAAGACAAAGGAGTAGGTGAATACTCCATCGAACAATCCCTCTGCCTCTCGCAGTTAATTTCACCAAAATCCCATGGTCAACCATCAACCTCATCACAATCATCTTCACAACTAGTCACCCTTTTTGATGGTCAATTCATAAAAGCAAGCACTCAAGCAGAGGAATCTGATGATAAAGACATTTTGAATTGGCTCTACAAGGAGGAAATTGATTCTCAAGAAGCAATGGCTAATGTCCAAACTACACAATATGGCAAAGGATTCTCAATCTTGAAAAAAATGGGCTATGAGGGATAAGGACCTATTGGAAAAAGGAAAGAAGGTATCATAGAACCCATCCAGCCCATTATAAAAAATCCAAAAGATAAAAAAGGGTTGGGTTATAAAGAGCATCAAAAGGACAGAAACAAAGGAGGACCTAAAGAAGAAGGTTGTTGAAAGGATCCTACAACTCCGAGCAAGTGACCACTATGAAACTGATTCTAATAAATATGAATGGGATTCGTTGTCAGAAGAGTCATGTCATGATAAGGACATTGATGTGGTACACAAGTATACCCCCACAATCGAGGAGGGACAAAGCTTAGGGTTACGGCCATTTGAATTAGGATCACAAAATATCGATGGCTCAAGTGAAGACGACCAAACTCCTAGCGAGATAGATCACTCGGAAGAGAGTAACATCATAGACCTTGACCTTGGCATGGTATTTTTTGACGAAAAATGTTGCCATTAGGACGCTTATGACCTTTGACCTGAACCCATCTGATGATCCCTTACCATTGGTACATCTTGAACTTATAGATTGGGACCAAACCAGACCTATTGATATCCCCACCTTTTCAAATGATGAGGCCATCGTCAATTTCCTCTATGTTGTTACTCCTGAAACGGGTTCCACCATTGAACATCATAACAAAGCTTCTAGATAGGGGAGTGCCAAATTTCCCAATTGTAAAATAAATAAAACAAAAGAAAGATTTGATGGTGAAAACCATTCAATGGCAGTATCGGATCAAGAAAGAATAAAAATAAAGAGTGCATTCAACGGTGAAAACCTCTCTTAGGCACTGAAGGATGAGAAATTTGACACTCTTCCTGAGCACTTCCAAGAAAGATCCAAAGTCCTAATCAAGCCAATGCAGTCCATCAATGTTGGCAATAAGAAATAGTGAAAACTCTCCATCTAGCAGAATCATTAACAAAACAAGAGAAGCCTAAATTTGTCAAGTTCTTTGAAGAACGACAAATCAACTTTGCCTAGTCATATACAAACATGCCAAGGATAGAACCATATCTCATCATGCATCATTTATCCCTTCCTTCAGGAGTTAAACCAGTCAAACAAAAGTTGAGAAAAATGCATCATCACATTGCCTTATTGGTGAAGGTGGAACTGAAGAAATTATTGGATGTAGGATTCATTAGACCCATTGATTATGCAAAGTGAATATCCAGCATTGTACCTATTTCAAAGCCTGACGATAGCAAACAAATTTGTATAGACTTCAGAGACCTCAACAAGGCTTGTCTGAAAGATGATTTCCCCTTACCAAAGATTAATATCATTGTAGACTTAATAGCAGGTCATGGCATGTTGTCACTAATGGATCATGGTTTTTCTGGTTATAATCAAATCAAGATAGCACCTGAAGATCAGGATAAGATGACTTTCACTTTACCATGGGGAACCTTTTGTTGGAACGTCATGCCCTTCGGATTGAAGAACACAGGGGCCACATACCAGAGAGCTATGACAACCATCTTTCACAACATGATGCATACCTTCATGGAAGATTATGTGGATGACTTGTTAGCCAAATTTTGTACACTAGATAAGGACATTTGGTGATACTAGACAAACTCTTCACTTGACTAGAGAAGTTCAACGTCTACCTGAATCCAAAGAAATGTGTGTTTGGGGTAACGTCAGCAAAGCTACTAGGATATATAGTGTAAGAAAAAAGGTATTGCGATAGACCCTACAAAAGTAAAAGATATCATGGAAATGCCACCTCTAAAAAAAATTAGTTAGTTAGGATCCCTTCAATGAAGATTCCAGTCAATCAGAAGATGCATATCACAACTAGCTGAGAAGATTCGTCCTTTTACCCACTTGTTGCACACAAATGTTTCTTTTCAATGGGATGAGAAATATGAGGCATATTTAAATCAACTGAAGCAATACCTAATGAGTCCACCTATCCTAGCACCACCAGTAGAAGGAAAGTGATGGGGAGTCCTATCACTCAAGAGCACTCTTGCTCTTCCCAAGACCTATTCTCTAGTATTCCTAGGGTACTCCTCTCTACCCTACTTAGGGATCACTCCTAAACCCCTCTCACCACGTAGGACTCTCCACCAATTTCAAATTCTTCACCATCACTCCCAATCCACCACTAAGCTTCCTTGGGCTACACACTGACCCCAAGTGTCCTAACCACTCCATGGCTAGGGGAAGGGTATTCTAGCTATCCCTTTGTTGATTTGACTCCTCACTGATCCAAATTATTTGATTCTTTCACCTTTTACCCATCACTTCCTTGAAAAACTCAATTTTAGGCCTTGTAGCCTTCTACCCCAATTATGCCTCCTAAAACAAGTTTTCTTGACTTTTCTCAGAAACGGTCTTAACAACCCCCAAATTTTTTTGTAGATTCTTCCTGATGAACATTGAGGCTCCAAGAATTACCAGGTCTTAGGTCCTACAAGTGTCCGTACATATGACTATCCTCAAACCCCCTCTTTTCAAGGGTTTCTAGGGTTTTTGGCTCTTTTCCCTTCTTTGAGGGCTTCAACAACCTCCTTAGCTCTCCTCCTTGCACACACATGTCTATGATACATGTTCCTACACTCCCATACTCTTGATTGTCACAAACCAATCCATTTAGCAACTCTCCTTGCTGCTGTCCTCTCCAAGCTACTAGCCAGAATGCACTTGCACTCGCCTAGTGCTTGATGATTTCATCATCTTCCCTGCAAACCAAGACTCCAAAATGGATATTTACACTATACAAATAGTCCCCTACTTGATTCCAAGTGTCCATGGTACTTTTTCCATGGGAATTCAAGTGGGGATCATTATTTTTCAAAACTGGCTTGAACTGGCAGTGAGACCAAGAACACCAAAACAAAGTACAAAACCTAAACCAGTTGAACTAAATGAATATCTAATGCTACAAAAAGCAAGAATAGATCACAAATGAAAGACTCAAAGCATCAGTCTAGCCCTTTCAATCCATTCTTGACTAGATGAAGGTTCAAACACAAATATTCAATCAAATTTGCACTCTTCCAACTCACAACACTTCCTTCCAAAACTCCAAATCATACAATATCTTTCCCACATGCCATATTAGGGTTTTTCTAGCCTTATATACCTTTCTCCCACATGCTAGGACCCTTGGGTTGGGCTTTGAGAATCATTAATGCCATTTTCCAACTTTTAGGCCAAATTTCCAAGACAACATTGTCTAGTTTTGCCTAATCTACTCATTGAGACTTTTCCAAAATTCAAGGCTCTAAACTAACCTAGCTTGCCACTAAAAAACATCAATTCAACCTTGGGACTTTATCAATTAGTCCTTATTACCTTTGTGGTTGGCTAGAACCACCTACAAGCCAAAATTTGCAAGATCTCACCAAAAGACCTTAAGGTGCTCCTGCACCATTCTCCCCCTGTAACAAATAAGTTAAGGAGCTTGTGGTTTCAAGGGCTCCTCACTAATTCCATGCTTCTTAAATTCACTTTCTGCTATCCAAGTAGCTTATGAATCTGGTTGATGTCTCCACTTCACTAGGTGCTCCATGTATGTCTTGTGCCTAGTCTTCTTCTTCACCCTTGAGTCTAGAATCTTGTCCACTTGTGGTCTGATCTGATCAGGTACCTTGAGTGCTTCCACATCCTTACTCACCTTGGCACTATATTGTTCCTTATCCATTTCCGGTCCTTTATATTTCACCAAGTCCTTCACATTTAAGATAGGTGAAATGGACATCTCCTTGGGTAACTCCACCTTGTATGCATTGGATCCATACTTAGCCAACACTTTGCATGGCCCTATCCTCTTCATCTGTAGCTTGCTTGTTATGCCTTTTTGTAGTCTTTCCTTGTTCAAGTATACCATCACCAAATCACCTATTTCAAATTGTAAATCTCTCTTCCCTTCATCTCTTTTAGCCTTCAACTTTTGATTAGCCTCTATCAATGTCTTCTTCACCTACTCATGAACCTCTCTCATTGACTGAGAAAAATCATCAGCATGTCCACTAATTCCTTCATAACCTTATAGATCTCTAAGCTCAAGTATACCCCTTGGATGTAAGCCATATACTATCTCAAATGGACTCTTACCTATAGTCCTATTTGTGCTATCATTGTAAGAAAATTTTGCTTGTGGTATCACTTGTTCCCATCCTTGTCCATACTCCTTAGTTAAGCATCTCAACAAGTTACCAAGTACCCTATTGATCACCTCTGTCTGTCCACCCATTTGAGGATGATATGTTGAGCTATGAGACAAGTTGGTTCCTAGCCTCTTCCAAAGAGTTTCAAAGAGTTTTCCAAAAGTGTCCCATAAACTTCACATCTCTATCTGCCATTATGCTCTTTGGAAACCCATGTATCCTCACTACCTCCTTGAAGAATAGTTGTGCAATCTGACTTGCATCATGTTTTGTTTTGCATGGGATGAAATGGCTCATCTTGCTGGATCTGTCCACTACCACAAACACACTGTCAAAACCAGTTGGTGTCCTAGGTAGCCCTACTATGAAGTCCATGCTTATGCATTCCCATGGTCTACTTGGGATGGGTAATGGCTGATAAAGACCTGCATATTTTGATATTCCCTTTGCCTTTTTACATACTCCACATTGCTCCACATATCTTCTTACATCTCTTTGCATTTTAGGCCACCAAGAGAACCTCTCCACTAAGTCTAGTGTCTTATTCAAACCAAAGTGACCACTCAAACTGCCACTATGCTTTTCTTGGATTAAATTCTCCCTCATGGAACCTCTTGGAACACATAATTGCTTCCCCCTAAACAATAGGCCATTCTGCAAGGTGTAATCTGCATATTCATTGTGAAAATGATTCTCAAAATCAGTACATACCTTGTAGATCATTGAGAAATCAGAATCTCCTTCATATAGATCTTTGAATCCTTCAACCCCTATGCTTTGTAGCTGTATCTCTTGGATAGTAAGCAACCTCCTACTAAGAGCATCAACAAACTTGTTGTTAACCTCCTTCTTATGCTTGATGGTAAAGGTGTATGATTGCAAAAACTCCATCCATTTGATATGCCTGAAACTGAGCTTCTCTTGAGTATTTATGTATCTTAAGGCCTAATTGTCGGTGTATACCACAAATTCCTTGGGCAATAGGTAGTTCCTCCACTTCTTGAGAGCCTGTACCAAAGCATATAGCTCTAATTCATAGGATGAGTACCTAGACTTTGCCTCATTCAACCTTTCACTAACGAATGCCACTAGCCTGCCTTCTTGTCTTATGACTACACCCACTGCTATGTTGCTTGCATCACATTCCACTATGAATGGTTTGTCAAAACTTGGTAAAACTAGGATAGGTTGCGTAGCTATCTCCCTCTTCAATCTTTCAAATCCTTCATTGGCTTCTTTGGTCCACACAAACTTTGTTTTCAGTCCTCCTTTGATGGTGTCAAGAATCGGTGCATAGATTTCACTAAACCTTCTAACAAACTTCCTATAGAATTGTGCTAATCCATGGAAACTCCTAACTTCAGTCCCTATCTTGGGAGTAGGCCAACTGAGAATGGCTTCAACCTTGCTCTTGTCCATCTTTAAGTTCCCTTGAGATACTACAAATCCTAGGTAGACTAACTCTTTCTTTAGGAACTCACTCTTCTCAAGATTTATGCTGAGCTTCTCCTCTTGAAGTTTCTTCAACACAAGTTCTAGATGCTTCATATGTTCTTCTTTTGTTTTGCTAAAGATGAGGATATCATCTAAGTAGAATACCACAAAGACTCCTATAAAGTCCTTCAAGACCTCATTCATCACCCTCATAAAAGTGTTAGGTGCATTTGTAAGCCTGAATGGCATCACTAACCACTCATACAACCCTTATGCGGTTTTAAATGTTGACTTCCATTCATCTCCCTCTTTCATCCTAATCTGATAATAGCCACTTTTCAAATCAATTTTGGAATAGTACTTAGCACCCCCTAGACAATCCATTAGATCTTCTATCCTAGGAATAGGAAACCTATATCTAATGGTTATCCTATTTATTTCCCTAGAATCAGTACACATTATCCACTTATCTCCCTTTTTAGGTGCCAACACCACTAGAACAACACATGGACTTATGCTCTTTCTGATCAACCCTTGGTCCAAAAGTTCTTGAACTTGCCTTGCTATCTCCTTATTCTGCTCTGGTGTCATCTTGTATGCAGCCTTGTTAGGTAGTGTTTCTCCTGGTATAAATTCTATCTGATGATTGATTGCTCTCTTAGGTGGTAGTGTAGCTGGTGTACCTTCACAAATAATATCCCTAAATTGATCCAATAGTTGTTTCACTTCTGCTGTTATAGGTAGTTGATTAGGTAACTCCTCTTCCTTTGGCCTCAACATGATTGCATAGGCCACTCCTTCTTCCTCCTTCATGTCCTTTAGGAATTCCTTTCCACTCATCAGAAGTACACTATTTTTTGCCTTTTCCACTGTGGTTTCCTCTACTAGAGACTGAATTTTGTAAGTCACTCCATCCTTCTTGAATGAGTACTTGTTCTCCTTGCCATGGTGTACTGCCTCCCTATCATATTGCCAGGGTCTGTCAAGAAACAAATGGCATGCATCCATTGGTAACACATCACATAGTATCTTGTCTTGATACTTTCTTATAGCAAACTCAACCCAAACTTGTTCATTTACCAGTATATTCTGCCCTTTGTTCAACCAAGTAACCTTGTAAGGACACACATGGGGAATCTTGTTAAGGTTCAACTTCTGTATTGCCTCCTCTGAGATGACATTATCAGTAGATTCTGAGTCAATGATGACCTTGCAAACCTTACCTAATATCTTTCCCTTGACTCTAAAAAGAGCTCTCCTTTGTTTGTGTTCATCCTCGGTAGGTGCTTTGATCAAGATCCTTCTTCGCATGAGATTCTCTCCTTTTTCTGAATCTAAGCTCACCTCTGAATGTTTGGAACAGTCCTCTTCTTGTACATAATTAATCTTCTTCTCACCTTGTGAAGATTCTGGCTTGTCAGGACACCTATAAGCCAGATGACCCAACTGTCCACAATTGTAACACTTCATGGAAGCAAAATGAGAACTTCTCCCAAAGTCTCCTGATCTACCTCTTCCACCATTGTTAGAGCTTCTACCTCTGTATCCCCCTCTAGTATTGATCTGTGTAGGATCTAGACTAGATTGCAGTATTTAAATGCTTAACTTTTACAATGATTATTCCAAGTTAATAATATCAAAATTAACTTATGGAAATAATTAAAATGACAAGGTGATAACAACAGAATGAGAGAAAAGAATGGAGAAAGAGATGCAAACAGCGTTTGATTATGGAGTTCGCCACAAACGTGACTACGTCTCCGGGTCCACTCCAATAGAGAGACCGATCCGATTAACTCCAAAAATCAAATACAAATGATCCAAGCCCATAAGCTTCAAGTATTTCGGCAACATGACAAGACTCCGACGTACAACAAGGGCTTGAAAAATCTCCAGCACCTCTCTTTCGATTATCTCCTCAACTTCAAGACTTCGTCACCTGAAAAAAAAACTTAATCTCCACTCTCACCTCACACCCCTTTAAATACAAAAATTTCACCCAATTTGGCCCTTAACCAAAAGATTTTACAATATTCCCCTTATCTCCATTTTTACATGTAAATCCCAATTAAATCCCCTAAAAACAACCTAATCTCCCATATAATCTTTAATAATATTTTAGCCCTTATATTCTTGACTCGGGCTTTACAAATTTGGGAGATTATTGTTTGTTTAAATTTCAAATTAGGAGGGAATTGTTTAAATTAAGGGGCATTCAGTTTTCAAATCACACATTAAAAGAAACCGGTATCAAAACATTATAAAGAGTATGCGGTGGCCCAACGGCCACAAAATCTTTTACCAACCCGATGGTCGGCGGTTCCAAACCCGCCGACCACGTTTTCACCTTGAACTCCTACCAATTCGACGACAAAACAAACCCCTGCCAATAATAAAGTAAACAAACCGTCGGTGGCGTAACGGTCGGGCCGTTGGCTAATCCGAGACAGGTCACGGCTTCGAGCCCGTTACACCCTTTTTGTTGAAATGCTCAATGAACTCGAAACGGGAGAGAGAAGAATACGGGCGACGTGTCGCACCAGGAGGGTGCCACGTGGCCGCATCTGATTGGCCAATGCTGATGACGTGGTACTGATGTGGCCTGTTGAGTGGACTGCCGAGGTGGATGCTGACTGGACTTGCTGACCGAGCTACGGACCTGCTGACTATGTGTACGACTATACAGAAAGGACACGTGTCGCCACCTGATTGGTTTCATTTCAGATTTTGTACCACGTGCTGACATCAGCTGTACGGATGATGACGTCATCACTGTACCTTCAGTCCACCAAGTCAACCTGAAACTTTGACCAGCTGTATCTTGAGCCTCCGATGTCAGATTTCAACGAAACGAACGTCATTGGAAAGCTTGCGACGGGCTCTTCGCAATGATGCCAACTTCAACAACTTTTGACGAAATCATTTTTTTCGCTTCCTGGACGCCCTCTGATCCCAGTTTGACCCAAGGTTTGACTGGTCATAACTTGCACAAACGGACTCCTTTTCGCTCCGTTCGAGTTGCATTGGAATCAGGACGCCGAGCTCTTTCTGATGGTGCTGATTCTGGAGAGAAATGAGACACTTCAATTTCCACTGAAAATATCCACCGGATCAGGCCTCCCCACTGAAGACCTTTTGGACCTCCAAAAGTGGCATTTAATCTGACATTAAGTGAGGACTTGGCCTCCCCACTTGTCCTGTATCTTCTGTACATCTGAATACCTGACTCACAAGCACGATGAAGACTGCAGAAATATTGTTGAACATAAACATTATTCTATCGCTTCCATAAGCATCTACATCAAATGTCGTAGCCACTAACCAACAGAAATTGACTAGCATCAAGCTAAACAACAATGCAGAAATGAAAGAGAATAAGTCAACAACAATTCGATCCTTTACAACAGGAACATTATTACCCAAGGATCCATCAATGCTTTCAATAATCATTTTCTCATGCTGTTCCGCAAGTGCATCCTGCAACATCTGACCCTGGTTAGCTACTCCAAGTTCAAGTGTAGAACCACCTGTACTGACAGACATAAGAGTTAATTCTTTACTTGCATTAATTACCCTCTTTAACTGCCCTGTGTTTGCAAAAGAATGATCAGTCTTAATCTTGCGAGAATGTACAATGTACTAAATGCCATCTTTAAACAAATGATAATGATTTTGTTGCCTGTAGAAGATTGCTTTTCTGTCATAAAGATAAGGGCTACCAAGCACTATCCCACAGATATCCAATGGAACTACATCAAATTGTACTTCATCCACAAATTTACTAGTGATTGTGAACCTTAAGGTGCATTGTTTTGTTACTTGCAGCTTATCATTTTCACAAATCCAGCCTAGTGGATAAGGTCTCTTATGTGGTGTAGTTTTTATTCCCAAGTTATTTACAACACTTTCTGAAATTAAATTCACCTGAGATCCACTATCTATGAGTGCATCAATTTTACTGTTCTTAGCCATAACCCTTAAATGAAACAACTCATTCCTTTTTGCATCTTCAGAGAAATCATTAACTGTAGAAGAAGAAGCACAACTTGCAACGGAAACACCAGAAATAGAGGCTTTACCTTTTAGACCCATCGCTGTTATCTTAGTCTCATCATCTGAATCTGAACCAAGATCCATAACAACATTCATGGATTTATCCTTACCCTTCTGTTTCTGATTACGTCTTTGAGCCCACTTAGGCCTCAGTTCGGGATGTAACTTCCAGCAGTGATTTTCATCATGACCTTCCTTGTCACAATGAGTGCAAGAAAGTTTCTCATCCTTCTTGACTGTAGCTGCCTTCTTTCCTTTCCCTGTCTTTGCATTCTTAGAAGATTTCTTTACATCATTATCAAACTTATCAATAAAAGATCCTTTACCCCTTGACTCTAAGTGTGTTGCTTGAACAGACACTTCATCCAAGTTACAAGGGTTCAATACCAAAATGGAATGCCTAAGGTAGGAATGTAGACCTCCTATGTACTTCAACAATGTGTCTTGGGTATACAAAGGAACATTCAAAGAAATAGCCCTTTTCCTGAACTCATGGGTGTACTCTTGGACAGTTTGACCCTTCCCTTGCCTAAACATTTGCCAGTCCATCATTAACTGTTGCATATGTCCTAAGGGATAAAACTGCTTCTTCAAAGCATTAACAAACTCTGCCCAAGTTAAACTGACTCTACCATGTTGTGAAACTTCTGCCTTAGACCTACTCTCCCACCAGGTTAATGCTGTACCTCCTAAACGAAGAGTAGCTAATTGGATCCTATCAACATCATCTATTAGATTCTGGACTCTACAGTAGACCTCTATTTGTTGAACCCAATCATCCAATTTTTCAGCATTAAGTTCACCACAATATTTAGGCAAATCAAATTTTACATCCAATTTAATTTTAGGTTTATACCCACTCTTGAAAGGATTAGAAGAAAAAGAATGAGGAGAAGATGGAGAAGAAGGAGAAGGAGAAGAGGGAGGAGAAGAAGAAAAGGGATGATTTGGTTTCTTGCCACCATCTTCATGATGTTTCCCTTTCATGTCTTTGCGATCTTCTTGCTTCGACGAACCTTCTTCACGTTCCTTCCGTTCTTGTCTCTCCTGAAAAAGAATATCCACCTTAGCCTTCATCTCGAGGAATGCTCTTCGAAATTCCTGCTCACTGATTTCTTCAGGAACCTCCATTCTAGAAACAGACATCTTCAGAAAAGTTCTTCGCTTCCCGATCTCAGGATTAAAGTCTTCAAGCTTGCCTTCGCCCTTCTGAATCCTGGATCTCGTTAGCATTCAAGAAAACAAATAACTGCAATAATAGTCAACTGAGCTCTGATACCACTTGATCTGTGTAGGATCTAGACTAGATTGTAGTATTTAAATGCTTAACTTTTACAATGATTATTCCAAGTTAATAATATCAAAATTAACTTATGGAAATAATTAAAATGACAAGGTGATAACAACAGAATGAGAGAAAAGAATGGAGAAAGAGATGCAAACAACGTTTGATTACGGAGTTCGCCACAAACGTGACTACATCTCCGGGTCCACTCCAATAGAGAGACCGATCCGATTAACTCCAAAAATCAAATACAAATGATCCAAGCCCATAAGCTTCAAGTATTTCGGCAGCATGACAAGACTCCAACGTACAACAAGGGCTTGAAAAATCTCCAGCACCTCTCTTTCGATTATCTCCTCAACTTCAAGACTTCGTCACCTGAAAAAAAAACTTAATCTCCACTCTCACCTCACACCCATTTAAATACAAAAATTTCACCCAATTTGGCCCTTAACCAAAAGATTTTACAATATTCCCCTTATCTCCATTTTTACATGTAAATCCCTATTAAATCCCCTAAAAACAACCTAATCTCCCATATAATCTTTAATAATATTTTAGCCCTTATATTCTTGACTCGGGCTTTACAAATTTGGGAGATTATTGTTTGTTTAAATTTCAAATTAGGAGGGAATTGTTTAAATTAAGGGGCATTCTGTTTTCAAATCACACATTAAAAGAAACCGGTACCAAAACATTATAAAGAGTATGCGGTGGCCCAACGGCCACAAAATCTTTTACCAACCCGATGGTCGGCGGTTCCAAACCCGCTGACCACGTTTTCACATTGAACTCCTACCAATTCGACGACAAAACAAACCCCTGCCAATAATAAAGTAAACAAACCGTCGGTGGCGTAACGGTCGGGCCGTTGGCTAATCCGAGACAGGTCATGGCTTCGAGCCCGTTACACCCTTTTTGTTGAAATGCTCAACGAACTCGAAACGGGAGAGAGAAGAATACGGCGACGTGTCGCACCAGGAGGGTGCCACGGGGCCGCATCTGATTGGCCAATGCTGATGACGTGGTACTGATGTGGCCTGTTGAGTGGACTGCCGAGGTGGATGCTGACTGGACTTGCTGACCGAGCTACGGACCTGCTGACTATGTGTACGACTGTACGGAAAGGACACGTGTCGCCACCTGATTGGTTTCATTTCAGATTTTGTACCACGTGCTGACATCATCTGTACGGATGATGATGTCATCACTGTACCTTCAGTCCACCAAGTCAACCTGAAACTTTGACCAGCTGTATCTTGAGCCTCCGATGTCAGATTTCGACGAAACGAACGTCATTGGAAAGCTTGCGACGGGCTCTTCGCAATGATGCCAACTTCAATAACTTTTGATGACATCATTTTTTTCGCTTCCTGGACGCCCTCTGATCCCAGTTTGACCCAAGGTTTGACTGGTCATAACTTGCACAAACGGACTCCTTTTCGCTCCGCTCGAGCTGCGTTGGAATCAGGACGTCGAGCTCTTTCTGATGGTGCTGATTCTGGAGAGAAATGAGACACTTCAATTTCCACTGAAAATATCCACCGGATCAAGTATTTGCCTCATGGGATTGTTCACCAACCTTAGCATCACCTTGGCCTCAGTTATCATTGCTCCATCCACCAAAACCTCCTCTTTGTCCACCTCTAGGATCTCTACCTCTTCCTTTACCCCTGGTATTAGATTCTTGTTTCTTTTTCAGTTTCTCTTCCACTTTAATAGCCATTTGATAGAAACTATGGAGATTAGTAAGTGTAAAGAGACTCAACTCCTCTTATATGTTCCATCTAAGGTCGTTCAAATACCTAGCAACCTTAATGCTTTCATTTTCTTGCACTCTAGACCTAAGGCTTAGCTTTCGGAACTCTTCTATGTATGCAGCTACATCTAACTCCCTTTGTCTAAGATTTTTCCTTTTCTTATGCAATTGGATGTCATAGTCTTTAGGTAGATAGTTTTCCTTCACTTTAGCCACCATTGTCTTCCAATTTCCTATTGGCTTCTTGCCTTCCTTCTCTCTTTATTCTTGCAAGAACTTCCACCAAGTTAGTGCTTGTCCTCTTAACCTTGATTTGGCTATCTTCACCTTTTCTGCCTCTGTAATCTCATCACATTCAAAGTGATTCTCCATTCCCTCAATCCATTCCATAACTAACTCTGCATCCATTCTTCCTATGAAAACAAGGATGCCTTCTAGTGCCTTGCCACTTAATTCCTTCAATGCTTTGAGGAAGGGTTCCTCTTTTAATGGAGGGTCAGGTTCTAGTTCTATCTCTTCCTCAACTTGGTCCTTACCCTTGTCTTTAACCTTGTCTTTAACCACTGCTAACTGCACTTTCATCTTGCCTGCCGACTCTACAACCTCTTCTAGTTTTTGCTTCATCTCCTCCACAGCTTCTTCAAGTTGTCTATTCTTTTCTTGTTGCTCTATCAAGTCCCTTACCAATTCTGCATTGGTCACCATGGTTTTCTCTCCTATGGATTCACTTCCCTCTAACATACACTTCTCAATTCCCAAGCCTTTTAATGGCTCTGATACCAATTTGATGGGGAGTCCTATCCCTCAAGATCACTCTTGCTCTTCCCAAGACCTATTCTCTAGTCTTCCTAGGGTACTCCTCTCTACCTTACTCAGGGATCATTCATAAACCCCTCTCACCATGTAGGACTCTCCACCAATTTCAAATTCTTCACCATCACTCCCAATCCACCACTAAGCTTCCTTGGGCTACACACTGACCCCAAGTGTCCTAACCACTCCATGGCTAGGGGAAGGGTATTATAGCTGTCCCTTTTTTGATTTGACTCCTCACTGATCCAAATTATTTGATTCTTTCACCTTTTACCCATCGCTTCCTTGAAAAACTCAATTTTAGGCCTTGTAGCCTTCTACCCCAATTATGCCTCCTAAAACAAGTTTTCTTGACTTTTCTCACAAACGGTCTTAACAACCCCCAAATTTTTTTGTAGATTCTTCCACATGACCATCAAGGCTCCAAGAATTACCAGGTCTTAGGTCCTACAAGTGTCCGTACATATGACTGTCCTCAAACCCCCTATTTTCAAGGGTTTCTAAGGTTTTTGGCTCTTTTCCCTTCTTTGAGTGCTTCAACAACCTCCTTATCTCTCCTCCTTGCACACACATGTCTATGATACATGTTCCTACACTTACATACTCTATATTGGCACAAAAAAATCCATTTAGCAACTCTCCTTGCTGATGTCCTCCCCAAGCTACTAGCCAGAATGCACTTGCACTCACCTAGTGCTTGATGATTTCATCATCTTCCCTGCAAACCAAGACTCCAAAATCCATATTTACACTGTAAAACAGTCCCCTACTTGATTTCAAGTGGCCATGGTATTTTTTCCACGGGAATTCAAGTGGGGATCATTATTTTTCAAAACTAGCCTGAACTGGCAGTGAGACCAAGAACACCAAAACAAAGTACAAAACCTAAACTAGTTGAACTAAATGATTATCTAATGCTACACAAAGCAAGAAAAGATCACAAATGAAAGACTCAAATCATCATTAAATCCCTTTCAATCCATTCTTGACTGGATGAAGGTTCAAACACAAAAATTCAATCAAATTTGCACTCTTCCAACTCACTACACTTCCTTCTAAAACTCCAAATCATACAATATCTTTCCCACATGCCATATTAGGGTTTTTATAGCCTTATATACCTTTCTCCCATGTGCTAGGACCCTTGGGTCGGGCTTAGAGCATCATTAATGCCATTTTCCAACTTTTAGGCCAAATTTCCAAGACAACATTGTCTAGTTTTGCCTAATCTGCTCATTGAGACTTTTCCAGAATTCAAGGCTCTAAACTAACCTAGCTTGCCACTAAACAACATCAATTCAACCTTGGGAATTTATCAATTAGTCCTTATTACCTTGGTGGTTGGCTAGAACCACCTACAAGCCAAAATTTGCAAGATCTCACCAAAAGACCTTGAGGTGCTCCTGCACCAGAAAGCCTCTCTTATTGTACATAGCCACAAATGATCGATCATTGGGAGCTTTGTTGGCACAAAAATATTCAATAGGAAAGGAAAGAGTAATATATTATATTATCAAAACTCTAAATGGTTATGAAATCAACTATGTACATCCATTGAGAAATCTTGTTTAGCAGCAGTGTTCGCAACGCAACAATTGTGACACTATATGTTGACTCACACCATTAGACTCATAGCCAAGATAGATTCGCTAAAATATCTCCCTAGCAAAGAAAACCTAATAGGAAGATTAGCCCAATGGGTAATGATACTCAGTGAGTTTAACATCCAATATGTTGATAGAAAGGCAATCAAACTTGACAAGTTATCACCGATCAACTGGTTGATGCACCAATTCATGATGATCAACCTCTATACATGGAATTTCCAGATCATCGTTGACTGATCACTTTTTTGATGCTTCTTTACCACTTGCTTTACCAAATCAAGAATCATTCCCCATGATCAAGTTCTTTCATTAGAAATTGATAAATGATGGGATCTATTCTTTAATGGTTCTAGTTATTAGATTGGCTCTAGTGTTAATGTTATACTAATACCCCCTTTAGGCAAGAAAATTACCCTATCTTATTGTCTCAATTATTATGTAGTAATGACATTATGGAATAAAAATCCTTTATTCATATTTTATGTGTCATTTTCTCTCAATGTTCAACACCTTTGTATTTTTGGTGACTCACAATTAATTGTAAGGAAAATCATTGGATCTTATCAAGAAAATAAAGATAAGTCATCTCAGTATTGAAATTTAGCCCTATCAATATTAAAACACTTTTTCTCTTACACCATTGATAATATTCCTCAAAAATATAATCAACATGTGGATGTAATGGAAAGTGCTACCTCTTTTATATCGATTTCTAAAAATTCTTTTGACATCACTTTTTTTTATAAATTGATTCAAACTAATGGTATTCTCAAATATTCAACATTTGTGTGATGGTAACTTTCCTAATTCTTCATCAAAAAGTGCTCAAAGTCATATTCAAAAGCTTGCAGTGCAATGCATCATTTTATCCAATTTCATTTACCATAGAGGGTACAATGGTCTCTTTCTATGTTGTCTTAACAAATCAAATATTCCCATTGCCCTTTAGGTGGACCATTCACATGCTTGCGAAGGACATTTTTTAATCAATCTTTGGTTCAAAAATTTCTCTTTGCAAGTTACTATTGGAAAATTATGGAACAAGATTCTTTTCCTTTCGTCAATACATTCCCTCAAAATCAACAAAATAACAATTTGATTTGAGCTCCTACCAAAGAACTTCCTGCCCAAGTCTCTCCTTGCCCATTTTATGTGTGAGGCTTGGATCTTATTTGAAATATTTCTCCTCCTTCCTCCCAAGGGCATACTTTCCTTATCATAGCTACCAATTACTTCACAAAATGGGTTGAAGTGATCCCACTTTGATCCATGACTACTAAAGTAATCAATCATTTTATCCTTGACAACATAATTTCTAAGTAAGAGGTTGTATGGGTTTAACAACTTCTAACAAATTTTGATATTGCTATCAAGATTAAACCATGTAGTTTTTCAAGTCAAACTCATTGACCCATGTTTCATGAGTAGTGGTTCCCAAGAACCCATCTCTCATGATAATGAATGGTCCACTTAACACTCATTGCATCTAGGTGATGCTCACATAGGTGAAGCATTACACCTTCCTGTGAGGTCACCTATCCCAATACTACTCCATCTCAAGCATGCTTAACCATAGATTTTTCCCCAAGGTTAATCCCACTTAGCTTGCAACCCCATTTGTAAAACCTTTAGCAAGTGATGTGCCTTATGAACCATTAATTATAGAGCCCCTTTAGTTCATCAATTGATAGGGCCTTTCTAAGAGGTCACCCATCCTAGTACTACTCCAACTCAAGCATGCTTAACCATAGATTTTTCCCCAAGGTTAAGCCCACTTAGCTTGCAACCCCACTTGCAAAACCTTTAGCAAGTTGAAAATACCCCCTACTTATCAATTGATGAGATAAAGGGGCTCTATAATGAATAGTTCATAAGGCACAACACTTTTTGAAGGTTTCACAAATGGGGTTGCAAGCTAAGTGGGATTAACCTTGGAGAAAAATCTGGTGTTAAGAGTGCTTGAGCTAGAGTAGTATTGGGATGGGTGACCTCCTGGGAAGGCCTGGTTCTTCACTTCTGTGAGCATCACCTAGATGCAATGAGTGTTAAGTGGACCATTCATGATCATGAGAAATGGGTTCTTGGGAACCACTACTCATGAAACATGGGTCAATGAGTTTGACTCAAAAACTACATAGTTGAATCTTGATAGCAGTATCACAATTTAACATGTCAAAAATACCTCCTAGTTATCAACTTCTAACAAAGTTTGGTTTACCACCTAATCATCCTAGTATTATTTAGTGTGATAACCAAATTTTGATTCATATTCATTACAATCTAGTGGAGTATTATAGGACAAAGCTTATTAAGATACACATGCATTTCATTTGGCAAATAACGCATGGCAGTGTTCTCTCCTTAGAGTATTTTGTCTACTTAGGAGTAGGCTACAAATATTTCCTCTAAGCCTTTAGCATCACATCACTATCCTAAGTTTTAACATATATGATTGGGGTGAAGGAGTTGTCCTTGGGGAGTATTGAGTCCTCCCTATTTATTTTCTCTCTTTTTTAATAGGATCTTTCCCCATAATATTTTCTCTAGTACTTCATTTATGAGAGAAATTCATTACACATCAGTACCTCATTAGACCTAATTTTTAGGAATTATCTTTTAGTTAATAGATTTCTCCATAAGTATCACTTAAGAGGGTGTTTTAGTGTAGAAAGTGTTATTACCTATGTATTTTACTTTTACCTAGTTGACCTATTCACACTAGACTGAAGCTCACTTAGAGGTTTTCTATTTATTTTTCCCACCTCATAGAGGTTTTAAACATGTCCCCACACTTGTTCCAACTATTCCACATTTATCACACTTCTTGAAGGGTTAGTTAGGAGTCTACTTCTACGTTGCTTTTTCCTCATTTTCCTAAATATACAAGAAGGTCATTGTATATTTTTATTTAATTTTATGATATTTTTTTACATTATTTTATGTGTGTTTAGTTGTGGAAGATTGTGGTTTTCGCATTCATTTTGTTGCTACTCCAATACATTTAGCCTAATGTGAACATAATAACATGTATGGCTTATGAAATTGATTGAACATATGCATCAATCATAAGAACATTCAACAATGGTATTTTGTGACAATCAAATCACAATTCAATTAGAAAATAAACCTAATATATAATATCTTCTTGAAGCATATTAAAATCCATCAAATTATTTTATTTTGGATTTAAATAAAAATTGAATATAATATGATTAAAGAAAAAAATATAAATATATTTACCAAAGCTCTGTTTATGAAAAGAATCAAAATTTTGAACTATGTTTTATTTTATAAATGCACCTAAATACCAAGGGGATATTGAATGTAATGTTCTCCTAGCATTGTCTAACTACAATATCTCTACCTTACCAACCCATTGAACTCCATAAATAAGCATGAAATTATGTGGTAGATGTAATTTTCTTTTACATATAAAGCATGATGTATGAACATTCATATATAAATAAAGCATGATGTATGAACATTCATATATAAATATAGATCATGTAGAAAATCTATCTATCTTTTAACAATTATAAATTTATTTGTAATTATAAAATATTTTTTCCTTCATAGTATTCTCTCTATTTTTTTCCAATATTCAAATAAATGTTCTTAAAGAATATTTTAAAATTGAAAATGTAAACATAAATATGCCACTTTCACTCATGAAGAGTTACTAACAATAAGTCATTCTAAAGATGGGAAATAATTTTAACAACATATTATACAATAAAATATTATCATATGACCAAAAATAAAAGAAAGAGACACATTAATTTATGAGAACAATGGTAGTCATGTTCTTTTTGATATATGAAAAATTAGAAGATATAAACAATTGAAGCGATAATAATAATACCAAAAGCAACTTAAATAATATAACTTCATCTAACTAAATGATCTTACAAATCAATTTAATGAAGAATACTTTAAAATAGTTTATGATATATTTTATTTAAAAAATTAAGATGAACACATTTGCATTAGTGAATGATTAAGCATTTTAATTAGACTAAAGCTACAATCAATAACATTAAAGTGAATTTCATTTTGAATTTAGATGTTGAGATCATTATCCTCAATCATATTTGTTAGTGTATCCACTACTTTTAATGATGAATACTTGAAAGGCCACAATTAACATACCTCTAATAGCACATCGAGTGTTAAGACAATTTATCATTACATTAAATTCATGTACATTTAAGATAGATATTGTACAAAGCAAAAACCATTATTACTAAATATTTTTATTGATATATCACCTGGGTTGCATAAAAATTGAAATTTGTGTCCTAAAGGAACTTATTACAATATGTTGTGTATGTATACAACTATACCAAAAGTCTCCTACTAAGTTGCTATAACTAGAAGGATCCATTCTATCAAAGTCACTAAGGAAAACGGTTACTTAAGAAAAAAATAAAAAATATTAAGACATCTCTAAATATATCATAGAATGTAGACTACATACATACAATATGAGATCATGAGTATGAAATACTTCTACTAGACTTTTTCTTCGCCATGGTTTCTAGGAAGCTTCTCCTTTATCTTATCAATCAACCATTTCTTCCCCTTCTTTCTTTGTCTAGGGAACCATTATTTCTCTTGTTTTTGTGGAAACACATTTTCCCCTTCTTTTCTTTATCTAGAGAATAATTTCTTCTCTTCATTATCTCAATGCGTATCTTCTTCTTCTTTCTTCTGTCCAGAGAGCCAATTCTTCTCTTGATTATCTCTATGCATATCTTCTGCTTCTTTCTTTTGTCCAGAGAACCATTTCTTCTCTTGATTATCTCGATGCAGATCTTCTCCTTCTTTCTTTTGTTCAGATAACCAATTCTTCTCTTGATTATCTCGATGCATATCTTCTCGTTCTTTCGTCTGTCCAGAAAACCAATTCTTCTCTTGATTATCTAGATGCATATCTTCTCCTTCTTTCTTTTGTCCAGACAACCAGTTCTTCTCTTGATTATCTCGATGCATATCTTCTCCTTCTTTCTGTTGTCGAGACAACCATTTCCTCTCTTGATTATCTCGTTGCATATCTTCTCCTTTTTTCTTCTGTCCAGACAACCAATTATTCTCTTGATTATCTCGATGCATATCTTCTCCTTTTTTCTTCTGTCCAGAAAGCCAATTCTTCTCTTGATTATCTAAATGCATATCTTCTCCTTCTTTCTTCTGTCCAGACAACCAGTTCTTCTCTTGATTATCACGATGCATATCTTCTCCTTCTTTCTTTTGTCCAGAGAACCAGCTCTTCTCTTGATTATCTCGATGCATATCTTCTCCTTCTTTCTTCTGTTGTTTCTCTTGATACGCATCTTCCCTTTCTTTCTTTTGACCACCAAGCTTCTCCTTCAGTTCCTCCTTTCTCTTCTCTCCCCCTCCTCCATCATCGCTTGACTGTAAACACATTCATTCATTTCATGTGATGAGCTAAAATAAACTAAATTAAAGAATGTGATGATTCATGAAGTCGATATAAAAGGAAACTTACTGAGCCGTTGGTGCGATTCAGATTTCCTGGAACACCCGCGTCGTGTGTTTTCTTCTCACCTTCGCCATCGCCTACGTGATCATAACTCTGCTGCTGAGGTGGAACTCCGGAATCATCTCTATGGCCGTAACCGTGCGCATCTTCAGTCTGCCGCTGCTGAGTTGGAAGGCGACCGTCGTCTACGTGGACATAACCTTGCGCATCCTCAGTCTGCTGCTGCTGAGGTGGAGGGCGAACGTCGCCTACGTTATTCTGCTGCTGCTGCTGATTTGTGTCCTCTTCTTTCTTGTCACGAAACATTCCTCTCAGGCCACGCTCCTGCTGCTCTCGTGCATTTGATTGCCCCATTAATGTAAATTTTAAGCTAGTCAAAATCTCAACAATTCAAGATGTATAGATATCAGATATCGCTTGTGAAAAAATGTGTGTGGATGAAGCAAGATTTATAGTATTGGATGAGCGTGCATGAGGGTGCTTCGTGTTGCTAAGTTGCCACGTAAATCTGCAGTCGGTTAGATGGATATCACGCAGATATTTTCACATAATCTCATGACACAGTAAAGTTATCTTTGCATCGGTGTCCATGAAATGCGAAAATTGTACGCTCCAGAAGCTTTTCGATGCCGACATTCAACAGAAGATCTTTTATGTTTCGCAAGCGTTAGAATACCTAACGGTCTTCACACCATAGTGTAAGTTCCATAAATTCATCAACAACTTCCTCCACGGAAACTATTCAGGCAAATAGCAAGCTGTTGCTGTAAGGATAAAATTAGATTTTTCTGTCTTCGATTTATTTCTTTCATAATTAAATAAGTTTTTTAATTTTAAATTAATGAGAGAATGTTGTTTTTTTTGGAAATAACTAACATAAGTTTAGTTGTGTAAGTTGACATTATTATTTGGTTTGGTTTGGTTTGGTTTCAAAGTGTATTGGATTATAAAATGTTATATTCTTTTTGTGTATTGTTTTTGTGTTTATAGGATGTGAATATATAAGGGTTTGCTCTTTAGAGTATAGTGATGTTTATATGATTGTAGTAGTGCCATTTATATATGACAAAGTGTTGTGTTGTTCTAGATTCATTCTTTGTAAATATGTAAAATGTTTATCAAATTATAATTTTTAAGAAATGGTGATGTCATAAGCATCTTTAACAATTTGTCTCAAGGACTTCGAATTTTGAGAATCTCTTAATTACGATTAAACATTACAAAACATTTGAAAGATTGATAAAGCTTTCCCTTGAGAAATGTTCAAAGTATTGAGTGACTAATGGAAGTTTTTGTAGATAATATAGTAGTATTTTTTTATTATTCCTAAAGAGAGTTTATAGGGACACAAATGCCCCAAGTAGACATTGGCACCCTCTAATGATATAAAAACTCATTAAGAGGTTGGCCACTAGCACCCAAGAGGGACACTAACATACCATAGGTGGACAATAGTGTAACATGTCAACCATTCACTGAAGTAATTGTTTCTAAGCTTTCACTTCTCAATAAATAAACTATGTAGTTGAACCATTCCCATAAAAAAAATCTTTATTTTATAGAGAACAAATGATCATAGATGTCATGATAATAATCAACAATGGTTCTATTCTAATATAATAATTTCACAAATTACAATATTCCAAAGAATGTGTACAAAGTACATACATAGCTCAACTGAGGCTCAAAGCAATAGATATAGGTAGTCCATGAACCTCCTTTCAAATCTTGGTATTATGTCACTTGTTGAGGAGGAGAAGCATCATTGAAGCACTTTTTCACCAACCACAGAGTCATTTGCAGTCTCCTACAAATCTATCATATGATAGATGGCCCTACCCTTTGACAAAGAGATTGGTGGAGTAACCTCGTAATGACAACCAATTTGAGCTTAGTATTGTGTCCTACATGACTAGAACTTGTAAACCCACAATTTAGGACTAGCATGCAAATAAAAGCATCATGGTGAATTGACAGTGGAGCCAAAGGCAATCAGACTACTTTGGCCAAAGTGTTCTCACCTAGTACTTTGAGTGATAGTCATCCTACTCACATACACATCTCAAGCTCGATTTGACTTTAGGCCACTATATACTATGCATAGGTATTTCCTCCAAAGGGTAGCCTTTCACCCTAGAAACAACCTCTCCCCTTTTCCCAAAAACCCAATGGTATTTCTACCCACAAAGTATAAATGCAAGTTATCCTCCTTTTAACAGATAATCAAACCCTAGGTGTAACTTATAAGCTACCAGTTATAAACAAACAACTTAGCTATGGATAAACCTTAAGCTATCCTTGCTTAATCATATCTAGTATACTTATACCTATGATATAGTAAATACAAGCACTTCGCAGAAAAGCATAAAACATCTTGTTTTCCTTTCCAAAGAAAATGCTATGAATTCGTAAGTGCAAGTATTCTCAAGTAGTATTGAAACAAGCATAAAACTGTCATTCTTTTAAAAATAAAGACAAATAAGAGAAGACTAGATCCTCGTACTTGTAATACGCTTATTCTAATTGACTGATTTGATGCATAGCTTTCCAACAACAACTTAATAGCTTTAATTAATTCTCACAACAATAATTCACTATGAATCCTCTCCCAAGA